>CM064510.1:41014583-41082018 GCA_032716605.1 Paralithodes platypus | reverse complement strand
ACCCTACCCAGCTGTACACCATATAATCAGGGTCTATAGGGGTGCAGATACTGTACAGTAGAGCAATATATAGCTTTTGGGCACTGATCTAGCTCTCTTCATCTATCTAACTTTTTTTTCTGTCTATCCGTCCATCTCTGCCACTCCTACATCATAATTAAGCGAGACTAAAGCCTCAACAAGAAACTATTTCATATCTTCATGAATAAAACATCCCACAAGCCCCCAAGAACTCCTCATCTAACGCACTAATTTATACGAGGCGACTCGGGCCAAAATACCGACTATATCTTAATCGCTAAAAATAAGTTTAGTTCAATGGTATATTATAGTTCCTCTAAAGTGGGTGGACAATGGTATATTATAGTTCCTCTAAGGTGGGTGGACAATGGTATATTATAGTTCCTCTAAGGTGGGTGGACAATGGTATATTATAGTTCCTCTAAGGTGGGTGGACAATGGTTTATTATTGTTCCTCTAAGGTGGGTGGACAATGGTATATTATAGTTCCTCTAAGGTCTGTGGACAATGGTTTATTATAGTTCCTCTAAGGTGGGTGGCCAATGGTTTATTATTGTTCCTCTAAGGTGGGTGGACAATGGTTTATTATAGTTCCTCTAAGGTGGGTGGACAATGGTATATTATAGTTCCTCTAAGGTGGGTGGACAATGGTTTATTATAGTTCCTCTAAGGTGGGTGGACAAGGGTTTATTATAGTTCCTCTAAGGTGGGTGGACAATGGTTTATTATTGTTCCTCTAAGGTGGGTGGACAATGGTATATTATAGTTCCTCTAAGGTGGGTGGACAATGGTTTATTATTGTTCCTCTAAGGTGGGTGGACAATGGTTTATTATAGTTCCTCTAAGGTGGGTGGACAATGGTATATTATAGTTCCTCTAAGGTGGGTGGACAATGGTATATTATAGTTCCTCTAAGGTGGGTGGACAATGGTATATTATAGTTCCTCTAAGGTGGGTGGACAATGGTATATTATAGTTCCTCTAAGGTGGGTGGACAATGGATATATTATAGTTCCTCTAAGGTGGGTGGACAATGGTAATTATAGTTCCTCTAAGGTGGGTGGACAATGGTATATTATAGTTCCTCTAAGGTGGGTGGACCATGGTATATATAGTTCCTCTAAGGTGGTGGACAATGGTATATTATAGTTCCTCTAAGGTGGGTGGACAATGGTATATTATAGTTCCTCTAAGGTGGGTGGACAATGGTATATTATAGTTCCTCAAGGTGGGTGGACAATGGTATATTATAGTTCCTCTAAGGTGGGTGGACAAGTATATTATAGTTCCTCTAAGGTGGGTGGACAATGGTATATTATAGTTCCTCTAAGGTCTTGCATAAATATTTTGCTTTAACCCTTTATGTACCAGCGACGTCTGATATATTATATTCTAGCATTATGTACACGATTTTATGCAGCTTACAAAGGATCTGTGATAGTTAAAAGGGTTGATTGAGATAGTTCGAAGCTTTATAATTGCTAAAGATCCTTCCTAAAACACTCAACGTCCCATTTGTGAAGCATTTGGAATATAGAAAAACCATGATCTTGGTTTCAATGCAGATTAAAGTAACCATTAAATTAAGGAAAACACAAGTTTTCGGCACGGGGTAAACAGTTGGTTAAGTATTAAAGTCATTAGTGCAAGTATCAAATATGAATTAAATAATTTATAACAAAGACAAAGAAAACAGGCTCGTCATGCTTATATGTATTCAAATTTCAAATTGGTATATCAAGGAGAGACTGACCGTTTATTTGGTCTAGTAATTAATTTATCCATATATTTTTTTAGTTTCCTCCCTAGACGTCCATCAAGCTTAGAAAAAAAAACCCTAAACCCCCTTTCAAGATAAATTTGTACACTTTTCGGTAGAAAAATTTCCCGGCCGAAGGCCGGTTCCTCTTAAAATTGCAGGCTCGCTATCGTTCGCCAGGAAATAATCGACACCTAAATGGCACGAAAGGTCTTAAAATTGACAACGAAATTGGGCGAAAGGTGTTAAAATCGCCAAACTAATGGGCCGAACGTCTTATAATCTCAAAACTAGTGGGGCTAAACATTAGGGAGAAGGGGGTCCAGAAAAAACGGTCTGCCTACCTTAAGGCGGATGCTTTCCAGAAACAAGAAAGGATAATGTAGTTGAAGCTGTGATTAAACAAGATGACTTCCGAGTGTGACTATACGAAGCATGATATAGGCTACTCCTATGTGCATGGGTCCCAGTAACCTAGACTATAATTATATGGTACAGACTTAACTATATGAATTATGATATAGGCTACTCTATATTTATGGGTCTTAATAACCTAGATAATATATGGTACAGACTTAACTATACGAATGATGATATAGGCTACTCAATGTGCATGGGTCTCACTAACTTACGTAAAATCTGGTACAGGTGGCTTGAGAAGATCCTATAACCCACATCATACTTTAGCTGCTCATTAGACAATTGTTGTTTTTGTTGAGGGGGGGGGGGGGGGGGGGGAAGCATAAGGGAGAAGAGAGCCCCCCCCCCCCCCCCGCCTATAAACAGTGAAAAGTACAGTATGTACACCAACTTCACAACACTATCTGTTAGCACGAACACGTATTTCTTCGTAAAGTTACAATCATTGTACTAGTCATAAGATGCTTACTTCCTAAAGACAGATTGTTTCGCTTTTGTACCCAAGCCACTTGTAGTCCGACGTGTCATACCCTAAAGGCGTCATGGTACACTCGGATACCACAGCAACTAGCCCAGGTGGGTATGAGCCGGAGATTTGTAGTGGATCCATTCTGGACGGCAGCCCACTCTATCACGCGATCACACACACACACGAACACACGTTTCGAACCAAAGGGGCTTGACTCTCGGCGTGTCATGCATGATAATTATTCTGCTCTATTAATGTTACGCAATCATAAATAGTATTAATGACTATGTATTTGTTATTGAATTGTATTTCCTCCAATATTTACATTCAACAGGGACACGAATGAATATCCCCAGACGTTCTATGAAATTAATTATCAAACGAGACACTTCCGATTCACCCAGTTATTGCATAGGTCTTCAGTTTTGTGTGTGTTATCTTATTAACATTATGTACGGCGTGCATTTGTCTAACACTAGCAAAGCTATTCTAGATGCGCGATTAACCTGGGTTCAAATCATACAAGACAGCATAGTCCCTGCGTATTTCCATATACTTACTCAGATGATTAGAAATAATGTAATTATATAAACAGCTTTTTGTGGGGTGGAGAAGCATCATTCTCGGCTATTATGCTCAGACGGACATGGGTGAACGGTATATCTATAATGTATTCAATCGTAATGACTACAGATGGCTTCTAACACACACACAGACACACACGGCGAAAACCAGTGCAGCATTGGGTGGTTTGGTAGGGTTTCGTCTGAATCTTAATTTCTTAAAACTTATGTGGCAATATTTTCGTGTCCGTAGAAATGTGGAAGGATTAAAAAACAAAACTAAAACCAATGCAGGTATCTTATTTGTACTATCAATATTTGATTGCGTTGCATAATAAGAGCACGATAATTATCATACATGACACGGACAGTCGTCACTTATGGTTCCAAACATGTGTGTACGTGTGTGTGTATGCGTGTGTGTGCGGCGCCGTGATAGTTAAAGTGGGCTGCCGTATAGAAAGGATCCGCAGTAAATCTCCGGGGCATAACCACCTGGGCTAGTTTCTGTGGTATCAGAGTGTACCATGACGCCTTTAGGGTAGGACACGTCGGACTACAAGTGGCTTGGGTACACAAGCGAAACAACCTGTCTTTAGGAAGTAAACATCCTATGACTAGTACAATGATTGTAACTTTACGAAGAAATACGTTCTCGTGCTAACAGATACAGTGTTGTAAAGTTGGTTACGTAAGGGAGTCCCCCCCCCCCCCCCCCTCTCTCTCTCTGTAACTCAGTAAAAACCCTTTGAGGCAACTTGTGGTCCCTGATAAAGCAGGCCATAAGAGGGATGAGCTAACCAGGCGGCGGCGCAGTAACCTATAGTCTGCTATGAGGTATATTATAATGCGCTATGTTTTCTATAGGTCAAATACAAGTTATTTGAGAGGACATTTTAAAGGATCCCCCAGCCCCACCCACCACTAGCGTATCTTAAGAGAACAGTTGTTGTGGTCAGGTAGGCTACCTGTACAGTTTTTGTGGTCAGGTAGGCTACCTGTACAGTCAGAAACCGCAGTTTCTGAGACACCTGGATAGGGCCCGGACATTGGGCGCATATTGTTTCTGGACGACAGCCCACTTTAACTATCACAAGGCCACACCTACAGTACGAACACGTTTCCATCCAATAGATGCTTCACTCAGTCTGCCATGTAACAGTGTTGTGATGTTATGCTACGCTACGATTCATACGACAAAATCTGATATAAAAATGACAAAAATACCATTCTTTGTTATTCCTTCCTGTATCTACATTAAACACAGATAGCTATTAAAGAATTATGAATGTAAAGACACCTTATCAAACCGCAATGAATGAACAGGCTTTCGTGTTGTGTGTGTGTGTGTGTGTGTGTGTGTGTGTGTGTGTGTGTGTGTGTGTGTGTGTGTGTGTCTGTGATTCATCAGACGTCATCCATAGTAGTTACTGGTACTTTCATATACTTCATCCATTTTTTATCACGATATTAACCTTGTTGCATTGTTTAAACATTGCAATATATCAGATAGTATAATACTAACATCGAAAAGGTATCCATAGCCATTGCTAAACTTAATATCACGATGCGATGCTTATATAGCCTTTACTCTAGTGTTTTACACATGTTTTACTAAATTAATACAGAATATATTATAAACCTATCAGCGTCCGGCGCTTAACTTAGAGCGGCATTACACAAGATATTTTCGCCCCATTTATGCCAGCTTTAAAACCTTTCTTGCAATTTAGGCGTCTTTTTCCTGGCGAGCGTTAGCGAGCCTGAAATTTAGGAGAGCCCGGCCTTTTGCCGAGACATTTTCCTACCGAAAAATGTACATAATTACCTTGAAGGAGGATCTTGGGGGTATTTTCTACAAGTTTGATGAAGGTGTTGTGAGCAAACTAAAAATCTCCCCTTATTATGAATCCGCTGGTAAGAGGGTGGGTAGGAGGCCAGAGATTGGAGAATGAAGCGAGGGATGGTGTGGAGGATGGGAGGCGAGGGATGGGGGTGGAGGGAGTAAGGGAGGGATGATGTGGCGGGTGGGAGGCGGCGATGGGGGTGGAGGGAGTGAGCGAGGGATGATGGGGAGGCTGAGGATGAGGGTGGGAGGGAGGGAGGATGGGGATGGTGGGTGGCAAGCAGTGGGAGGCGAGGGAGTTGATATGCCAAGTAGCATCATTTGGAAACCATATAACGTGAATAGAGCATTGCGTGTGATAATGATTACATACCATTAAACAACTCGCACGAAATGCTAATAAATATACTAAACTAGTAAGATAAAGACACTCTTAAGATAAAGTCCAGTATATTCATAAAGCCCAATATAAAGTGTTCGAAATGAGGTACACTCAAACAAATTCTCGCACCCCTCTAACCCAAATTCTCGCACCCCTCTAACCCAAATTCTCGCACCCCTCTAACCCAAATTCTCGCACCCCTCTAACCCAAATTCATGTTTATGGCAGAGAACCGTCTTATTTCTCGAGAAGCACACTTGTGCCGATATTTATATAGTACCTATTGTACAATAATGCTTTTATTGTGGAAGTATATTGTGTATACGTGTTTCTGTAATCGCTTTAAGTACAGTAACTTTATTCTTTCCATACTCCGGTAAGCCCATCTTTTCTTATATTTGTAGTGTTCATTATGATACCACAAGTGTTTTGAGAGTACGAGTGAATCTTTAAATTTAACTCGAAAATGTGCTAGAGTGGATTTAATATATAAATTGCAACAGCGTGTTAAAATTTAATGTATACGGGGTTTACATAAACCAGAACTACACCCAACCTAAGGTTTTAAAACGGTCATGGTTAGGCCACGTGAAGACGGTGCTCTGAGGAATCACATTTTTATATAACTACTTTTATAGAACAGGCGGCTATTTCCAAATACACGACCTTTCACAAATGTATCGTCAGCACTATCATAAATTAGAAGTTTTCGGCATGAAGTTTGTGGAGAATTTAAGCTACATGGGTCATTATGCTTTCTACAATATATTATACATATTAAAGTAGTTTATATAATTTGCTACCAGTAGCATTTTAACCCGTTCAGCACCATTACGCATTTTTATCTTTGATTCTGGCTAAAATTAGACCGGTATGCAGTTTAAGACATTATTAACCCGTGGAGCCCCGGCTAGTTTTGTAATGTTTGTTCACCAGAACCCGGCCGGTTTTCAAAATATGGTTTTATTCCAGAAACAATAGCGAATGGGTTAGGAATGAAGGAAAAACCACGAAAAACCGTTCAAAAACCTTAAAGAATGGTCCTACAGAGCCCCCGAAAACGTATTTTACAAGAGTACAAAATTGAAGGCAATTACCCCAAAAAACCAGGTTATTGCGCGCTCACGTGCACGCACATGGACTTTGAGTTTTCAACCATCGGCACAGTTGCGTGGGATATGTACACAGTTCCCATACAAATCTGAGCCCTCTCGAGTGGCTACACCTGAGGTTACGGTCGGAGCAATTAGGGTGACTCGTCAAACACGTCGCTGGGGCTGTGCGTTACATACATCGCCGATGCGTCAGACGCGTCGCTGGGGCTGTACGGGTTAAGAGGGTTTATCAAGATCGGCAGTACGTATGGAGTGAGCAGAGAGAGTTCTTTGACCTGAATGTTGGTTTGAAACAGGGGTGTGTGATGTCCCCGTGGTTGTTTACTGTATATATGGATGGAGTCATGAAAGAAATACTATCAAAAGCAGTGGATGTTGGTGTATCGCTGAAAAGGGAGGGAATTGAGTGGAAGCTACCTATACTGCGGTTTGCAGATGATACAGTTATGAGGAGTGATAATGAATGAGAGTTGCAGGGTCTGGTAAACGAGTTTGGATGGAACCGTGTGCGAAAAACGGAATTTGAAGGTAAATGCGGGGAAGAGCAAGGTTATGGTCTTCGAAAGGGGTGAAGTCACAGAGTGTGAGGTGAAGCTGAACGGTCAGGCTATGGAGATCGTCAACTCTTTCAAGTATCTGGGCAGTGTGTTGAGTAAAGATGGGACTATGGATGAAGAAGTGCGGGAGAGGGTACAACAGGGGAAGAGGGTTGTAGGAACGCTGAAAGCAGTAACAAGAAATAGGGTGGTCCGTATGGAAGTGAAGAAGTCCTTGCATGACAGTGTGGTAATCCAGACACCGACTTACGGAAGAGAAGCATGGACGTTGGTTGAGAGACTCCGACAAAGAGTGAGAGCAGTGCAAATTAATTACTTAAGAACTTTGTGCGGAGTTACATGGAGGGATAGACAGACTAATGAGGAAGGAAGGAGGTGTGATGTGGAGGTAGATGTGCTGGAAAGTGTGAAAAGGAACAACTTAAGATGGTTCGGCCATATGGAACTTATGGAAAGCGAGAGAATGACTAAGAGGGTGTATGAGAGCGAGGTGGAGGGACAGAGGGAGAGGTAGACCGATAGAGGTGGAAGGATGGAGTGAGGAAGTATATGAACTAAGGCGGTGCTGGTTGGGGGGAGGGGTGTCGACTGACTGGGGATAGGGGCGGTTCGTTCGTGTCCACCCCTTCGGGGATCACGGCGTCAGGCAATAGATAGATCGAGATCGTATTTATCCTTTTGAGTAGAGCTAAATTATAAACTAAAGTCTTTTAATGGAAATTACGTAATGGTGGTGAAGGCATCTGGATCCTGCTTCCAGCTACTTCCAATCTGTTAGAGCCGAGGGAAGATTCCCGCAATCACATGGGTACCACTGTAATAAGTTTCAGCTGCTAAATTGCATAAAGTATAATTCACGTCCTCCCGATAGGGTAGCAACCTTACAAAAGTTTCTAGTGTAAGAATCTAGATCCTTCCGATTTCCCCAGTTAATTTGAAGTTATTTAAAGTACTAATGATTTCAAACCGTAATATTAAGTTTTCGAAAGTCAGCTCATGTCAATTCACTAATGTACAGTGTACTACCTCCAACCCTTCTACATGTGCGATACATTAATATACCACCACTTTAAATCATTACATTAAAATCGCTGTCGACTTTACATATTCAGAGTAATATAATTCTTTATGTTGCCGGCTATCCTAATTAATAAATTAACTTTTTTTTATTTGTTTTTAAATACTAAAATACCCTTTTAGGTACTCTGAAATACTGCATCAACAAAACTTTCCAGAAATATATACATAGGGAAAGATATTCCAAGATTCTAAATTTGAATTATTCCCCAAAGTTAGAAACAAATCTTGAAATGTTTTGTCAAACTTCTCAGAAACTCAAGGGGATCTAAATCATTCGGAGTGGAAGAAACAGGAAAATCACATCCTATAATTATGGAGACCGTATAGGATTCCGATAGGAGCATTAAATTTGCAGAATCTGAAAAACTAGTCTATCCATTATTTTTGTAACTAAACCATTTCATACATATAGGCCTACAATCAACACAAAGTAAGAACATCTAAGAGAGAAAACTTATGAATTGTGCATTGGACTGATCCTTTCTAAGCTTCGTCAAATCAAATAAGAACTGGTCAAAATTTAATGACTACGCATCATGGCGTGACCAGAGCTATAGTTTGAAGAGAAGTTTGCAGCCCCTCTGGGCTGGAGAAGATTACGAACTCTGCAATAGCATTTTTTTTAGAAAAGAGTCAATGCTAGTATGATTTCAATAAAACTAAGAATAAGCCACAACAATGAAAAAATACTGAATGAATTTTGAAGTGTTCAGATATGCCTGACTACAAACTTACCCATGCACATTAAAAGTACTTGCAACATTTCCAAATGTCTTTAAAATGTTAGAACTTATGGAATATCTCTTATGGAGCAACTGATCCACAGATTACTTATAACTATGTATTTAATATAAGTCATTGCAATTACAGGCATTTCAAAACTTAAGTCAGGTTAGCTTTTCTGGTTAAATAATAGGTAAATAGAAGGACAATGCATGATAATACTGATTTATTATGGCAACCTACTATCCTCTACAATTGCTCTGAGAACTTTAGCAAAAATAAATTCAAACTAAAAATTCTAGTTTTAAAATTTCCTGAAGTTCTTTTGGAATAGTTTATATCCATATTAAAATAACACCAAGTAGTACATCATGACCCCCAAAGTTAAATGTACTAGCCAACATATTATACATATTGGCCCATGGAATGACTTTTATTGCCCAGATAATGGAATTTTAAACGACTATACAATTACAGCAGTCTATAAAAAGGCCTAACTACCCACACTCAGTTTCTAATCGCAGTCATTATAGAAATAAACAAAAGACCAAAGTTAAACAGGGAAAAACACCAAAATATACCGAAGACCAAACTAAACAGAAAACCAAATTTCACCAAAAGACCAAATTTCACCAAAACCCAAATTTCACCAAGACCAAATTTCAACTAGAGACCAAATTTCAACTAGAGACCAAATTTCAACTAGAGACCAAATTTCAACTAGACCAAATTTCAACTAGACCAAATTTCAACTAGACCAAATTTCAACTAGACCAAATTTCAACTAGACCAAATTTCAACTAGACCAAATTTCAACTAGACCAAATTTCAACTAGACCAAATTTCAACTAGACCAAATTTCACAAAAAATTTAAAATTCAACAAAACCAAAATTCAACTAGACCAAACAACTAGACCAAATTTCAACTAGACTATAATCCAACACGGAACATGACTATAATCCAACACTGAACAAGACTATAATCCAACACGGAACAAGACCATAATGCAACACGGAACAAGACCATAATGCAACAAAACCAAAATTCACTACTGAACAAAACCATAATGCAACAGAAGACCATAATGCAACAGAAGACCATAATGCAACACGGAACAAGACCATAATGCAACAGAAGACCATAATGCAACAGAAGACCATAATGCAACAGAAGACCATAATGCAACAGAAGACCAAAATTACACCGAAAAAGACCAAAATTACACTGAACAAAAACTAAAAACAAAATTAAACTCAATGTACCCCTAAACATGCAATTGGTAAAGTAAATAAATTTCAGCATAAAGCGTACAAACCCCCTACACAGAAACTAAAGATTTCCAAGTATGGCTTTCACAGTAGTTTACAATTTTATGATAATCCAAAAATAACCAAAATTCCTGAAGATCTTCACACCGAAGTCTCCAGGGGCAGATGAATATTCCCAAGGGGGAGCAAGTGATGTCACAGACGGGGGGGGGGGGGGGGGGAGAAGGGGGGAAGAGCCCCCCGGGGGCAGGGATAGTCCCTCGGGGGCAGGGATAGTCCCTCGGGGGCAGGGATAGTCCCTCGGGGGCAGGGATAGTCCCTCGGGGGCAGGGATAGTCCCTCGGGGGCAGGGATAGTCCCTCGGGGGCAGGGATAGTCCCTCGGGGGCAGGGATAGTCCCTCGGGGGCAGGGATAGTCCCTCGGGGGCAGGGATAGTCCCTCGGGGGCAGGGATAGTCCCTCGGGGGCAGGGATAGTCCCTCGGGGGCAGGGATAGTCCCTCGGGGGCAGGGATAGTCCCTCGGGGGCAGGGATAGTCCCTCGGGGGCAGGGATAGTCCCTCGGGGGCAGGGATAGTCCCTCGGGGGCAGGGATAGTCCCCTCGGAGGCAGGGATAGTCCCTCGGGGGCAGGGATAGTCCCTCGGGGGCAGGGATAGTCCCTCGGGGCAGGGATAGTCCCTCGGGGGCAGGGATAGTCCCTCGGGGCAGGGATAGTCCCTCGGGGCAGGATAGTCCCTCGGGGCAGGGATAGTCCCTCGGGGGCAGGGATAGTCCCTCGGGGGCAGGGATAGTCCCTCGGGGGCAGGATAGTCCCTCGGGGCAGGGATAGTCCCTCGGGGGCAGGGATAGTCCCTCGGGGGCAGGGATAGTCCCTCGGGGGCAGGGATAGTCCCTCGGGGGCAGGGATAGTCCCTCGGGGGCAGGGATAGTCCCTCGGGGCAGGGATAGTCCCCTCGGGGCAGGGATAGTCCCTCGGGAGCAGGGATAGTCCCTCGGGGGCAGGGATAGTCCCTCGGGGGCAGGGATAGTCCCTCGGGGGCAGGGATAGTCCCTCGGGGCAGGGATAGTCCCTCGGGGCAGGGATAGTCCCTCGGGGGCAGGGATAGTCCCCCGGGGGCAGGGATAGTCCCTCGGGGCAGGGATAGTCCCTCGGGGGCAGGGATAGTCCCTCGGGGGCAGGGATAGTCCCTCGGGGGCAGGGATAGTCCCTCGGGGGCAGGGATAGTCCCTCGGGGGCAGGGATAGTCCCTGGGGGCAGGGATAGTCCCTGGGGGCAGGGATAGTTCCTGGGGGCAGGGATAGTTCCTGGGGGCCAGGTGAAGAGTCCCTTTGGGGACGCAGCAAGGGAGTCCCAGGTGGGATGGCAGGTGAAGAGTACCCAGGTGCAGGTGATCCACAGCCAGTCTCAAGATCTAGATAGAATATATGCAGATTATATATTTGCTAAAGATATGTTGCAAGGAAACTTCAGTATAATCTTTTATCTTCATCAATCAGACACCCCGCTTCCACAGGAAGTGCCCCAAAAGGGATGGCCATGGCAGAAACTGCCTCAAGGCTCCCAGACATGACCCCACTGACTTACTCAAGTGCCATTTTTACAAAGTGGATTATGACCCTTAGCTCAGAAGCAGACCCTGAGCAGTCACTCACCCGGATGGCAGTTTCACCACCGTTTTGCTATTCATTTTTCCCCAGTGGGGCCCTGGCTGGAAGCATACCAAACTCAGGAATGTTCTGAAGATAAGATCCAGTGGTCACTTGCTACAGAAGCTGATTGCACTATGGCGGGGTCGCTGCATCCCTACTCCAAAATATGTTTTAAAGTTAAGTTACTGTAGGGTGTGCAGCACTAGTGGTTTCAAGAGTATAAAATATAAAGCTAGAATTACTGTAACTGAAGCATAGCAAAGGAGACATGGTAGGGAAACAAGGTCTAGTAATCCTTAAACTCCATCTACAGGTCTCCTCAGTACTTCTCTGTAAGACTGGTGCCTACAACCTGCTCCCTCTCAAAATTGTCTTACAATAAACTAGACTCAGATTCATTGCAAATTCACAAAACTTAAAAACTAAAACAAAATAAAGCCTACATAGTGGAAAAATGTGCACGCATTTCGGCTCAAAACTCTACCTCCTAGCAGTACCAATATTTTCTAACTAGATACTAATGCGCACACATGGTATTTGGCTGGTATTATTCACCAGATTATCAGGTAAAATATCTAGCTTTTTCAACTAAGCTTTCTTAAAGCAGGTTAAAGACAAAAATAGAATAAACAATCTCACCAACATAAATGAAGGACTGTCGCCATGACGACCAGCACATCTGCAGCATTACACCAGTTCAGCTTCCCATCCACCGTTACATCTCCAACCACTGCCTGCAGAGTATCAGTGCATTAGTATTCTAGTTATTACCCAGTTCATATTTTAAAGCAAACTTCCCATTGCCAATAATTATTATTGAATTAATTGCCCTTTTATAAAAGACTTTAGAACTTAATTTGTGGAAAAGGGCGGTGCATACCCATGTGCAGTGTGTGGAAAGTGTGTGGGCGCTAACTCTATTCGATGTAGCATCTGTCTATGCTGGGTGCCCCATGGGAGTAAATGCTGTAGTAGAATAAAGGTACCCCTGCCGAAGGATAAATCGGAAATAGAGAAACTTGAGTGCATAATGTACAAAGGCGAGCTTGTGTTAAATGATCCTGTGGCTGTGAATTTTGGAAAAGTCATTTGAGCTGGTGGACAAGTTTTGTTACCTAGGTGATACCATCTCTGCCGGTGGCGGGGCTGAGGCTGCCACTGTCGCTAGAATTGGATGTGGCTGGGGGAAGTTCAGAGAACTCATGCCAATTCTGACCATGAAAAGAATGCCTCTCCCCGAGAAGGGAAAGGTGTATGCCTCATGTGTTAGAAGTGCAATGACATCTATATGCCTCGGAAACATGGGCCGTTAAAGTAGAGTATGTCAACAGAATGAAACTTAAAGAGATTAGAATGGAGAGATGGATGTGTGGGGCCAGGCTGCAGGATAGAATAACAAATGATGAGCTGAGGAGACGCTTAGGTATATATAGGTATATATAGGCGATGCGAACAAGTAGACTGGGATGGTATAGACATGTGGAATGGATGAACAAAATAGAGGGAAAAAATGCAGGTCTATGATTGTGGAGGGAGCTGGACCGAGGAAGACTTGGGAGAGGACTACACGTGCCGATCTTCAATCCCAAAACTTGACAAGTGCAGCAGCCCTTATCAGGGTTGCCTTGAACGCCGCCATTAGGACAAGACAAACTACACGTATGTATGGAGCACTCATGTCTTAAAATTGTATGCATGTATAATAGGATATTGATTTATATACTAAATTATGTAATTAAAGTAATTATAGAACTAAATAGTCAAAGAAAAATATTTATTCACAAGGTTAACCGAACCAAACTGCAAAGCAATATCGGGATTTTATCATTTCTAGCAAAATTAATGTTCATACAATATTTGGTTTACAATAACTCAGAAAGTCCAACCTAAGATGCATTTAAATTATATTCTTTAGCCAATAGTTTCATTAGGGTCTTGTGAGAAGTTCCTGGTCTCAAATCCTCTCCAACATACTTACGTTTCAGCATCACTACCACTACCCAATTTATCAACACAAACTCTTTATTTATCCACACCTACACCTAAATAATCCACACACCAGTGTATCCACGACACTACCCAACTCTTCAATACCAAATTTACCTTATCCTTTCATTATTCTCAATCTCCACCACCAACACTACATTATCTCCACCATACTCCCTTTCCTTCATGTTTGCTCTTCACCACCACCACCATATTCACCCTCAATTACCATAATATTCGCTTACCACCACCACCATCCCGTATCCCCTCTCCACCACCACCAAATTCACTCCTACTCCTTCACTACCACCCCCACCAAATTAATTCTAGCATCTCCCCCACCCCCACCAAATTCACTCTACCATGCCCACCAAAATCACTACCACCCCACCAAAATAACTTTCTAGCACCTCCCCCACCAAGTTAACTGCCCTACATTATTTTGCCAAGACAAATTTCCAGTATGCTCTCAACCACCATTAGATTTCCACCCCACTATATGCTCAATACCATCCCCATTACACCTCTCCAAATTATACTATCTACAACTACCACCGCCATCAATCCACCATTCTCACCACCACCATTCTATCTCTCCATCCACCATCATCTCTTCTTCACCACCACCACCACCATCTCTATCTCTATCCCTATCCCACCACCACCATCTCTATCTCTATCCCTATCCCACCACCACCATCTTTATCTCTATCTCTATACCACCACCACCATCTCTATATCTATACCACCACCACCACCACCATCTCTATATCTATACCACCACCACCACCACCATCTCTATCTCTATACCACCACCACCACCATCTCTATCTCTATACCACCACCATCTCTATCTCTATACCACCACCATCTCTATCTCTATACCACCACCACCACCATCTCTATCTCTATACCACCACCACCACCATCTCTATCTCTATACCACCACCACCACCATCTCTATCTCTATACCACCATCTCTATCTCTATACCACCATCTCTCTATACCACCACTACCATCTCTATACCACCACCACCATCTCTATACCACCACCACCATCTCTATACCACCACCACCATCTCTATACCACCACCACCATCTCTATACCACCACCACCATCTCTATACCACCACCACCATCTCTATACCACCACCACCATCTCTATACCACCACCACCATCTCTATACCACCACCACCACCATCTCTATACCACCACCACCACCATCTCTATACCACCACCACCATCTCTATACCACCACCACCATCTCTATACCACCACCCCCATCTCTATACCACCACCACCATCTCTATACCACCACCACCATCTCTATACCACCACCACCACCATCTCTATACCACCACCACCACCATCTCTATACCACCACCACCACCATCTCTATACCACCACCACCACCATCTCTATACCACCACCACCATCTCTATACCACCACCATCTCTATACCACCACCACCCCTCCATCTCTACCACCACCACCACCATCTCTATAACACCACCACCACCATCTCTATACCACCACCACCACCATCTCTATACCACCACCACCACCATCTCTATACCACCACCACCATCTCTATACCACCACCACCATCTCTATACCACCACCACCACCATCTCTATACCACCACCACCACCATCTCTATACCACCACCATCTCTATACCACCACCACCACCATCTCTATACCACCACCACCATCTCTATACCACCACCACCACCATCTCTATACCACCACCACCATCTCTATACCACCACCATCTCTATACCACCACCATCTCTATACCACCACCATCTCTATACCACCACCATCTCTATACCACCACCATCTCTATACCACCACCATCTCTATACCACCACCATCTCTATACCACCACCACCATCTCTATACCACCACCACCATCTCTATACCACCACCACCATCTCTATACCACCACCATCTCTATACCACCACCACCACCATCTCTATACCACCACCATCTCTATACCACCACCACCACCATCTCTATACCACCACCACCACCATCTCTATACCACCACCATCTCTATACCACCACCACCACCATCTCTATACCACCACCATCTCTATACCACCACCATCTCTATACCACCACCATCTCTATACCACCACCACCATCTCTATACCACCACCACCACCATCTCTATACCACCACCATCTCTATACCACCACCATCTCTATACCACCACCATCTCTATACCACCACCATCTCTATACCACAACCACCACCATCTCTATACCCACCACCATCTCTATACCACCACCACGACCATCTCTATACCACCACCATCTCTATACCACCACCACCACCATCTCTATACCACCACCACCATTCTAGTATGTCACCACCACCACCACCTCTATACCACCACCATCTCTATACCACCACCATCTCTATACCACCACCATCTCTATACCACCACCATCTCTATACCACCACCATCTCTATACCACCACCATCTCTATACCACCACCATCTCTATACCACCACCATCTCTATACCACCACCATCTCTATACCACCACCATCTCTATACCACCACCATCTCTATACCACCACCACCATCTCTCTACCACCACCACCATCTCTCTACCACCACCACCTCTATACCACCACCACCATCTCTATCTCTATACCACCACCACCATCTCTATCTCTATACCACCACCACCATCTCTATCTCTATACCACCATCACACCATCTCTATCTCTATACCACCACCACCATCTCTATCTCTATACCACCACCACCATCTCTATCTCTATACCACCACCACCATCTCTATCTCTATCCCACCACCACCACCATCTCTATCTCTATCCCACCACCACCACCATCTCTATCTCTATACCACCACCACCACCATCTCTATCTCTATACCACCACCACCACCATCTCTATCTCTATACCACCACCACCACCATCTCTATACCACCACTATCACCATCTCTATACCACCACTATCACCATCTCTATACCACCACTATCACCATCTCTATACCACCACCATCTCTAACCACCACCACCACAATATCATCTCTCTACCACCACCACCGTCTCTCTACCACCACCACCGTCTCTCTACCACCACCACCATCTCTATACCACCACCACCACCATCTCTATACCACCACCATCTCTATACCACCACCACCACCATCTCTATACCACCACCACCACCATCTCTATACCACCACCACCACCACCATCTCTATACCACCACCATCTCTATACCACCACCACCACCATCTCTATACCACCACCATCTCTATACCACCACCACCACCGTCTCTATACCACCACCGTCTCTATACCACCACCGTCTCTATACCACCACCACCAGCGTCTCTATACCACCACCCGCGTCTCTATACCACCACCCGCGTCTCTATACCACCACCAGCGTCTCTATACCACCACCAGCGTCTCTATACCACCACCAGCGTCTCTATACCACCACCAGCGTCTCTATACCACCACCAGCGTCTCTATACCACCACCATCCCTATACCACCACCAGCGTCTCTATACCACCACCAGCGTCTCTATACCACCACCAGCGTCTCTATACCACCACCAGCGTCTCTATACCACCACCAGCGTCTCTATACCACCACCAGCGTCTCTATACCACCACCAGCGTCTCTATACCACCACCAGCGTCTCTATACCACCACCACCAGCGTCTCTATACCACCACCAGCGTCTCTATACCACCACCAGCGTCTCTATACCACCACCAGCGTCTCTATACCACCACCACCAGCGTCTCTATACCACCACCACCAGCGTCTCTATACCACCACCAGCGTCTCTATACCACCACCAGCGTCTCTATACCACCACCAGCGTCTCTATACCACCACCAGCGTCTCTATACCACCACCAGGTCTCTATACCCACCACCAGCGTCTCTATACCACCACCACCAGCGTCTCTATACCACCACCAGCGTCTCTATACCACCACCAGCGTCTCTATACCACCACCACCACCATCTCTATACCACCACCGTCTCTATACCACCACCACCACCGTCTCTATACCACCACCACCACCGTCTCTATACCACCACCACCACCGTCTCTATACCACCACCGTCTCTATACCACCACCACCACCGTCTCTATACCACCACCACCACCGTCTCTATACCACCACCAGCGTCTCTATACCACCACCACCACCGTCTCTCTACCACCACCACCACCGTCTCTCTACCACCACCACCACCGTCTCTCTACCACCACCACCACCACCGTCTCTCTACCACCACCACCACCGTCTCTATACCACCACCACCACCGTCTCTATACCACCACCACCACCGTCTCTATACCACCACCACCACCGTCTCTATACCACCACCACCACCGTCTCTATACCACCACCACCACCGTCTCTATACCACCACCACCACCGTCTCTATACCACCACCACCACCGTCTCTATACCACCACCACCACCGTCTCTATACCACCACCACCACCGTCTCTATACCACCACCACCACCGTCTCTATACCACCACCACCGTCTCTATACCACCACCACCGTCTCTATACCACCACCACCGTCTCTATACCACCACCACCGTCTCTATACCACCACCACCGTCTCTATACCACCACCACCGTCTCTATACCACCACCACCGTCTCTATACCACCACCACCACCGTCTCTATACCACCACCACCATCTCTATACCACCACCACCGTCTCTCTACCACCACCACCACCGTCTCTCTACCACCACCGTCTCTCTACCACCACCACCACCGTCTCTCTACCACCACCACCGTCTCTATACCACCGTCTCTATACCACCACCGTCTCTATACCACCACCACCGTCTCTCTACCACCACCACCACCGTCTCTCTACCACCACCACCACCGTCTCTCTACCACCACCACCACCGTCTCTCTACCACCACCACCACCGTCTCTATACCACCACCACCACCGTCTCTATACCACCACCACCGTCTCTATACCACCACCACCACCGTCTCTATACCACCACCGTCTCTATACCACCACCACCACCGTCTCTATACCACCACCACCGTCTCTATACCACCACCACCGTCTCTATACCACCACCACCGTCTCTATACCACCACCACCGTCTCTATACCACCACCACCGTCTCTATACCACCACCCACACCACGTCTCTATACCACCACCGTCTCTATACCACCACCACCACCGTCTCTATACCACCACCGTCTCTATACCACCACCGTCTCTATACCACCACCGTCTCTATACCACCACCGTCTCTATACCACCACCACCACCGTCTCTATACCACCACCGTCTCTATACCACCACCACCACCACCGTCTCTATACCACCACCACCACCACCACCACCACCACCACCGTCTCTATACCACCACCGACTCTATACCACCACCGTCTCTATACACCACCACCACCCACGTCTCTATACCACCACCACCGTCTCTATACACCACCACCGTCTCTATACCACCACCCACCCGTCTCTCTACCACCACCACCACCGTCTCTCTACCACCACCGTCTCTCTACCACCACCACCACCGTCTCTCTACCACCACCACCACCGTCTCTCTACCACCACCACCACCGTCTCTCTACCACCACCACCGTCTCTCTACCACCACCACCGTCTCTCTACCACCACCGTCTCTCTACCACCACCACCGTCTCTCTACCACCACCACCGTCTCTCTACCACCACCACCGTCTCTCTACCACCACCACCACCGTCTCTCTACCACCACCGTCTCTCTACCACCACCACCACCGTATATGTGCCTCTACCACCACCACCACCGTATATGTGCCTCTACCACCACCACCACCGTACCACCACCGTCTCTATACCACCCACCGTCTCTCTATACCACCACACCACCGTCTCTATACCACCACCGTCTCTATACCACCACCACCGTCTCTATACCACCACCACCGTCTCTATACCACCACCACCGTCTCTATACCACCACCACCGTCTCTATACCACCACCACCACCGTCTCTATACCACCACCGTCTCTATACCACCACCACCGTCTCTATACCACCACCACCGTCTCTATACCACCACCACCGTCTCTATACCACCACCACCGTCTCTATACCACCACCACCGTCTCTATACCACCACCACCGTCTCTATACCACCACCACCACCGTCCCTATACCACCACCACCGTCCCTATACCACCACCACCACCGTCTCTATACCACCACCACCGTCTCTATACCACCACCACCGTCTCTATACCACCACCACCGTCTCTATACCACCACCACCGTCTCTATACCACCACCACCGTCTCTATACCACCACCACCGTCTCTATACCACCACCACCGTCTCTATACCACCACCACCGTCTCTATACCACCACCACCGTCTCTATACCACCACCACCGTCTCTATACCACCACCACCGTCTCTATACCACCACCACCGTCTCTATACCACCACCACCGTCTCTATACCACCGTCTCTATACCACCACCACCGTCTCTATACCACCGTCTCTATACCACCACCACCGTCTCTATACCACCACCACCGTCTCTATACCACCACCACCACCGCCTCTATACCACCACCACCGCCTCTATACCACCACCAGCGTCTCTATACCACCACCAGCGTCTCTATACCACCACCAGCGTCTCTATACCACCACCAGCGTCTCTATACCACCACCAGCGTCTCTATACCACCACCAGCGTCTCTATACCACCACCAGCGTCTCTATACCACCACCAGCGTCTCTATACCACCACCAGCGTCTCTATACCACCACCACCGTCTCTATACCACCACCACCACCGTCTCTATACCACCACCACCGTCTCTATACCACCACCACCGTCTCTATACCACCACCACCGTCTCTATACCACCACCACCGTCTCTATACCACCACCACCGTCTCTATTCCACCACCACCGTCTCTATACCACCACCAGCGTCTCTATACCACCACCACCGTCTCTATACCACCACCACCACCACCGTCTCTATACCACCACCACCGTCTCTATACCACCACCACCGTCTCTATACCACCACCACCGTCTCTATACCACCACCACCGTCTCTATACCACCACCACCGTCTCTATTCCACCACCACCGTCTCTATACCACCACCACCGTCTCTATACCACCACCACCATCTCTATACCACCACCACCATCTCTATACCACCACCACCATCTCTATACCACCACCACCATCTCTATACCACCACCACCATCTCTATACCACCACCACCATCTCTATACCACCACCACCACCTCTATACCACCACCATCTCTATACCACCACCACCTCTATACCACCACCATCTCTATACCACCACCACCATTCTAGTATGTCACCACCACCACCACCATTCTAGTATGTCACCCCCACCACCACCATTCTAGTATGTCACCCCCACCACCACCATTCTAGTATGTCACCACCACCACCACCATTCTAGTATGTCACCACCACCACCACCACCATTCTAGTATGTCACCACCACCACCACCATTCTAGTATGTCACCACCACCACCACCATTCTAGTATGTCACCACCACCACCATTCTAGTATGTCACCCCCACCACCACCATTCTAGTAGGTCACCCCCACCACCACCATTCTAGTATGTCACCCCCACCACCACCATTCTAGTATGTCACCCCCACCACCATTCTAGTATGTCACCACCCCCACCACCATTCTAGTATGTCACCACCCCCACCACCATTCTAGTATGTCACCACCCCCACCACCATTCTAGTATGTCACCACCCCCACCACCATTCTAGTATGTCACCACCCCCACCACCATTCTAGTATGTCACCACCCCCACCACCATTCTAGTAGGTCACCACCCCCACCACCATTCTAGTATGTCACCACCCCCACCACCATTCTAATATATCACCTCCCCCACCAACCATTCTAGTATGTCACCACCCCCACCACCATTCTAGTAGGTCACCACCCCCACCACCATTCTAGTATGTCACCACCCCCACCACCATTCTAGTAGGTCACTCCCACCACCATTCTAGTAGGTCACTCCCACCACCATTCTAGTAGGTCACTCCCACCACCATTCTAGTAGGTCACTCCCACCACCATTCTAGTAGGTCACTCCCACCACCATTCTAGTAGGTCACTCCCACCACCATTCTAGTAGGTCACTCCCACCACCATTCTAGTAGGTCACCACCACCATCATTTTAGTATGTCACCACCACCACCATTCTAGTAGGTCACCACCACCACCATTCTAGTATGTCACTACCACCACCATTCTAGTATGTCACTACCACCACCATTCTAGTATGTCACTACCACCACCATTCTAGTAGGTCACCACCACCACCATTCTAGTAGGTCACTACCACCACCATTCTAGTAGGTCACCACCACCACCATTCTAGTAGGTCACTACCACCACCACCATTCTAGTAGGTCACTACCACCACCATTCTAGTAGGTCACTACCACCACCACCATTCTAGTAGGTCACTACCACCACCACCATTCTAGTAGGTCACTCCCACCACCATTCTAGTAGGTCACTACCACCACCACCATTCTAGTAGGTCACTACCACCACCATTCTAGTAAGTCACTACCACCACCATTCTAGTAAGTCACCACTACCACCATTCTAGTAAGTCATTCTAGTATGTCACTCCCACCACCATTCTATTATGTCACCACCACCATTCTATTATGTCACCACCACCATTCTAGTATGTCACTCCCACCACCATTCTAGTAAGTCACTCCCACCACCATTCTAGTAAGTCACCACCACCACCATTCTAGTAAGTCACCACCACCACCATTCTAGTAGGTCACTACCACCACCATTCTAGTAGGTCACTACCACCACCACCATTCTAGTAGGTCACTACCACCACCATTCTAGTAGGTCACTACCACCACCATTCTAGTAGGTCACTACCACCACCATTCTAGTAGGTCACTACCACCACCATTCTAGTAGGTCACTACCACCACTATTCTAGTAGGTCACTACCACCACCATTCTAGTAAGTCACCACCACCACCATTCTAGTAGGTCACTACCACCACCATTCTAGTAAGTCACTACCACCACCAATCTAGTAGGTCACCACCACCACCATTCTAGTAAGTCACCACCACCACCATTCTAGTAGGTCACTACCACCACCATTCTAGTAAGTCACTACCACCACCATTCTAGTAGGTCACTACCACCACCATTCTAGCATGTCACCACCACCATTCTAGCATGTCACCACCACCACCATTCTAGTATGTCACCACCACCACCATTCTAGCATGTCACCACCACCACCATTCTAGCATGTCACCACCACCACCACCACCATTCTAGTATGTCACCACCACCATTCTAGTATGTCACCACCACCACCACCATTCTAGTATGTCACCCCCACCACCACCATTCTAGTATGTCACCCCCACCATTCTAGTATGTCACCCCAACCACCATTCTAGTATGTCACCCCCACCACCATTCTAGTATGTCACCACCCCCACCACCATTCTAGTATGTCACCACCCCACCACCATTCTAGTATGTCACCACCCCACCACCATTCTAGTATGTCACCACCCCACCACCATTCTAGTATGTCACCACCCCACCACCATTCTAGTATGTCACCACCCTCACCACCATTGTGGTATGTCACCACCCCCAGCACCATCCTAGTATGTCACCACCCCCACCACCATTCTAGTAGGTCACCACCCCCACCACCATTCTAGTAGGTCACCACCCCCACCACCATTCTAGTAGGTCACCACCCCACCACCATTCTAGTAGGTCACCACCCCCACCACCATTCTAGTAAGTCACCACCCCCACCACCATTCTAGTAGGTCACCACCCCCACCACCATTCTAGTAGGTCACCACCCCCACCACCATTCTAGTAAGTCACTCCCACCACCATTCTAGTAGGTCACTCCCACCACCATTCTAGTAGGTCACTCCCACCACCATTCTAGTAGGTCACTCCCACCACCATTCTAGTAGGTCACTCCCACCACCATTCTAGTAGGTCACTCCCACCACCATTCTAGTAGGTCACTCCCACCACCATTCTAGTAGGTCAATCCCACCACCATTCTAGTAGGTCACCACCACCACCACCATCATTTTAGTATGTCACCACCACCACCATTCTAGTAGGTCACCACCACCACCATTCTAGTATGTCACTACCACCACCATTCTAGTATGTCACTACCACCACCATTCTAGTATGTCACTACCACCACCATTCTAGTAGGTCACCACCACCACCATTCTAGTAGGTCAATACCACCACCACCATTCTAGTAGGTCACTACCACCACCACCATTCTAGTAGGTCACTACCACCACCACCATTCTAGTAGGTCACTACCACCACCATTCTAGTAGGTCACTACCACCACCACCATTCTAGTAGGTCACTTACGCCACCACCATTCTAGTAGGTCACTCCCACCACCATTCTAGTAGGTCACTACCACCACCACCATTCTAGTAGGTCACTACCACCACCATTCTAGTAAGTCACTACCACCACCATTCTAGTAAGTCACCACTACCACCACCATTCTAGTAAGTCATTCTAGTATGTCACTCCCACCACCATTCTATTATGTCACCACCACCATTCTAGTATGTCACTCCCACCACCATTCTAGTAAGTCACTCCCACCACCATTCTAGTAAGTCACCACCACCACCATTCTAGTAAGTCACCACCACCACCATTCTAGTAGGTCACTACCACCACCATTCTAGTAGGTCACTACCACCACCATTCTAGTAGGTCACTACCACCACCACCATTCTAGTAGGTCACTACCACCACCATTCTAGTAGGTCACTACCACCACCATTCTAGTAGGTCACTACCACCACCATTCTAGTAGGTCACTACCACCACTATTCTAGTAGGTCACTACCACCACCATTCTAGTAAGTCACCACCACCACCATTCTAGTAGGTCACTACCACCACCATTCTAGTAAGTCACTACCACCACCAATCTAGTAGGTCACCACCACCACCATTCTAGTAAGTCACCACCACCACCATTCTAGTAGGTCACTACCACCACCATTCTAGTAAGTCACTACCACCACCATTCTAGTAGGTCACTACCACCACCATTCTAGCATGTCACTACCACCACCATTCTAGCATGTCACCACCACCACCATTCTAGTATGTCACCACCACCACCATTCTAGCATGTCACCACCACCACCATTCTAGCATGTCACCACCACCACCACCACCATTCTAGTATGTCACCACCACCATTCTAGTATGTCACCACCACCATTCTAGTATGTCACCCCCACCACCACATTCTAGTATGTCACCCCCACCATTCTAGTATGTCACCCCAACCACCATTCTAGTATGTCACCCCCACCACCATTCTAGTATGTCACCACCCCCACCACCATTCTAGTATGCCACCAACCCCCCCACCACCATTCTAGTATGCCGCGACCCCCACCACGATTCTAGTATGTCACCACCCCCACCACCATTCTAGTATGTCACCACCCCCACCACCATTCTAGTATGTCACCACCCCCACCACCATTCTAGTAGGTCACCACCCCCACCACCATTCTAGTAGGTCACCACCCCCACCACCATTCTAGTAGGTCACCACCCCCACCACCATTCTAGTAGGTCACCACCCCCACCACCATTCTAGTAAGTCACCCCCCACCACCATTCTAGTAGGTCACCACCCCCACCACCATTCTAGTAGGTCACCACCCCCACCACCATTCTAGTAGGTCACCACCCCCACCACCATTCTAGTAGGTCACTACCACCACCACCATTCTAGTAGGTCACTACCACCACCACCATTCTAGTAGGTCACTACCACCACCACCATTCTAGTAGGTCACTACCACCACCACCATTCTAGTAGGTCACTCCCACCACCATTCTAGTAGGTCACTACCACCACCACCATTCTAGTAGGTCACTACCACCACCATTCTAGTAAGTCACTACCACCACCATTCTAGTAAGTCACCACTACCACCACCATTCTAGTAAGTCATTCTAGTATGTCACTCCCACCACCATTCTATTATGTCACCACCACCATTCTATTATGTCACCACCACCATTCTAGTATGTCACTCCCACCACCATTCTAGTAAGTCACTCCCACCACCATTCTAGTAAGTCACCACCACCACCATTCTAGTAAGTCACCACCACCACCATTCTAGTAGGTCACTACCACCACCATTCTAGTAGGTCACTACCACCACCACCATTCTAGTAGGTCACTACCACCACCATTCTAGTAGGTCACTACCACCACCATTCTAGTAGGTCACTACCACCACCATTCTAGTAGGTCACTACCACCACCATTCTAGTAGGTCACTACCACCACTATTCTAGTAGGTCACTACCACCACCATTCTAGTAAGTCACCACCACCACCATTCTAGTAGGTCACTACCACCACCATTCTAGTAAGTCACTACCACCACCAATCTAGTAGGTCACCACCACCACCATTCTAGTAAGTCACCACCACCACCATTCTAGTAGGTCACTACCACCACCATTCTAGTAAGTCACTACCACCACCATTCTAGTAGGTCACTACCACCACCATTCTAGCATGTCACCACCACCACCATTCTAGCATGTCACCACCACCACCATTCTAGTATGTCACCACCACCACCATTCTAGCATGTCACCACCACCACCATTCTAGCATGTCACCACCACCACCACCACCATTCTAGTATGTCACCACCACCATTCTAGTATGTCACCACCACCACCACCATTCTAGTATGTCACCCCCACCACCACCATTCTAGTATGTCACCCCCACCATTCTAGTATGTCACCCCAACCACCATTCTAGTATGTCACCCCCACCACCATTCTAGTATGTCACCACCCCCACCACCATTCTAGTATGTCACCACCCCCACCACCATTCTAGTATGTCACCACCCCCACCACCATTCTAGTATGTCACCACCCCCACCACCATTCTAGTATGTCACCACCCCCACCACCATTCTAGTATGTCACCACCCCACCACCACCATTCTAGTATGTCACCACCCCCACCACCATTCTAGTATGTCGCCACCCCCACCACCATTCTAGTAGGTCACCACCCCCACCACCATTGTACTAGGTCACCACCCCCACCACCATTCTAGTAGGTCACCACCCCCACCACCATTCTAGTAGGTCACCACCCCCACCACCATTCTAGTAGGTCACCACCCCCACCACCATTCTAGTAAGTCACCACCCCCACCACCATTCTAGTAGGTCACCACCACCACCACCATTCTAGTAGGTCACCCCCACCACCATTCTAGTAAGTCACTCCCACCACCATTCTAGTAGGTCACTCCCACCACCATTCTAGTAGGTCACTCCCACCACCATTCTAGTAGGTCACTCCCACCACCATTCTAGTAGGTCACTACCACCACCATTCTAGTAGGTCACTCCCACCACCATTCTAGTAGGTCACTCCCACCACCATTCTAGTAGGTCACCACCACCACCACCACCATCATTTTAGTATGTCTCCACCACCACCATTCTAGTAGGTCACCACCACCACCATTCTAGTATGTCACTACCACCACCATTCTAGTATGTCACTACCACCACCATTCTAGTATGTCACTACCACCACCATTCTAGTAGGTCACCACCACCACCATTCTAGTAGGTCAATACCACCACCACCATTCTAGTAGGTCACTACCACCACCACCATTCTAGTAGGTCACTACCACCACCACCATTCTAGTAGGTCACTACCACCACCATTCTAGTAGGTCACTACCACCACCACCATTCTAGTAGGTCACTACCACCACCACCATTCTAGTAGGTCACTCCCACCACCATTCTAGTAGGTCACTACCACCACCACCATTCTAGTAGGTCACTACCACCACCATTCTAGTAAGTCACTACCACCACCATTCTAGTAAGTCACCACTACCACCACCATTCTAGTAAGTCATTCTAGTATGTCACTCCCACCACCATTCTATTATGTCACCACCACCATTCTAGTATGTCACTCCCACCACCATTCTAGTAAGTCACCACCATTCTAGTAAGTCACCACCACCACCATTCTAGTAAGTCACCACCACCACCATTCTAGTAGGTCACTACCACCACCATTCTAGTAGGTCACTACCACCACCATTCTAGTAGGTCACTACCACCACCACCATTCTAGTAGGTCACTACCACCACCATTCTAGTAGGTCACTACCACCACCATTCTAGTAGGTCACTACCACCACCATTCTAGTAGGTCACTACCACCACTATTCTAGTAGGTCACTACCACCACCATTCTAGTAAGTCACCACCACCACCATTCTAGTAGGTCACTACCACCACCATTCTAGTAAGTCACTACCACCACCAATCTAGTAGGTCACCACCACCACCATTCTAGTAAGTCACCACCACCACCATTCTAGTAGGTCACTACCACCACCATTCTAGTAAGTCACTACCACCACCATTCTAGTAGGTCACTACCACCACCATTCTAGCATGTCACTACCACCACCATTCTAGCATGTCACCACCACCACCATTCTAGTATGTCACCACCACCACCATTCTAGCATGTCACCACCACCACCATTCTAGCATGTCACCACCACCACCACCACCATTCTAGTATGTCACCACCACCATTCTAGTATGTCACCACCACCATTCTAGTATGTCACCCCCACCACCACCATTCTAGTATGTCACCCCCACCATTCTAGTATGTCACCCCAACCACCATTCTAGTATGTCACCCCCACCACCATTCTAGTATGTCCCCACCCCCACCACCATTCTAGTATGTCACCGCCCCCACCACCATTCTAGTATGTCACCACCCCCACCACCATTCTAGTATGTCACCACCCCCACCACCATTCTAGTATGTCACCACCCCCACCACCATTCTAGTATGTCACCACCCCACCACCATTCTAGTAGGTCACCACCCCCACCACCATTCTAGTAGGTCACCACCCCACCACCATTCTAGTAGGTCACCACCCCCACCACCATTCCAGTAGGTCACCACCCCCACCACCATTCTAGTAAGTCACCACCCCCACCACCATTCTAGTAGGTCACCACCCCCACCACCATTCTAGTAGGTCACCACCCCCACCACCATTCTAGTAGGTCACCACTCCCACCACCATTCTAGTAGGTCACTCCCACCACCATTCTAGTAGGTCACCACCCCCACCACCATTCTAGTAGGTCACCACCCCCACCACCATTCTAGTAAGTCACTCCCACCACCATTCTAGTAGGTCACTCCCACCACCATTCTAGTAGGTCACTCCCACCACCATTCTAGTAGGTCACTCCCACCACCATTCTAGTAGGTCAATCCCACCACCATTCTAGTAGGTCAATCCCACCACCATTCTAGTAGGTCAATCCCACCACCATTCTAGTAGGTCACCACCACCACCACCATCATTTTAGTATGTCACCACCACCACCATTCTAGTAGGTCACCACCACCACCATTCTAGTATGTCACTACCACCACCATTCTAGTATGTCACTACCACCACCATTCTAGTATGTCACTACCACCACCATTCTAGTAGGTCACCACCACCACCATTCTAGTAGGTCACTACCACCACCACCATTCTAGTAGGTCACTACCACCACCACCATTCTAGTAGGTCACTACCACCACCACCATTCTAGTAGGTCACTACCACCACCACCATTCTAGTAGGTCACTACCACCACCACCATTCTAGTAGGTCACTACCATCACCACCATTCTAGTAGGTCACTACCACCACCACCATTCTAGTAGGTCACTACCACCACCACCATTCTAGTAGGTCACTACCACCACCACCATTCTAGTAGGTCACTACCACCACCACCATTCTAGTAGGTCACTACCACCACCATTCTAGTAAGTCACTACCACCACCATTCTAGTAAGTCACCACTACCACCACCATTCTAGTAAGTCACCACTACCACCACCATTCTAGTAAGTCACCACCACCATTCTAGTATGTCACTCCCACCACCATTCTATTATGTCACCACCACCATTCTAGGATGTCACTCCCACCACCATTCTAGTAAGTCACTCCCACCACCATTCTAGTAAGTCACTCCCACCACCATTCTAGTAGGTCACTACCACCACCACCATTCTAGTAGGTCACTACCACCACCACCATTCTAGTAGGTCACTACCACCACCATTCTAGTAGGTCACTACCACCACCATTCTAGTAGGTCACTACCACCACCATTCTAGTAGGTCACTACCACCACCATTCTAGTAGGTCACTACCACCACTATTCTAGTAGGTCACTACCACGACCATTCTAGTAAGTCACCACCACCATTCTAGTAGGTCACTACCACCACCATTCTAGTAAGTCACTACCACCACCAATCTAGTAGGTCACCACCACCACCATTCTAGTAAGTCACCACCACCACCATTCTAGTAGGTCACTACCACCACCATTCTAGTAAGTCACTACCACCACCATTCTAGTAGGTCACTACCACCACCATTCTAGTATGTCACTACCACCACCATTCTAGCATGTCACCACCACCACCATTCTAGTATGTCACCACCACCACCACCATTCTAGCATGTCACCACCACCACCATTCTAGCATGTCACCACCACCACCACCACCATTCTAGTATGTCACCACCACCATTCTAGCATGTCACCACCACCACCATTCTAGTATGTCACCACCACCACCATTCTAGCATGTCACCACCACCACCATTCTAGCATGTCACCACCACCATTCTAGTAAGTCACCACCACCATTCTAGTATGTCACCACCACCACCATTCTAGCATGTCACCACCACCACCATTCTAGCATGTCACCACCACCACCATTCTAGCATGTCACCACCACCACCATTCATTCTAGCAGGTCACCACCACCACCATTCTAGCATGTCACCACCACCACCACCATTCTAGCATATCACCACCACCATTCTAGTAAGTCACCACCACCATTCTAGTAAGTCACCACCACCATTCTAGTATGTCACCACCACCATTCTAGTATGTCACCACCACCACCATTCTAGTAGATATCCACCACCACCATTCTAGTAAGTCACCACCACCATTCTAGTAAGTCACCACCACCATTCTAGTAAGTCACCACCACCATTCTAGTAAGTCACCACCACCATTCTAGTAAGTCACCACTACCATTCTAGTAAGACACCACCACCACCATTCTAGTATGTCACCACCACCACCATTCTAGTATGTCACCACCACCACCATTCTAGTAAGTCACCACCACCATTCTAGTAAGTCACCACCACCATTCTAGTAAGTCACCACCACCACCATTCTAGTAGGTCACCACCACCACCATTCTAGTAGGTCACCACCACCACCATTCTAGTAGGTCACCACCACCACCATTCTAGTAAGTCACCACCACCACCATTTTAGTAAGTCACCACCACCACCATTCTAGTAAGTCACCACCACCACCATTCTAGTATGTCACCACCATTCTAGTAAGTCACTACCACTACCATTCTAGTAAGTCACTACCACTACCATTCTAGTATGTCACCACCATTCTAGTAAGTCACCACCACCACCATTCTAGTATGTCACCACCATTCTAGTATGTCACCACCATTCTAGTATGTCACCACCATTCTAGTAAGTCACTACCACTACCATTCTAGTAAGTCACTACCACTACCATTCTAGTATGTCACCACCACCCCTCATTAACTCCAAGACCACCAATATATCCGCTCACTATTCTTTTAGCCCACCATCATTATTCACTCAACACCAGTATGCTCTCTACATGCTCTCCTAGTCTCAACTCAACCACCCTTTTCTTTCCAACACTAAATTTCTACTCCACCCAATGCCTTCCACCGCCACCAATACCTTCCACCGCCACCAATACCTTCCACCGCCACCAATACCTTCCACCCCCACCAATGCCTTCCACCGCCACCAATGCCTTCCACCGCCACCAATGCCTTCCACCGCCACCAATGCCTTCCACCGCCACCAATGCCTTCCACCGCCACCAATGCCTTCCACCGCCACCAATGCCTTCCACCGCCACCAATGCCTTCCACCGCCACCAATGCCTTCCACCGCCACCAATGCCTTCCACCGCCACCAATGCCTTCCACCGCCACCAATGCCTTCCACCGCCACCAATGCCTTCCACCGCCACCAATGCCTTCCACCGCCACCAATGCCTTCCACCGCCACCAATGCCTTCCACCGCCACCAATGCCTTCCACCGCCACCAATGCCTTCCACCGCCACCAATGCCTTCCACCGCCACCAATGCCTTCCACCGCCACCAATGCCTTCCACCGCCACCAATGCCTTCCACCGCCACCAATACCTTCCACCCCCACCCAATTTCGTAAGCAATAACACCAGAATAAGGTGACTAACCTTAGTTCTGTAGTTTCTCTCCAGTTTGGTTGTTTACCCGTCCCTCTACCAGTCCGCCCATCCAGTAATCCGAAATTGCGTTAGTCAGTCCGTCCTTAGTCCATCCATCAGTACTTTGATCCATCAGTACTTCCGTTCGCCTGTCCACGTACCATTAACACCAGTAGTAAGTTCATGGGTCCGTCTAAACCATTACATTCCCGCTCAAACTGAAATATAACTATTATTAGTGGTATATAGCTGCGTATTCCACATTATATTACGCTCTTCAATTACTGTAAGACTATCAAATTCAGATAAAAAAATAAAGTTTCGTTCATATATCAATATTCCCACAATTTTTTCTCAACCTGGCGAGAAGCAGTGTAGATTTGGTGAAATTTGTAAATTATGTAAACCTGGCATGGATATCAAGAGTTCCTCGTTCGGTCACAAAATATCAAGACATCTGCTACCAAATATTCATTAAGCCCATCGCCAGGTCCAGAAAAACAGTAAAAACTAACAGATACTCACCAAGATTAAACAGGCTGGGTTGAATAGGTTTGCCAGCTGCCATCTCCACCACATACTCACCCTTCAAGATCTCCATTACTATATTCACAACCACCTGTCAACCTCAGACAATCTTAACGTTCAACCCATAAGTTCCATCACAACTATCATCACCACCACCACCATACCCCCAGAGCTCATCACCACCATACCCCCAGAGCTCATCATCCCCATACCCCCAGAGCTCATCATCCCCATACCCCCAGAGCTCATCACCCCCATACCCCCAGAGCTCATCACCCCCATACCCCCAGAGCTCATCACCCCCATACCCCCAGAGCTCATCACCTCCATACCCCCAGAGCTCATCACCTCCATACCCCCAGAGCTCATCACCCCCATACCCCCAGAGCTCATCACCCCCAGAGCTCATCACCCCCATACCCCATCACCACCATACCCCCAGAGCTCATCACCACCACCACCACCATACATAATTATATATAATCCGGAACACTTAGCACTCTGCACAAATACCTGAAAAAAAAATGAAAGACTCAGCATTAGTCAAAGTTCACCAATAGTTTAACAACACCTAGCTAAAATGGACAGAAAAGGGGTAGAAAGAGACAGGCAATGCAAATAGTGGGAAAGAAGGAGGTTGCGCGAAGGAGAGACAGGGGGGGGGAAAGGTTCAACACTCACGATTGCCGAGTTTAGGGTATTTTGTAAGTTTAGTAGGCGATGAGCAGCTGGTTTTGAAGGGGTTGATCCTAGTTCTGCGCAGGTCTTGCAGGGCGCAGGGGATGTGGGGTGTTCCTCGGCGCGCGCAGGTCCCACGACGACAGGAGGCCGAGGCTTCCAAAGACATACCGTCACGCTTTAAGACTATTTTCTTCGCAGTAAAGGACTCTCCCAATGAACATTTAAGGGTAAGAACAGTCAAATGATGCGTACATTATTTGACTGCTCTTAATACAGTTATACACTTTAATAAAAATAACGCATAGACCATAAATCGCTTTTTCAATAGCTCGCATAATAGTGTAATTTTGCCCCTCTTATTTCGATACCTCCGAATCCCAAACAATACGCAATACACTCAATACAAACAAAACCAATGCAATACATATAATATATCTTAAATCTAGAGTGCATGCCCACTGGGAGAGTACTTTAGAAGACTTTACGTTAAGTTAGTGCTCAAAACTGAACACATTTACCGAAAGAGGAAAATGCCTTAATCGTGACACGGTCTTTGCCTCCCTACCTGCAAGGAAGAGATAATGCAGATTAGTAAAAGTCTTTGGTGCATGTATTATTATGAGTTTTCCAACAACCAACTTCACTTCTAAACTCAATTAATGAAAATCAATACATGTGACACTCCAAGGACTCTAACCTAGGATACTCACATCGAAATTCCGCGCACTTATGCATTACGCTATCAAGACAGTATATACGCATTACAGAGAGGGTTAGTTTGCCCCCTAGACCTATCTAGCTTAAAAAAAAAAAATCCGTAGATTAATTTTTACATATTTAGGCCTATGTAGAAAACATTATTGGCCAAAGTCCAGTTTTTATTAAATTACAGGCTCGCTATCGCGAGCCAGGAAAAATAGGTACCTAAGTGGCACTAAAGCGCTTACTATTGACAAATGGAGCGAAAGTTCTTAAATTCTAGTAACATATGGGCTAAGCATGAGGGAAAATGGGTCCCGAAAAAAAAAAAAAAAACAAGACTTCCCTTAATTTTCCTACCTTTGAGCCTGCATTAGATTTTGTGTTTGGAAAGGATCTTCAGAGTTAATGTTAAATTGTTGGCACATTTGGTACACAGCCGAGAGACCCAGGGTTCGATTATTGGGCAACACGAGACTATTTGTGCAATTACTACAATGCCTGTGTTCAACTATAGTCCATTCATTATACGTAGGACAATTATACACTAGTAACGTGCATACATCTTAAGGGGAGTTGGTTCACTTTTTGGGCGATTTTTGCATGTATTCATTATTTTTATAGTTTCCTGCCTAGACTCTTCAAATAAAAAAAATCCATTAGATCCCCCTTCCAGATTAATTTGTAAATTTTTCGGTAGAAAAATTCCAGGCCGAAGGCCGGTTCTTCCAACATTACAGGCTCATTATCGTTCGCCAGGGAAAAAAATACTCTTAAATAGCACGAAAGTTCTAAACATTGACGAAGAAATGGGGCGAAAGGTCTTAAAATAGACTAGCTAATGAGGCAAACTTCTTTATCTGAAAACTAATGGGGCTAAGCATTAGGGAGAAAGTAGTCCAGAAAACCGACCCATACCCCCTTAAACGACTAGAGTTATCGAGGTAATACTTCTACCAATCAGGAAGATCCAACCAGGGAACAGTTGTGGAAATTGATAGCCCATTTGCTCTAGCCATTTATTAGTTACAGAGGTGAGTCACTTCCTGGCCTACCTATATTAAACCGACTACAGTAGTGAATGGAAACTTTGAATTAGTGGACATTTATAACGTCCCAACCAAGGAAGTATGCTGTGGTAACGTTTATACTATGCATATTATGTCTACCGCTGCAAATTAAATTAAGTTTCCTTAGACTGTGGGTTAAATAAGGGTGGAAGGAAAAATGGCGGCCATCTTTGATCAGTGGCTAACTAATATTTGTTCACTTATCCACCGTATTTTTAGTATTTTGTTATCTCCTATATCAATGCTAACCTAGCGGGGGTCTGGAGTTAGGTTGGGGTAATGACAACATATCGACCCTATGCAGTAGCCTCTGTGTACCAGGTTTGATAACTCACCCGAGTTATCCATTAGTCTCCAAACTGCAACATTGAAAAAAAAACGCCGCTTCCAAAAGCAGTCTAGCCTAACCATCCTAAGAGAAGTGGTATCCTAAATTAAGAACAATTAGGCCATAGTTTTCAAGGACACTATTTACAGTAACTGAAAAAGTATATAAATATCAAACTTATAATTTATATGCTCAGGCCCAATCCACAGTTTTCCCATTTATATTTTTATTTTCTATTTTATTCTATTTTATTATTTTCCTTATTTTCTTTTTTTCCTATATTCATGCATGTAAATATATTAGATTGTATAACTAAGTAAAACTAATCTATTTACATTCAAGAATGGCCGTACTCTAAAGGGAAGATGGACCGGTTTTCTGAACAACTTTCTCCTTTGTGTTTAGCCCCATTTGTTTTGAGATTTTAAGACGTTCGGCCCATTAGTTTGACTATTTTAATACCTTTCACCCCATTTCGTTAATTTTAAGACCTTTCGTGCCATTTAGGTGTATTTTTTCCTGGCGAGCGATAGCGAGCCTGTAATTTTAAGAGGAACCGGCCATCGGTCGGGACATTTTTCTACCGAAAAATTTACATATTTATCTTTAAGAAGAGTCTAGGGGGTATTTGTTTTTTTAAATCTTGGAAGTCTAGCGAAGAAACTTAAAAAAAAAAAAAAAAATCCCTTAACTGTTTTGCAGTGACCTTGCGAATTAAATGTTGAATGTTTCTTCCCTGGCCGGGTACAAGGCAGTATTCTTCAACAACTATTACATGTTGAATGTTTCCTCCCTGGCCGGGTACAAGGCAGTATTCTTCAACAACTATTACATGTTGAATGTTTCCTCCCTGGCCGGGTACAAGGCAGTATTCTTCAACAACTATTGGTTAGATACTATGAAAATTATTTTCCCCTTCGAACGATAGTGAGCGTGAAATGTTGGAAGAACCGCCCTTCGGCCGGGAAATGTTTCTACCGAAAAATGTATAAATTAATCCAGAAGGGGGATTTTTTTTTTTCTTATAGAGGTATAGGGAGGAAACTAGAACAATAATGAATACATGCCAAAATCGCCCAAAAAGTGAACCATCTCCCCTTAGCAATTATGTCAAAAGCCCATGTCCAGTGATCGCCTATGAACTGTCTTATATTGCAGGGATTTCTTGAGTTAAATTTTATTAAATCTAGAACGAAATCAGACAAACCAAGTCTCAAAGAAAAATGGTCAGATCATGGTTAGAACGGAGTAGGCCTGATCATTAACGAAAGGAAGTCCGTCAGAAGCTTTAATAAAAGTGTACAGTTCCTAATAAAAATACCGCCATTAAATAACCCTGAACCCTTTATCTTAATGGTTTAATTTAAGACTAGTAAATTTTGCTATATAAGCCACAGATCAGTTTAGGATAGTTCACTTTTTGGGCGACTTTTGCATGTATTTATTATTTTTCTAGTTTCCTCCCTAGACCTCCATCAAATTTACAAAAAACATCCATTAGATCCCCCTTCTAGATGAATTTGTAAATTTTTCGGTAGAAAAATGTCCGTGCCGAAGGCTGGTTTTTCCAACATTACAGGCTCACTATCGTTCACCATGGAAAAAATAGGCACCTAAATAGCACGAAAGGTCTAAATATTGACGAAGAAATGGGGCGAAAGGTTTTAAAATCTACTAACTAATGAGGCACACATCTTAGCATCTGAAAACTAAATGGGGCGAAGGAGAAGAGACTCCAGAAAAACGGCCCACCTCCCCTTAATTAGAAACTGTAGGGGCACTCAGCAAGGCGCACACCTCCGCTGGCTGTATTTTTACTATTAAGGGGAGAAAGCCGTTTGTTTGGTCTATTAATTAATTTATTTATATATTTTTGTTTTATTTTCCTCCCTAGACCTCCATCAAGCTTAGAAAAAACCCTAGACCCCCCTTAAAGAAAAATGTCCCGGCCGAAGGCCGTTTGCTCTTAAAATTGCAGGCTCGCTACCGCTCGCTAGGAAAATATCGACACCTAAATGGCAAAGGTCTTAAAATTGACAACAAAATAGGGCGAAAGGTTAAAATCGCGAAACTAATGGGTCGAACGTCTTATAATATCAAAACTAGTGGGGCTAAACATTAGGGAGAAGGGGGTCCAGAAAAACGGTCTGCCTCCCCTTCACATCATAGGCCTAATCCTTTTCTGGCTCTGGGTTCCAGGATATGATCCGGATCGCCCCTTAGATTTTAGAACTTCCTTGGCGCATAATGATATGGTCTACCCACGAAATTAAGTGGGAAAACTCTAGATCGACGAAATGTAATCACTTCGCGCACAACCCCTCTGCCAACCTAAATCCGTAAAATAAGTTTTAATATTTTAAGACAAACCGAAGCGAAAACCATACTCCGCCCAACTTAATTGACGAGGTAAATAGCCCTCACTGTTATTCATATTAGTAAATATTTTCACCATTCCCCGATGGAAGACAACATATGGTCTGCATGTTAAGTATGTGCATAAGCCATCACAGGGTGTATTCACAATACTTCGAAACAATCCAATTGCTCCAGTTAGTCAATTGCCACGAAGATTAAACAATTATAGGATCTTACCTTGCCTGAAGAGCGGACAGGCTTGGAGTACCTCGTTGAACCCAGAGCGATAATGTGACTGGGCCTCGTCTGCTTCACCGGCCCCAGAGGCAAACTGAAAACGAGAAAAATAAAGTTAAGGGGATATAATTTAAATTGCGTAAAATATTCATGACTAAATATGATTTATTTTTGTACTTCTAAAAAATGCTAAACCGGAGCCAACTTTCATAATTTTACACCGGACTTTTTGCTTTTAAAAATCGCCAACTTTAGGATGGATTTAGTATCCGGGCGTATGGTAGTCTTGTCGTACGCTCGCGGTTATGTTGGTCTATTTTGACAGCTCTTTTTGTTCAGTTATTTACTCCCTGCTGGCAAGATTTATGATTATAACACTAACTCATGGTTTGGTGCTTATTGTATGCCACTGGAACGTGATCGCGAGAATAAGTATTCTAAACAAAGCGAGTGATACGCCCACTGCTATAATCCTTACCAACTATGGCTCCAAATAGATTTTAGCATAGATTATGTTTTAACCCTCTCAGACATATGACGCGATTTTGAGCCTATTGGGGATACTTTAAAAACCTTTGTTACCATCAGGGGTATTTAGAAACTTTTAGTTTTAGTTACTTTAACATCTGCAGTTGTCTTGAGTTGGCTGTGGCCAGAAAACTAACGTTAGGTTATTATAAGAGAACTATTTCTTATTGCTAATCTGGCAACCTCTGCGTCATAAATGCGTGAAAGGGTCAATTAAATAGTTTTCCTTCACATTTAAAGTTATGATATTAAGAATTGGTGTAATTTAGTTTGTTATTAGCCTAACCCAACCTAGCCATAGTATAATTGTATAACTAAAATGCCCCAGTTCATAATACCAGAACCACTTTGTAAATGTCACTTTAATAATTAAAGTTTATAATACCAGAAACAAGTAAAGATATAGATTAACAGACTATGTGGAAAAATGTTATTTTAATACCACGAATTTTCAGTGTTTTTTATAAAAAAAAATAATAATTTGCATCAATATATAGTTTGTAATTAATTAGAAAACTCGGGAAAACCTATTTTCCCCATTAGGCCTATCGATCGATGTTGAGACACCCCCGATAGTGATTTGAAAAGACATTAGCCTAACCTAACAACCTTACCTAACCTAACTTAGTATTATGGGTGGGGGCTGCTGCCCCCACACTCCCGCTGGTCGAGTATTAATCCCTTAAAAAATAAAAGAATTGGCTGTCGATTATACGAAGGTAAAAGAAAAATTGATGAACGCTACGGTGTTTACTCTGCAATTTTCAGCGTTGATTGTACATTGATAACGGGAAAGTACCTATTGACAACCTTGTTACGAAAATTAAATTTTAGTAGCATACTCTTATTAGTTTTTTCCGAGGGTTTAACACATTTTCATATGATCTTTAGAGCTATCGATAACTGGAAGTACTGTATTGACAACCTTGTTACGAAAAGACATTTTAGTACCATATTTTTTATTAGGTTTTGCCGAGGGTTAAAACAAACTTTATGATCTTTAGAGCATATAGATTCAATATTTATCTTCAAATATATCAACAAAATTCGTGGTATTAAAATAACATTGAACCGACTATGTTCATACCGAAATAAGAGAATTATACCAACTTTTGACAAAACATTTACTCAGGTTATCCAAATTTCAGGTTTTATGAGTTAAGTACTGTTAAGACAATTAAAACTAGAGCCAAATATTTTTTAAACTAGTTACTACCGCATTATTTCAGTTTACCCCTGAATTTCAATGTACTTCATAGCCCTCCCCATTATCGAGGGCCGTGTCCGAAGATCGATGAATAATGGGGGAATCTTATTTTCCAATGGTTGTTACTCATCGACACCAAATTAATAACTACCTAAAACAGTTTGTTTTTAATTCTTTGTCAATTTCCTTCTACATTATACAAAGAGCTGTCTAAACGTCATTCAGCCCACAGAGATTTAACCCTTTTCAGTACAAAAAAAAAAAAAAAAAAAAAAATTACTTCCCATTATTTTAGGTCTAATATTAAATTTCATTCAGGTTAGGAAGTAGCTTCTCAAAACCCTGAAAAGTATATCCACCCTTCACAAAATCCTAATCTAGGAATTTTTCAGATTGACATGCGCGAGAGATCTATCTCTGTAACATATATATATATATATATATATATATATATATATATATATATATATATATATATATATACACAGTGTTTAGGACAATTTCTATATATGCCATTACCTTCGGAAATTTAAATATATATTGTTGGACTATGGGTTAAATAAGTGAAAGGCTGCCATCTTTAATCAGTGGAAATCGAGTTTGTGTCGATCTTCCACCGTAATTTTAGTATTTTGTCATCCTCTATCATTGCGAAGACCAGCGAGGGTCTTATGTTAGGTTAATGACAAAAATATGGAAATTATTGGGGTGATGGGGTATGGCCAAAACGAGAAATTGATGGGGTATGGCCAAAACGAGAAATTGATGGGGTATGGCCAAAACGAGAAATTTCCGCAACAAATGGGTGCTAAAATAGAATAAATGATATGAAAAACAGTAGAAAAAACAGGTTTATTTGTCTTACATGTATTAATCGGAGGAAAACTCGAGTAAAATAAGAGTCGGCAGTGTTTTAAAACAAAAATCCCGTTCCAACTCGAATGACTAGAAACATCAAACTGGATTAAAGTTAATTAAGGATTCTGGATCTTTTAACATTAACATGTCTGCAAGACCAAAGCAGTTACGGAACAAATTGCTATTATGATTAAACAGTTACCAAGATCAATTAAAATAATTACCGGACTAAACTGTATAATTACAGTACAGATTTCCAAGTGTTTATAAAGGTAACAGCCGGACGTCTCATTCGCATGGTACCGCGATTACGTTTGCATCTAATTGGACCAGAGTTTTTTTCTTCAGAATTAGGATACATTTGGCATATAATCAAAATACCTTCAACCCATCCCGCTAATTGACGTCAGCGGAAGTGTATATCCTTTATAAATTTCAAGGCAGGCTTTGGATAGCAATAAATTCAGTTATATAAGAAACTTATAGGGCGCATACAGATTGACGGGCAAGTGGTCTATAAAACTAACCTTGTCCATAGCGTCACATGTCCAAGATACCTATCTTACACTCACCAAAAACTATTGGTGCAGAGTGTGATCGACGACTTCCGAACACGATGACACCGATATGTTGGTAAGTATAGTCATAACCCCCACCTCCTGCACTACAGTAGGTGTTGCCATATGGCTGAAAATCAGTGCATTTGTTTCCTAATTTCTATGTGTTGGTTTGTGTCTATTAGGGCTGCCAATATACGGATGGAACAGCTCGCCTTTCCCAATACATATAGTCACTAGTCTCAAATTTGTCACACTGTGTGCATATAGTTTTTTGTGCGAGTGTACTTTAATCATTATCACACTAAGACAGATCAATAACGACACATACGTAAAATATCAACCAAACCGATTACCTTTCCTTTTACAAACTAGCGTATGTAGATAGATCACCAATACCCGTACAGATAACTAAAAGACCATCCAAACTAATTTTCTTTTCACAAACTAATGCGTATACGGATCACCATTAACCATAGACAACTAAAATATCAAACATATCCTCTTTCCTCTTGACAAAACATTCGTACACCGATCACCAATAACTAATGCACAAAACTAAAATATTAGCTAAACACATCTTTCCTCGACAAACTATCATGCGTAGAGCAATAACCATACAGTCAACGGTACTTATTCTCGAAACTACCACTAATTCTGTCTCCATATTGGAAGGCTATTGTAGAATAAGGATGTTGCAGAGATTAAAATTTGGTTCAACCACCGGAAATAAATTTTATGTGAACTATATAAAGCACTAAACATTGAATCCGGGTAGCATTCAAGGAGACTACTGTAAGACTCCTGCTTACCTTTGACCGGGTATAGGCTATCCTAGTGTTGACTAGCCTATACCCCTTTGAAAGGACATTAGCCTAACCTAACAACCTTACCTAACCTATCTAGTATTATAGGTGGGGGCTGCCGCCCCCATACCACCGCTTTGACTTAGATTTTTGGTGTATTTGTCTGTGAAGTGGGTATTTTTCAATTTGTTGATAACTAAAATTCTCCATGCAGACTATATGGAGAAACATATGGCGAATCTATTGGTGCCTATTTTCCCTAATAAATTGTTTCTAGTAAGGCGGATGTAGTGTCCTTTAAGATTATCGTCCTTTGGGTTCAATGATATTTTAATACCACGATTTGTTTTTATATATTTAAAGAGAAGGTAAAAATTTACCTATGGTCCCGTTAAAATATCCTCTAGTAACCAATTAAAAACTGTTCAGGGGACTGGTTAGAACTTGCAGGATGTTTAATTGAAGGTCTGAAATCAGTATTTACTGAGAAATAAAAGTCTTAAAATGTGCTATGTTTTACGGGAGGGTCTGTACGCCGCCACATACGCGCGGCCCCGCCCACTGCCCATAATGTACAAATATTATATTAGATTAGATTAACCTAACCCTAATATAATATAACATATACGGATTTCTGATATTCAATTAAACATCCTACAAGTCCCCTGAACAGTTTTTAATAGGTTACTTGAGGATATTTTAACGGGACCATAGGTAAAAAATTATCAAAGATAAATATTGAATCTATATGCTCTAAAGATAATAAGAAAATTTGTTTTAACCCTCGGCAAAACCTAATAAAAAAGTATGGTACTAAAATGTCTTTCGTAACAAGGTTGTCAATACGGTACTTCCAGTTATCGATAGCTCTGAAGATCATTGGGAATTATTCTATAATTGCACCTATACGAGCTAAACAAAGTATTATTGTGTTTAACAAGAAGGTACGACGTGGTAAGTGATGTGGTATAGGTGGCAATATGCGGAAATGGATTATAAGGGCATTCCACCCCTTCTGACCCCCTTACGAAATCTTACGGTTACTCACTCCACCCCAACTGGATTTCTATAGTTTTACCCAACCACCGGGGGTGTGGGGGCAGCAGCCCCCACCCATAATACTAGGATAGGTTAGGCAAGGTTGTTAGGTTAGGCTAATGTCTCTGAAACATTGTAAAATCCGTGTCACATCTAGATGATACTTTTGTCAGAGCGGGCAAAATGCCCTTATAATCTATTTCCGCATATTGCCACTTATACCACATCACTTACCGCGTCGTACCTTCCTGTTAAATACAATAATATTTAGTTTAGCTCTTATAGGTGCAATTATAGAAATTTACCGATCATATGAAAATGTGTTAAACCCTCTGAAAAACCTAATATAAAAGTATGGTACTAAAATTTAATTTTCGTAACATGGTTGGCAATACCGTACTTTCCCGTTATCAATGTACAATCAAAGCTGAAGATTACAGAGTAAACACCGTATACTTCACAGACTTGTTTTTCACCTTCGTATAAAAGACAGCCAATTTTATTTTTTTATTTACCAAGAGATTAGTACTCAACCAGCGGGGGTGTGGGGGCGGCAGCCCCCACCCATAATACGAGGTTAGGTAAGGTTGTTAAGTTAGCCTAATGTCTCTTCAAATCACTATGGGGGGAGGGCATGTCTCAACATTGATCGATAGGCCTAATGGGGAAAATAAGTTTTCCCGAGATTTCTAGTTAATTACAAACACTATACTGTATATCGATGCAAATTATTTTTTTTTATATAAAAACCACTGAAAATTCGTGGTATTATAATTAAGGTTTTCAGTCCTATCTATCCATCTATTGCCTGACGCCGTGATCCCCGAAGGGGTGGCCACGAACGAACCGCCCCCATGCACCTCTGTCCCCAGTCAGTCAACGCCCCTCCCCCCAACCAGCACCGCCTTCATTCATGTACTTCCTCACTCCATCCTTCCAACTCTCATTCGGTCTACTCTCCCTCTGTCCCTCCACCTCGCTCTCGTACACCCTCTTAGTCATTCTCTCGCTTTCCATAAGTTCTATATGGCCGAACCATCTCAACTAGTTCCTTTTCACACTTTCCAGCACATCTACCTCCACACCACACTTCCTTCCTCATTAGTCTGTCTATCCCTCCCTGTAACTCCGCACGCACTCCTTAAGTAATTAATTTCCACTGCTCTCACTCTTGGTCCCGAGTCTCTCAACCAACGTCCATGCTTCGCTTCCGTAAGTCAGTGTCGGGATTACCACACTGTTATGCAAGGACTTCTTCCATACCGACCACCCTATTTCTTGTTACTGCTTTTAGCGTTCCTACAACCCTCTTCGGAAAAACTCCATTTATTGGTCACCAATTTTCCCATGGATTTTTTTATTTTTCCCTGTTAGTTTTCATCAATATATAGTGTTTAGAAATAATTAGAACCCTCGGCGAAACCGTTTTCCCTATTATACAACGATCTTAAGACACGCCGCCCGATAGTGGGGAGGGCTATGAAGTACAGGGAAAATGAGGGGGTAAATGCGTAAAACGGCGATACAAACGTATTCAAGCAAAACTTGGCTCGGGTTTGAAGGTATTTCAAAGGTCTAAAACCCAATATTTCGAAAACCCGAGCCAAGTTTTGGTCAAAGCTGGCTCGGATTTTGCGAGTTTGTAGACAACAAAATGACAGTAACCTCATTTAGAAATTTGGCTCAGGTTTCCCAAAATTGCAAAGCCATAAAACCCGAATTTTGGAAAACCCGAGCCATGTTTTGGCCAAAGCTGGCTCGGATTTTGCGAGTTTGTAAACAAACAAATGACAGTAACCTTATTTAGAAATTTGGCTCAGGTTTCCCAAAATTGCAAAGCCATAAAACCCGAATTTTGGAAAACCCGAGCCAGGTTTTGGCCAAAGCTGGCTCGGATTTTGCGAGTTTGTAGACAAACAAATGACAGTAACCTCATTTAGAAATTTGGCTCAGGTTTCCCGAAATTGCAAAGCCATAAAACCCGAGCCATGTTTTGGGAAAATTGTCTCTGATTTTGCGAGTTTTAAGAGTAAACAAATTACACTAACCTAATTTCGATTTTTGGCTCATGTTAAGCTATCATAGTGTTTACAAGCCTATACCCCTTTGAAAGGACATTAGCCTAACCTAACAACCTTACCTAACCTATCCTAGTATTATGGGTGGGGGCTGCCGCCCCCACACCCCCGCTATTTGCATCTTTGACAGATTGTTTGTGTATTTGTCTGTGAAAAGGGGGTAATTGTTTAGTGTATGGCCTGCTAAAGAAAATGGATTTTTGAGCACAGACTAAACCAAATGTTCACTACTGTATTTACATAGCTGGTCATTAACCTAACCTAACCTAACCTAACCTAACCTAACCTAACCTAAGGTAACCTGGGCATCCTGGGGGCTGCTGCCCCCAGACCCCCGCTGGTCTTGGGATGAAAAGTGATAAAAAACACATATCTCTTACCTCATTATTCAAAGTTTTGTATTTGGTTTAATATACACTTACCAGGTCATTTGAACAGTTATATTGCTTCTATATATCATATAATACACCATAGAATACGTTTTTAATAACTAGAAAAAAAAGAGTACTTCGATTAAACAATTACGGAAATACCTTAAAACACGAGCCAAGTTTTGCTTAAATAAATTTGTTTTCGCCGTTTTTAAACCCGCGAAAATAAGAAAGCGTAATTGCATACCATATTGAGATGTGGAGGGAGTAGGTGAGGAAGAGATGCGTCCACGTTTTCGACGAGGAGTTACGACGAGTAGTGGTTTTATTTAAAAACCAATAATGACCGCATCGCCACTGGTCTGCCGGTTCATAATAGTAACATTCGTTTGAGCAGAGTTTGCAGGAAACAGAGGTAGGCAAACAACCATGGTCAGTAAAAACCTTAAGGGCTGCACTATTGTTCCTTGTAGTGTCAATAATCACTGAATGTGGGAGGGGTGAACAACCATTACAAGCGGCGTCCATGACTAAAGTGAGGAGAGACTTAAATGAAGGTGTGTAGCTGTGATTGGTTCAGTGCAATGATGTAATCAAGGTCAATAAACTCACCTGATAGGTTGCTGGTTGTATGCGTGACGGAATCTATGAGTTTAATGACGTGGTCAGAAAAAAAACCCCAATAAGAATCCAGAAGTGTCTCGTGACGTATTGCGCAGGAGTTAGGAAATGAAACTCAGTATTTCCAATGAGGATTGGCAGATGGTGTGATAGTATTACAAAAGTTGAAGGATAGAGCTCTCCAGTTCACGAAAAAATGGCGTCGCTGAAAGCCGCGCCGTCTATAAGAGAGTATTGACAACCGTTTTACGGTAGGTAGACATGTTGTTACCGTTTTGTTTAATAGGTTTTGCCGAGGGTTGAAACTAATTTTAATATGATGCTTAGAGCATATAGATTCCATATCTGTCTTCAAATATGTCAAAATAATTGGTGACCAATAAATGGAGTTATACTCCCTCTTCCCCTGTTGTACCCTCTCCCGCACTTCTTCATTCATAGTCCCAGCTTTACTCAACACACTGCCCAGATACTTAAGAGTTGACGATCAGTCCTTCGCCCCCCTCAACCCAGGTATCCCAGGCATTTTTTTTTTTTTTTTTTAAACTATGGAAATTATATATATCTGAGAGTTTTAAAATATTTGTATATTGAGAAACAAATTTTCCAGGGAATGTAACCGATTGAAACTACTTTATAATGATAAATTACCTAAAACCAGAAAGAAAAATTAATGGGAAAATGAGTGGTAGTTTCGGCAAGATTTTCTCAGCCAACTAAAAGATCAACCCAACATACCTCCTTTCCTTTCGACAAACTATCATGTGCAGACAGACAACCAATAACCATACTGAAAGGGGAAAACACACCTTTCCATGCAAACAAGCGTAGACAGAACATTAACTATAAGACAACCGAAATATAAACCACATTTCCTCTCCACAAACATTCGTAAATATCACTAATAAAAAAAAAAAAATTAAGATCAACAAATACCTTCTTTTCTCTTAACATACCATCATGCGTGGACAGATAACCAATAACTACTAAAAAAACTGAAAGATTATACCTCTTGCAAAACTATCACACGAAGACCAATTACCAATACTACCAAAAAACGAAGATCAACCATTCACATATTTCCTCTTGACAAACTATACGCGTAGTCAGATCATGAACTATACAGACAACCAAAAGATAAACCAAACACACATTTCCTCTTGACAAACTAGAATACGTATACCGAACACTAATAACCCTACAGAAAACTAAAAGAATCACCACACATACCTTCTTTCCTCTTCACGGGACTACCTCCAGGACCGGCTTGCAACAGAATGGAAGACAAATTTCGCCTCCCTCCCTTCCTCATGTACGCGTCCTGTTTGCCAAGACGAGAAACTGTACCACTATCCACTGTAGCACTATTAACCCGAGCACGGCATTGATAGTTCGGCACTCACTCCACAGATGGCGTTAGTGTGTCACCTGTAAGAAGAATACAAATACTATTTTGCTGGGCCAGGTAATGTTTACTACACAGATGGCAGTGAAGTCTTTAACAATCAGTAATAATATTATAAATTGGATAGGGAAACGAATTTCAGCTTGTCCATACCCTTCTCCCATCTATGTCTGTTTGTATGTCTGCCGTCACTGCCTTCCTTCCTAAGCTGGACAAAAACTATCTAGTGTTAGCCAGATTAATACTGAACACTGATCGCAGCGCCTCTCTAGTCAGCACGCCGTATTACAGTATATTATATTCGAGTTCCCTGCTGCATGTTGATCTTTCCACTCCTCTTTACGCGATCCTTGATTCGGCCGATTCAAGCTCCGACGCATCGAAACAACATGGCGAGCACGTAACCTCTTCCATACCGGTCACGTCATTTTCACTTTGGTTTGGCTACTATTAGACTAGTTTATTCAGCTTAGGAAGGACGATTGCTAATTAAAAACTACAGACTATCTTAATTACCCCTTTAGCTACCATATATCCTTCCAAGGCTACATAAAATCGTCTTAATGTAGCTGAAATGAAGTACAAAAGACGTAGCCAATACAGAAGGGGTCGATAAATAAATAACAACAAGGCCTAGATTTGTAACCCTACGTTGATTTGTATCTCGTTTTCGGCTGTAACTAATTATGGTGCTTAAAGAAAATTATTATGCGAGCCATCGACTGCGAGCATAAAACAATAATTAAATGCGCACATAACTGCTCATAATTATTCCTTTCGAAGAATTGATCGGTGAAAGTGGGTTTGGGGCTTCCGAACCGAAATGGTGCTCATCTATTATTGTAACCGTTCACCGAAATCATTAACCCCTTCTGTACCGCTGATGTCTGTTTAGTTTGATTGTAGTTATATTTAGACGGTTTTGTGCAGTTTAAGAAGGGTCTGTGATAGTAAAAGGGGTTAAGTGGGAGAGTTCGAAGCCTGTTAATTGCTGTAGGCCCTTCTTTAAACTGAATCTAATCGTCTAACAGTAGCCAAAATAAAGATCAGAAGACGTCGCCGGTACAACAAGGGTTAACCATATCTTATTCCGCATAGGCTCTCTTTTACCCATATATATATTTTTTTGGCTTGTCATATCTTTTATAACTAACAGGATAATGAGCTTACTATTGTGATTAATAGTGTATGTTAGTAAATAATGTCTTATAATGGTCTTTCATATATAATGGTGATTCGTGGCAATTCGAGGTGTCGAAACAAAAAGTGAAGCACAGATATTGTGAACCATCCATAATTTGCTGTCTCTCTCTTCTAGGCCTAACGGATTTATGAAACTTAGCATTAATCAGCCCAATATGACATTATCGCAATCAATTTCGACACTCCAAAATGTTCAATGGTGAATCTTACTTAATGTTGATTTTACTAATTTAGCTACAATCTTAAAATTTCACCCCCTTGACCCACTTTCAAGATAAATTTGTACATTTTTCGGTAGAAAAATGTCCCGGCCGAAGGCCGATTACTCTTAAATTACAGGCTCGCTATCGCTCGCCAGGATCAAATCGACACCTAAATAGCACGAAAGGTCTTAAAATTGACAGAATGGGGTGGAAATTCTTAAAAATCACCAAACTAATGGGGCAAACGTCTTAAAATCTCAAAAGCCATGGGGCTAGACATGAGGGAGAAAGGGGTCAAGAAAAAAGTCCCTCAAGTGGAAATCCCCCCTTAAGCCTTTGTGACCATCAGGGGTGTTTCAGAATCTTTTAGTTTCGCTACTTCAACCTCCGGAGTGAATAGTGGTTGTGAACATTGTATTTCAGACAGGCACTGTACTGATTGTAATGGCCCTTTCTGAAGCCTTGAATTGCTTAAGGGGAGGTTTTTAGTTAGTTCGCTAGACTTCCATCAAGCTTAACATTACAGCCCCTAGACCCCCTTTCAAGGTAAATTTGTACATTTTTCGGTAGAAAAATGTCCCGGCCAAAGGCCGGTTCCTCTTAAATTACAGGCTCGCTATCGCTCGACAGGATAAAATCGACACCTAAATGGCACGAAAGGTCTTAATATGGGGTGAAAGTTCTTAAAATCGCTAAACTAATGGGGCAAACATTTTATAATATCAAAAGCAATGGGGCTAAACATGAGGGAGAAAGGGGTTAAGAAAAAAATCCCTCAAGTGGAGATCTCCCCTTAACCATTTCAAGATACGATGAAGAATGTCTGTTCTGTTGTATGGCTATTATTAACAGGTATATTCAGATTAGGAAGGGTAAATGGTAGTCAGTGGGTTAATTGAGATACTCTTTAACCTTATACTTCCTACAGAGCCTTCCTAAGGTGTGTACAATCTGCTAATGATAGCCAGAAGATACTGTCAATATGCAGTGTGCTTACAGTGTGCTGGCTTAATAATCCAGAAAATGATAGCTTCTGAAGTCCTACTTTAACCCCTTCAGCCCCATGACTCCTTGTTAACTTGGATTCTGGCTAAAATTAGATGATTATATGCAGTTTAAGAAGGACCTATGTTACTAAGAGGGTTTATTGAGATCGTATTTACCCCTTGGAGACGGATAGGTAGAGTACAAACTAAAGAAAATCGTCTCATGATAACCAAAATATGATGAGAATGACGTCATGGTGGTGAAGGGGTTAACTAAAACTACATACATCAGGACGGCTGTGGCTCGGGAGATATTATGTGCTGCAGTTTTGTGTCAGGCTTAAGGGGAGACTGGTCGTTTGTTTGGTCTATTAATTCATTTATTCATATATTTTGTTTAGTTTCCTCGCTAGACCTCCATCAAGCTTAGAAAAACACCCCTAGACCCCCCTTCAAGATAAATTTGTACATTTTTCGGTAGAAAAATGTCCCGGCCGAAGGCCGATTCCTCTTAAAATTGCAGGCTCGCTATCGCTCGCCAGGAAATAATCGACACCTAAATGGCACGAAAGGTCTTAAAATTGACAACGAAATGGAGCGAAAGGTGTTAAAATCGCCAAACTAATGGGCCGAACGTCTTATAATCTAAAAACTAGTGTGGTTAAACATTAGGGAGAAGGGGGTCCAGAAAAACGGTCTTCCTCCCCTTAATAACTGCCGCCATAAATAAACCCTGATATCTGGGGTAAAGTTTATCGTGGAGGGTTTTTTATTCTGGCTGGAAGGAGTGAGTGATGACAGTTTCCTGGGACATAGTTTATACTAATTATGGTCCGATGGCTTGGAGGAAAAATGATGGAAGCTTTATTGGCTCTGGGTGGACGGAATGACGGACGCATTTTTTTTTTCCCCCTCAAAAAAAAAAAAAAAAGGAAAAAAAAAATGAAAAAGAGGGAAAAAGAAAAGAAAAATGGGAAAAATGGGAATTGGGCCTGAGTAATTAGATAGAACAAAATGGATACATTTATTTTTATTTACCCTTTTACTCTTTGAAGATTATGGCGCATTTTGATTTTTTTTTCTAGCTGTCATTAGACGATTCTATACTGCTTAGGAAGGATATGTGTGAATTACAAGGGTAAATTCTATCTCAGTTATTCCTCAGGCTTACATAATAACCCTTCTTAATCTTAATAAAATCGCCTACTAATAGCCAGAAAACAGAAAATAAATGCGTATTGGATCATGAGAGGGATAACTGTGGTACACTCGGATACCATAGTCTCTAGCCCACCCATAAATATCCCTGGACTACACCTATTTATAATTATGGAAGTATATCTCTGGCAATGAGTTATGAATATAATTATCTATATATCAACAACAATTATCTATATATCAACAACAATTATCTATATATCAATAACAATTATCTATATATCGACAACAATTATCTATATATCGACAACAATTATCTATATATCAACAACAATTATCTATATATCAACAACAATTATCTATATATCAACAACAATTATCTAATATCAACAACAATTATCTATATATCAACAACAATTATCTATATATCAACAACAATTATCTATATATCAACAACAATTATCTATATATCAACAACAATTATCTATATATCAACAACAATTATCTAATATCAACAACAATTATCTATATATCAACAACAATTATCTATATATCAACAACAATTATCTATATATCAACTACACAACTATGTATACTATTTATTGAAGAGCAAGTTCTATCCCCAAACCATTCCAAATAGTTATAATTATTGCATGAAGAAAAACATATGGGGTCCACTAATGTGTATGAGTGGGCTAGAGACTATGGTATCCGAGTGTACCTTAGCTTAAGGGGAGACATCCACTTGAGGGACTTTTTTCTGGACCCCTTTCTCTCTCATGTCTAGCCCCATTGCTTTTGAGATTTTAAGATGTTTGCCCCATTAGTTTGGCGATTTTAAGAAGTTTCACCCCGTTTATGTCACTTTTCAGACCTTTACTCCCATTTAGGTGTCGATTTTTTCCTGGCGAGCGATAGCGAGCCTGTAATTTAAGAGGAACCGGCCTTTGGCCGGGACATTTTTCTATCGAAAAATGTACAAATTTATCTTGAAAAGGAGTCAAGGGGGTGTAATTTCAAGCTTGATGGAAGTCTAGGAAACAAACTAAATACCTCCCTTTAAGGGGAGATGGGCCGAATTTTAGGTCTATTCATTAATTTTTTCCTTTATTTCCTAGTTTACTCGCTAGACCTCCATCAAACTTAGAAAAACACCCCCTAGACTCCCCTTAAAGATAAATGTGTACATTTTTCGGTAGAAAAATGTCCCGACCGAAGGCCGGTTCCTTTTAAAATGTCAGGCTCGCTATCGCTCGCCAGGAAAAAATCGACACCTAAATGGCACGAATGGATTTAAATTTAACAACGAAAAGGGGGGAAAGGTGTTAAAATCGTCACACTAATGGGCCGAACGTCTTATAATTTCAAAACAAATGGAGCTTAACACGAGGGTGAAAAGGAACCATAAAAACGGGCCACTTCCCCTTAAGTGCAGTAACCTCTGTGTCCCAGGCTGTTGGTCCACTTATACGCTACCGGAGATGAACACCGGGGCAAAGCTCTGAACAAAGGTAACCCATTCAGTACCGGTGATCTGGCAAATATTTGACGATTTTGTTCAGTTTTTTGGAAGAATGATTATTATGATCATGATGATGACAAGTGATAATATTCTTTGGATTTCTATACTTTGTCGACTCTATTTAGAAATATATATATATATTTGTTAATGATTTCTCAAGCTAGATATTCCCGCTTAGTAATTACATACAAATAAAATAATGTTAACATAAAAAAATATAAAATAGTGTATAAAATAAAACTAAAAAGGCTCACACACCGTCTCCACACTGGCTTCTGTCCAACGTTTGGGCTCACAATTCAGATTTTTGGGTGTGATTTTTCAGATGGGCTCCATGGATATTTCCGCCCCATCGCTGGATCGACTAATATTTTTAGGTCCAACTTTTCAGTCGATTTCCTGAAGCATATATTCTCTATCCGGTACACCATATTTTTCTTAGTCTATTTTGCTAACAGACTTCCCCCTAATAAAACTCGTACGTTAGCGAGGCCAAATAATAACAGTTAATTTTGAGTAGGTATATACAGTACATAATTACAGTATATAAATACAGATGACAGACAGACAGTTAGATAGATAGATAGATAGATAGATAGATAGATAGATAGACACAGTTACTTTTGAGTAGGCACATAGATATATAAATACATATATAGATAGATGACAGATACAGTTAGATAGATAGATAGATAGATAGACACAGTTACTTTTGAGTAGGCACATAGATATATAAATACATATATAGATAGATGACAGATACAGTTAGATAGATAGATAGATAGATAGACACAGTTACTTTTGAGTAGGCACATAGATATATAAATACATATATAGATAGATGACAGATACAGTTAGATAGATAGATAGATAGATAGACACAGTTACTTTTGAGTAGGCACATAGATATATAAATACATATATAGATAGATGACAGATAGACAGACAGACAGACAGACAGACAGACAGACAGGCAGATAGATAGGTAGACATAGATAGATCGAGATAGATAAAATTATATTGTATATTGGATATTGTAAGTGATAAAGTTTTGTTAGATGAACAGGATACATAGTGGATTTTATCGGATTCAAACAAATAAGTTAAGGGAAGATGGGCCGTTTTTTTGGTCTATTAATTCATTTATTCATATATTTTTTAGTTCCCTCGCTAGACCTCCATCAAGCTTAGAAAGACACTCCCTAGATTCCCCTTCAAGATAAATTTGTACGCATTTTTCGGTAGAAAAATTTCCCGGCCGAAGGCCTTCTTCTTAAAACTTCAGGCGCGCTATCGCTCGCCAGGAAAAAATCGACACCTAAATGTTACGAAACGTCTTAAAATTGACAACGAAATGGGGCGAAAGTTGTTAACATTGCCAAACCAATGAGCCGAACGTCTTATAATCTCAAAACAAATAGGGCTTAACATGAGGGAGAAATTTTTTTTTTTTTTTTTTTTGGTCGTCTATTAATTAATTTATTCTTATATATCTTTGTTTCCTAGGTAGACCTCCATCAAGATTAGCAAGACACCCCCTCGATCCCCTTTCGAGATAAATTTGTACATTTTTCGGAAGAAACATGTCCTGGAAAAGGCCAGGAAATTTCAGGCTCGCTATCGCTCCCCAGGAAAAAATCGACACCTAAATGGCACGAAACGTGTTAAAATTGACAACGAAATGGGCCGAACGTCTTATAATCTCTAAACAAATGGGGCTTAACACGAGGGAGAAAAAGGGACCAGAAAAACGACCCATCTGCCCCTAACTTGCATGATTAGCCATAGCCCTAACCTAACTTGATAGAATGAATGATAGTCTTGATAATTTTGATAGCGTAATGCATAAATCCGCGGAATTTCGGTGTGAGTATCCTAGGTTCGAGTCCTTGGAGTGCCACATGTATTTCTGTGTGAGTATCCTAGGTTCGAGTCCTTGGAGTGCCACATGTATTTCTGTGTGAGTATCCTAGGTTCGAGTCCTTGGAGTGCCACATGTATTTCGGTGTGAGTGTCCTAGGTTCGAGTCCTTGGAGTGCCACATGTATTTCGGTGTGAGTATCCTAGGTTCGAGTCCTTGGAGTGCCACGTGTATTTGTTGATTTCATTAACTGAGTTTAGAAGTAAAGTTGGTTGGTAAAAAAATATGAATTAACCCCTTGAGGATCTGGTCCCCCTTCTTCCTCATGTTTGGCTCCATTTGTTTCTATGTCTGGTTATTATTGGACGACTTGACTCAGATTAGGAAGGGTATATGGCATTCAGAGGTTTGATTGAGACAGTCTTTACCCTGTTAACTCCTACAGATCCTTCCTAACCTGTATAAAATCGTCGGTAAAAATGCATTACCAACCCGATACGAGTTTTTCATTTTTGTTTTCTTTTCTTTGATATACAGTGTTGTTTGATACCGAGAACCGTCGCATTTTAGTATTTTCCCATTATCCATCAATCTTAAGACACGACCTCCGATAGTGGGGAGGGCTATGAAGATCAGGGAAATTGCGGGGTAAAAGACGAAAATAAGGGGTAATATTAGCCTAACCTAACAACCTTACCTAACCTATCCTAGTATTATAGGTGGTTGGGTATTAAAATTAATAAAAGATTGACAGGCGCCGAAAGAAAAGTAGATGAAGTGTACGGTGTTTACTCCGCAATCTTCAGCTTAGCTTTGGCTGTCGATAACAGGAGGTAAATATTAACTCTTGTATTTCACTTTTGCGACGGTAATTACATGTACACCAACAAAGTATCGTTCATGAAAGTGATAAACCATTGATAATCATCGATGGGGCCCGTATCAGGTTGGTGCTGCACTAATACCAAATCGTCCAATGATAGCCAGAATAAACTGTCAAAATGCGTCATAATCTTCAAAGGGTTAACCTACGTCGGGAATAGCGGGCGCGGGACTGTTTATTTTCGGTGGTATTGAGGTTTTTTATCCGTGCGGAATATAAGAAGAAATTTAAGGAGAGTCCAAACGTTCTCATTGTCCATAATGTATTGGTTTTAATAACGTCACGACATTTTGTTTTCAATATAACCTTATAAATTACTGTTTATTGACGGTAAGCTAGGTTGTCATTCATTCTATCAATGTCTAAACTGGTTTCAATGTAATATACTAGCAAAACATGTGTTAAGGGGAGGTATTTAGTTTGTTCCCTAGACCTCCATCAAGCTTAAAATTACACCCCCTTGAGTCCCTTTCAAGATAAATTTGTAAATTTTTCGGTAGAAAAATGTCCCGGCCGAAGGCCGATTCCTCTTAAATTACAGGCTCGCTATCGCTCGCCAGGATAACATCGACACCTGAATAGCACGAAAGGTCTTAATATGGGGTGAAAGTTCTTAAAATCGCTAAACTAATGGAGCAAACGTTTTATAATATCAAAAGCAATGGGGCTAAACATGAGGGAGAAAGGGGTCAAGAAAAAAGTCCCTGAAGTGGAGATCTCCCCTTAAGTTACACTAAACAAGCCTACTTTGTCGACATCAGGCGTCAATAGATAACAATAAGGGACTATATGCATTTTAGGTCACGTATGGGATATAATTATCTAAGTGTTTTCTATAGCTTTCTCTTACAGTATTAGTCACCGCAATATATGTCTTTACCGCTGCAGATTAAATAAATTTTCCTTAGACTTTGTGGGTTAAATAAGGGTGGAAGGAAAAATGGTGGCCATCTTTGATCAGTGGAGAATTAATATTTTTAACTTATCCACCGTATTTTTAGTATTTTGTCATATTCTATATCAATGCTAACCAAGCGGTAGGTTGTTAGGTTAGGGTAATGACAAAATATGGTTTTCGGTGGCGCATGTTTCAAAATTGCTATGTAAAGGGTAAAATTCATTTGCAGAAGGAAAAATACCTTAAAACACACTTATCAATGAAGGAACTGATGAGAAAAAGGATTGTAATACAAAAAAACACATACGTGACCTAAAATGCATATTAACCAAAATAAGAACAACCTTGTGAAGTGATGAAATGTAAGGTTTGTTCTCGCAAGGATACAATACAACAGATATACAAATGGACTGATATAACTCGAGGTTGAAACATATTAACGTAGACAAATAGCATATACCAGCGTTTTGTTAGTGTTTGATATATTAGTAAAACATACATACTTTGACCTTGGCAGCCGTCAATATATCCGTTACAAGGCCACCGATGACAGGAAACCGTTTTGACTGCAACGTTCACTAAATAATTATGCTTGATTTTCATGACTCGAGTGTGTGTTTGTGTGTGTGTGTGTGTGTGTGTGTTGGAGTTTGTTTTATGTATGATTTTCTGGGTGAGTATTTTATGTGAGTGTGTGTACATGATTTTTGTTTGTGTATATACAGTATATGATTTTTGCTTGTCTGTAGGATAGGTGTCTGTGTTTGTAGTTTTACCAGAGTGAGCATTATGTTCGTGGTGTACTTTTCTAAATGTATCATGTTTCTTTACTGATCGTGCGTTTTCTTTACTGATCGTGCGTTTTCTTTACTGATCGTGCGTTTTCTTTACTGATCGTGCGTTTTCTTTACTGATCGTGCGTTTTCTTTACTGATCGTGCGTTTTCTTTACTGATCGTGCGTTTTCTTTATGATCGTGCGTTTTCCTTTGCACTTGTTTCCTATTTATCTGAAGTCAACAACAGTAGCAGCAGCACACTTAAGGGTGGTCACCGTTTTTTTTTTTTTTAAATCTCCTTTTCTCTCTTTCCCTGGCTTGTATCCATTCGGCCTCATTCAGCCAACTGTTTTAAGACGTTTATCCCCATCCAGGTGTCGATTTCTTCCTGGTGAGCGATAGCGAGCTAGCATTGTATGGAGAAATCCGGCTTCGCCGGAGACATTTTTCTATCGAAAAATTTACAAATTTAGCTGGCTGTCAAAACAAATATATATATATATATATATATGTTGGCACGCTACCGCTTGCCAGGAAAATATTGACACCTGGATGAGGGTAAACGTCTTATAATAGTAGGGTGAATGGGGCTGAATGGATACAAGCCAAAGAGAGAGGGAGAGAAAGAGCCAACAAGTGAGGTGGGCTCCCTTAATCAATTGTCTTAGAACGGCATGGACGCATTTAAACTTTACCTCTAGCTAACCTCGATATATTGTTGACTAGAGAGAGAGTGGGGGGAGGGGGGGGGGGGCGACGGATTAGGGGGGGGGGGTGCGTGACTAAAGACGCCCCCCCCCCCCCCTGGCACTGCGGACAAACGGCGGACATTGACCAATAAACGTCAATAGTTTTTAGCCCAGGTGGCGATGACAATTGTGGCTCCCTCGACGCTAGAGTTCCTGGTAACAGAAGTTCGCTAACCTCCGCCATATTGGGACCACTAGTTGTGTGTGTGTGTGTGTGTGTGTGTGTGTGTGTGTCTGTGTGTGTGTCTGTGTGTGTGTGTGTGTGTGTGTGTGTGTGTGTGTGTGTGCGTGTAGGTGAGGGGGTGGGTGTGGGTGTGTGTTTCTGTCTGTTTTATTTTTATTTTTGTCATATTATACTCCTAAATCTTCAATGCGTTATTTCCACATAGTGATTTTGATTAGTTATTTTGTGTTTTGCTTTATTGTGCAGTTCCTGTTTTGTTTGATTGTTTTGCAAATTTTACATTTATTTTTTTTTATTTTTTACACTCAAATATCTCCATACCCATAATAAATATTCTGCAATGCAAGCGGAGATAATTATATATTTTGGCATTTTTTTACATACAGTACATTCATTCTCTTTCTCTCCCTGCCTCTGTTTCATACCAACATTTTACAACGATCGTAACTATAAAGTCATAGACAAAAACGCTACTGCTAAAATATATTGGGAGGTGCGACATATTGAAACTTTGTGTCCCATGTATCAGATTTGTGTCCCATGTATCAGATCTGTGTCCCATGTATCAGATTTGTGTCCCATGTATCAGATTTGTGTCCCATGTATCAGATTTGTGCCCCATGTATCATATTTGTGTCCCATGTATCAGATTTGTGTCCCATGTATCAGATTTGTGTCCCATGTATCAGATTTGTGTCCCATGTATCAGATTTGTGTCCCATGTATCAGATTTGTGTCCCATGTATCATATCTGTGTCCCATGTATCAGATTTGTGTCCCATGTATCAGATTTGTGTCCCATGTATCAGATTTGTGTCCCATGTATCAGATTTGTGTCCCATGTATCAGATTTGTGTCCCATGTATCAGATTTGTGCCCCATGTATCATATTTGTGTCCCATGTATCAGATCTGTGTCCCATGTATCAGATTTGTGTCCCATGTATCAGATTTGTGTCCCATGTATCAGATTTGTGTCCCATGTATCAGATTTGTGTCCCATGTATCAGATTTGTGTCCCATGTATCAGATTTGTGTCCCATGTATCAGATTTGTTATTATTATTTTGTTTTAAATGGCTCAGGTTCGGTGTATTTTTCTGCTCATTTACCTTGTTCTGCATGAGGTAGTTACTCTACATATATAGATTGACGCACACACACACATATATATATATACACACACAAACACAATCACACACACACACACACTCACATTTTGATACCTTCATTTTGTTTTCCTTTTATTTATTGTTCATATATTGTTTTCATCTTCAGTTGTTTTTACCCAATGTTTCTGGCTTAATGTGATGCCATGTGAATATATACGTGCTAACATTTTATATGTAGGACCAGGCCGAACCTTGGACCCCGGCCTGTAGTATACATAATTAGTCTGAATGATAAAATGTTGGTTGTTTGTATGTTCCAAACTAATTTCTAATGAGCATTCACTGAGTTGAACAAATACACCGTGTGAATCTTTAAAGGGAGGTATTTAGTTTGTTCCCTAGACCTCCATCAAGCTTAAAATTACATCCCCTTGAGTCCCTTTCAAGATAAATTTGTACATTTTTCGGTAGAAAAATGTCCCGGCCGAAGGCCGGTTCCTCTTAAATTACAGGCTCGCTATCGCTCGCCAGGATAAAATTGACACCTGAATGGCACGAAAGGTCTTAATATGGGGTGAAAGTTCTTAAAATCGCTAAACTAATGGGGCAAACGTTTTATAATATCAAAAGCAATGGGGCTAAACATGAGGGAGAAAGGGGTCCAGAAAAAAAATCCTCAAGTGGAGATCTCCCCTTAAGGAGAGGTGGTTGATTTTTTCTGGCCCCCTCTTCTCCCTCATGTTCAGCCAATAAGTTGGTGATTTAAGACCCTTCACCCCATCTCTTTGTCAATATATTGGTATCGATTTTATCCTGGCGAGCGATAGCGAGCAGGTCATTTAGGAGGAACAGGCCATTGACTGGTACATTTTTCTACCAAAACATGTACACATTTATCTAGAAGGGGGATCATGGGGATGTTTTTGTAAGCTGGATGGAGGTCTAGGTAGGAAGCTAAAAAAAAAAAAAAAAATCATAATCAATTTATATATATATTGTAATGAAACTTTCAATATATACAAACCAAAACAGGGACGACACAATATAAAGACAAAGTAACTTATCAAAATTGATGTGGAAATAACGCTTTAGCATAATACAATTTTGATATTAAAAGAACACAAAAAATCACCACATAAGATCATTCATAAGTCCTTCCCTACTTAAATCACCACATAAGATCATTCATAAGTCCTTCCCTACTTAAATCACCACATAAGATCATTCATAAGTCCTTCCCTACTTAAATCACCACATAAGATCATTCATAAGTCCTTCCCTACTTAAATCACCACATAAGATCATTCATAAGTCCTTCCCTACTTAAATCACCACATAAGATCATTCATAAGTCCTTCCCTACTTAAATCACCACATAAGATCATTCATAAGTCCTCCCTACTTAAATCACCACATAAGATCATTCATAAGTCCTTCCCTACTTAAATCACCAGATAAGATCATTCATAAGTCCTTCCCTACTTAAATCACCACATAAGATCATTCATAAGTCCTTCCCTACTTAAATCACCACATAAGATCATTCATAAGTCCTTCCCTACTTAAATCACCACATAAGATCATTCATAAGTCCTTCCCTACTTAAAACACCACATAAGATCATTCATAAGTCCTTCCCTACTTAAATCACCACATAAGATCATTCATAAGTCCTTCCCTACTTAAATCACCACATAAGATCATTCATAAGTCCTTCCCTACTTAAATCACCACATAAGATCATTAAAAAGTCCTTCCCTACTTAAATCACCACATAAGATCATTCATAAGTCCTTCCCTACTTAAATCACCACATAAGATCATTCATAAGTCCTTTCCTACTTAAATCACCACATAAGATCATTCATAAGTCCTTCCCTACTTAAATCACCACATAAGATCATTCATAAGTCCTTCCCTACTTAAATCACCACATAAGATCATTCATAAGTCCTTCCCTACTTAAATCACCACATAAGATCATTCATAAGTCCTTCCCTACTTAAATCACCACATAAGATCATTCATAAGTCCTTCCCTACTTAAATCACCACATAAGATCATTCATAAGTCCTTCCCTACTTAAATCACCACATAAGATCATTCATAAGTCCTTCCCTACTTAAATCACCACATAAGATCATTCATAAGTCCTTCCCTACTTAAATCACCACATAAAATCATTCATAAGTCCTTCCCTACTTAAATCACCACATAAGATCATTCATAAGTCCTTCCCTACTTAAATCACCACATAAGATCATTCATAAGTCCTTCCCTACTTAAATCACCACATAAAGATCATTCATAAGTCCTTCCCTACTTAAATCACCACATAAGATCATTCATAAGTCCTTCCCTACTTAAATCACCACATAAGATCATTCATAAGTCCTTCCCTACTTAAATCACCACATAAGATCATTCATAAGTCCTTCCCTACTTAAATCGCTTGAATTATTTATGATTTTATATTCAGTTACCGGTATGTTTAGTCTGGACCCACTTAATTAGAGGTTATCTGAAATATATAACTAAGGAAACTAGACACAGCCCACGGAAAATATCTACGGCAAACCTTCTTACTATTATTGATATTTTGAATATTAGAACTATAAGAATGATATTAATAATAATAATAATTATTATTATTATGATTATTATTATTATTATAATTAATATTATTATTATAATTATTACTAGTATTACTATTATTATTATTTTATTATTATTACTATATGCCATTATTTATATATATTTATATATTTATTTATTTATTTATTGTTGTGTATGTGCAATGACACAAAATGGCAGCATTTGTCTCGTCTCTGATAGTTGAGCATTCAAAAAATATCCGCTCCATATTTTCCCTCGCCCAGCTTCTATAAACAATTGACACAGCTTTCCAACGTTTCATATATATATTCCAAATTGCCTCCATTAAAAGGGACCGCCATATTTTTTACTTCCGGGGTTATTTCACAAAATGAAAAACGGAGGTCTTTCTTTTTCCAGCCACCCCTCGCTAAATCCTCAAATATCCGAGGCCTCCCTGTTCACCATTATTTGGTTTTATTTGATCGAGATGGAACAGTTTGTATTGTGCAGTCACTGGTAGAAATGCGTAGACCATTCATATTTGTCATTATGCACTGTATGCACAGTCGCCAAGATTCTCAGCTGGCTTAGGGCTCCTTTTATTTAAGGTACTTAAGGGAGCCCACCTCGCATTTTTTCTCTTTCTCAACCTCTCTCTTTGGCTTGTATCCATTCGGCCCCATTCAGCCTACTGTTTCAAGAAGCTTACCCCCATCCAAGTGTCAATATTTTCCGGGTGAGCGGCAACGAGCCAGCATATACATATTTTTGTTTTGACAGCAAGCTAAATTTGTAAATTTGTCGATAGAAAAATTTCTCCGGCGAAGCCGGATTTCTCCATACAATGCTGGCTCGCTATCGCTCGCCAGGAAAAAATCGACACCTGGATGGGGATAAACGTCTTAAAACAGTTTGCTGAATGGGACCGAATGGCCAGCATATACATATTTTTGTTTTGACAGCAAGCTAAATTTGTAAATTTTTCGATAGAAAAATGTCTCCGGCGAAGCTGGATTTCTCCATACAATGCTGGCTAGCTATCGCTCGCCATGAACAAATCGACACCTGGATGGGGATAAACGTCTTAAAACAGTTTGCTGAATGGGACCGAATGGATACAAGCCAGGGAAAGAGAGAAAAGGTGAGAAAGATGTACACGTAACCACCCTATTCAACACCTGACAGATATTAATACAGCACAGAACAAGCCAAACGTAATGGCAGCTGGGTCATGACTTATTAGCGCGACCGTACCACATCTCCCTCCTCCATTACCTTGCGTTCCTTGCCTATGACTCTTCTCGGGGCGGTCTTTTGTCACGATGGCCTTCCGGTGGCTGACTCATGGGAGGTGTTAAGGCGGTGACAGGGTTAGTGTGTGTGTGTGAGAGAGAGAGAGAGTGAATGAGAGCACTAACAACCTCAACAGCCATGAGGAGAGGGACGCAGGAACAAATATTCTGAAATTAGTAGGTGCTGCGAGGTTGTCAGAGGAATTAGGGCTTGGGGAGGGGAGAGGGGTGTGGGGGGGAATCAGGGAGGAAAAATTGAAACTAAAATGAAACATGAAACAAGCACATAAAATAATAAGATACAACCGAGAACTTAAACCATATAACTCTCTCCCAGAATCAGTCTTTCCCTCTTCCTATGACTTAAATTGCTTCAAACTTCGTGTGTCCAGGCATTTTGGCTCGAACGTCCCTTGATTTTGGCCCTGTCACTCTTTCAACTATGGGGGGGGGGGGCACTCGCTATAGGCAGTTCTGCCTTTTGCCTCCCTCAATCACATAGAAAAAGAAAAAAAGTCTTGCTCTACTGCCTAATGTTTCGCAGTTTCTTCTTTTAAGGGGGCCCACCTCGCTTTTTTTTCTCTTCCTCTCCCTCTCTCTTTGGCTTGAATCCATTCGGCCCCATTCAGCCAACTGTTTTAAGACGTTTATCCCCATCCAGGTGTCGATTTCTTCCTGGCGAGCGATAGCGAGCAGCTTGTATGGAGAAATCCGGCTTCGTTGGAGAAATTTTTCTATCGAAAAATTTACAAATTTAGCTTGCTGTCAAAACAAAAATATATGCTGTAGGAAAATATTGACACCTGGATGGGGGTAAACGTCTTAAAACAGTAGGGTGAATGGGGACAAATGGATACAAACAAAAGAGAGAGGGAGAGAAAGAGAAAAATAGCGAGGTGGGCTCCCTTAAACATATATTTATACTAGTATAATCAGAAACATACTATTACATAAATGTGTATAAAGTTGGACAAGTAACAGAAGAGGAGGTCTGGAAATAGAAAGGCTTTCCCATATTCAGAGGATAACCCTTTGAGTACCAGCAACGTGTCTTATGTTTTACTCTAGCTATATACAGGTATATACGATATTATGCAGCTTTGGAAGGATCTGTGGTAGTTAAAAGGGTTGATTGAGATAGTTTGAAACTTCATTATAGCTAGAGATCCTTCCTGATTTTAATAACATCGTCTAAGAGTTGCCAAAACATAATGAAAATGATATCACCGGTTCAGTATGGGATAAGAAAGATATATTTTGTTCCTTTTGTTTGGAAGAGGTTCTTCGTAATTTAATCTTACATCTGACGGAAGCTAGAATACTGTAGTAAGATTAAAATGAAGCTGATCTGGTTTTCATGTCTCCTACCTATGGTTATGTAAGTGATGTTATATATTTCATTCAGTTCTCGTAGGTGCCATCAAAGCTTCTCCTCTATGTAACGACTCACATATGTCGTGCCATTCAGGTGTCGTAAAAGTTTACGAGTTTTCTTAACACACTGATATTATCACCACACTTTTATTTGATGGATTAATAAAACAAAAAATAATAATGTTGACTGTATATGATTAAGGGGGTAGTGCTTGTTATTTGGTCTATATATATTTGTTTATTTGTTAGCTTCCTCGCTAGATCTCCATCAAGCTTAGAAAAACACCCACTAGACCCCCCCCCCCCTCCCCCCACACCGGCCGAAGGTCGGTTTCTTCTAAAATTAAAGGCTCACTATCGCTCGGCAGGAAAACATCGTGGGAATCAAGGGAACGAAAGGTCTAACTTAATAGTGGCAAACAAAAAAAAGGTGTCAAAATCACCAAACAAACAGAACGTACGTCTTAAAACCTCAAACTAATATGCTACACATGGGGCGAAGGGGGTCCATAATAAGCGAGTGTAACTACCCCCTTAAGTAGCCGAGCGTTACTTCCTAAGAGTGAACAATATATATTATAAACAAATATTTCAATAATTACACTTATTCTAAACGTACTAACCGTTATTGAAAGCTGTGTACAAACATCCGACTGTCGATACACTACAAACATCCGACTGTCGATACACTACAAACATCCGACTGTCGATACACTACAAACATCTGACTGTCGATACACTACAAACATCCGACTGTCGATACACTACAAACATCCGACTGTCGATACACTACAAACATCCGACTGTCGATACACTACAAACATCCGACTGTCGATACACTACAAACATCCGACTGTCGATACACTACAAACATCCGACTGTCGATACACTACAAACATCCGACTGTCGATACACTACAAACATCCGACTGTCGATACACTACAAACATCCGACTGTCAATACACTACAAACATCCGACTGTCGATACACTACAAACATCCAACTGTCGATACACTACAAACATCCGACTGTCGATACACTGCAAACATCCGACTGTCGATACACTACAAACATCCGACTGTCGATACACTACAAACATCCGACTGTCGATACACTGCAAACATCCGACTGTCGATACACTACAAACATCCGACTGTCGATACACTACAAACATCCGACTGTCGATACACTACAAACATCCGACTGTCGATACACTACAAAATGAGACTAAACTTGTGATCACTAAAGTTTCAGCCATTACAAACGTACATCAACGTAAATTTAGGAACAAAAGGAACTGCATTCGTCTTTCAAAATGATGTGACAATATGAAACAGGTTGCAAGATACGAAAAGAAAAGAACAATCCACTCGTGCAACACAATAATCCAATATCTCTGTGGACCAACATGAAACTGACGCAACGCAAGGGTATGTTAGAACACACACATACATACGCACACACGCACACACACACACACACATACACACACACACACATACGCACACACACACACACACATACGCACACACAAACACACACACACACACACACACACACACACACACACACACACACACACACACACACACACACCATACAGATCCACCCAAGCCATTCCAACAGTACATAAAACACTTAACATGCATTTCACGCAATACATTCCCAGTTAAGGAGGCGCGATAATAATGAGCTTAGCTCGCATTGCGTGGATTCCCCTTGACGAACAAGTAACTGAGTAATACACAAAGACAATGACAGAGATACCTGGCGTTGGAGATAAAAGGGAGAATGAGTCACGCCGCTAAGATCACAGACTTAGTGGAAGGAAGGTGAGGGAGCTACACGGGAGAAACAAGAACAAACTAAATAAAGAGGAGAAGAACGAAAGAGAAACAAGAACAAACTGAATAAAGAGGAGATAAATGAAGGAGAAGCAAGAACAAACTGAATACAGAAGATAAGAGTGAAATAGAAGCAAGAACAAACTGAATACAGAAGATAAGAGTGAAAGAGAAGCAAGAACAAACTGAATACAGAAGATAAGAGTGAAAGAGAAGCAAGAACAAACTGAATACAGAAAATAAGAGTGAAAGAGAAGCAAGAACAAACTGAATACAGAGGAGATGAATGAACGAGAAGCAAGAACAAACTGAATAAAGAGGAGATGAATGAACGAGAAGCAAGAACAAACTGAATAAAGAGGAGAAGAATGAAAGATAAACAAACCCAAATAATTAAAGAGGTGAACAATGAAAGAGAGAGAAACAAGAACAACTGAATAAAGAGGAGAAGAATGAACAATATACGAACTGACACAAAGAAGAAAGATAGTAAGCGTCTGACGATTAGAAAACAAAAGGAAGGATACGAAACATTGTGAGAAGGTAAAACAAATAGGATGGTATACACATTAACTAGTAAGGGCCTATACACGTCAACAAATAAGTATATAATGAACACACTAACAGAAAAATGGGAAAGTAATACGATTGTCAACTCTGAAATATAAATAATAACAGCACATACACATACACACACACACACACGGGTCGCTGTGGTACCATGGTCTAAGGTGCTGTATTGTGGTCTCAAGCTGACCGTGGGCTCGTAGGTTGGAATCCACCAGAATCCTAAAGTTTTTTTTTCGGCCACTGCGACGGAGATAATTGTATCGTGGTTCCTCCCTAACCAAGCTGCTATCAGTCTGTGCTAGCCTATACATCTTCTCACCAATACAAAGTGCATCTGCGTATGTACTTGGTGGGAAGACAGGCACCTCACGGTCGCCAAAGGTCGCATGT
>CM064510.1:40977083-41009583 GCA_032716605.1 Paralithodes platypus | reverse complement strand
TATATGCTATCAAAATGCGTCATAATCTTCAACGGGTTAAACTACCACAATGTTCAAATGACCTTTCAGATGTGTAATATGTATATATATATATATATATATATATATATATACTGTATATATATATTATATATACCGGTATATACAGTATATATATATATATTTATTTATTTATATTTTATTTGTGTCAATAATTGGACAGGAACACTTTAAATATGTTGTAGTTATTGTTATGAAACCACTAACATCAGTGACGTACAGTATTTCTCGGTTGATATATAGATTATGCGCATGTGTAGCACTTTGAGATCTGTTTATGCATTACACCATTGATATTAGTGTATCAACTCTTTCAGTACCAGTGACATCTTCTTATATTCTAACTATATTTAGACGATTGTGTGCACTTTAATATGATCTGTGGTAGTAGAAAGGGTTAAGTGATATAGTTCGAAGCCTGTTAATTGCTGGAGGCCCTTATTTATTTGAACATAATCGTCAAACAGTAGCAAGAATAAAGTTAAAAAGGTGTTGGGGGTACAGAAGGGGTTAGCCAAAATATTGAATGAATTGATTTAATACTACACAATCTGAATTATATCGAATGATACATGTGACTAATTTTTAAGCATGTATTTTGTTTATGTTAATGCATTTAAGTTCTGGTATAATTGATACAAACTTCATGATGTGAATAGAGCGATCCCAACTTATGCTAAGGCAAAATTAATCTATGCAAAACTATGCAATTACAAAAAATAATCTATGCAAAACTTGCAATTAAAAACAAAAATATTAAACCCCAAAAATAATCTGAACTAATAAAATTACTCTACCACTGGGACTCATTTCTAAATGTTATTACAGAGGAGATTCCGACTTTTATTCAAGTCCCCAAAATAGCGTTCCGGGGGATGGACCGGTTTTCTGGACCACTTTCTCCCCTATGTTTAGCCTCATTAGTTTTCAGATGTTAAGATGTTTGCCCCATTAGTTAGTCGATTTTAAGACCTTTCGCCTCATTTCGTCGTCAATATATAGACCTTTCGTGTTATTTAGGTGTCGATTTTTTCCCTGGCGAACGATAGTGAGCCTGTAATGTTGGAAGAACCGGCCTTCGGCCGGGACATCTTTCTACCGAAAAATGTACAAATTAATCTAGAAGGGGGATCTAATGGATGTTTTTTTTAAATTTGATGGAGGTCTAGGGAGGAAACTAGAAAAATAATGAATACATGCAAAAATCACCAAAAAGGTGAACCATCCCCCCCCCCCCCCCTTATTAAATGTTGTCCAATCTCAGACCAGGAAGGGCTCTTGACTGTAAACAAGCCCCTCCACCACCCATAGACGTCAGCAATCTTCACACAAATATATTTTCACACACGCACACGGATTTCAGCACACTCGTAAAATGCAAATTCGCAAGCAACTGGGAACCCTAAAATGAACCCAGGTACATATTTATTCTGTTATCTGACTTTAATTACCTTTTACATTGGTCTAACCAAGCAAGACAAACAAGTTAATTTAAGATGTGTAAATAATAAAGTTTGTATTCAAGACTGGCTAGACACATTAAAACTCTTCTCAAACACAGACTGACATCCACTACCACATTTCCGTTACATCTTACCGCCATTACCTTCATCAACACAAACGACGCTACCACCACCACCACCACCACCACCACCACCACTAACCACACTATTACCATCACCATGGCTACTAACTATACCGCCATCACCTTTACCATCATCACCACCACCATTTTCACCATCTCCATCACAACACATGCCACCAATACTACCACCTCTACAGATATAACCACCACCACCATCACTATCTCCACCACCACCACTACCACCACGGCTACCAACTCTACCACCATCACCTTCACCATTACCACCAGCACTATCTTCACCATCACCACCACCACACGACCACCTCCATCACAACCCATACCACCAATACTACCACCTCTACATATATAATCACCACCACCACCACCATCACGACAACCTCTACAGATACCACAATCACCACCACCACCACCACCACCACCACCTTCACCACCACCACCGCCACCATGGCTACCAACTCTACCACCATCACCTTCACCATTATCACCAGCTCAATCTTCACCACCACCACCACAACCAATTCTACCAACACTACCACCTCTACAGATATAACCATCACCACCACCACCACCACTACCACCGCCATCATCACCACCACCACCACCGCCGCCATCATCACCACCACCACCACCACTACCACCGCCATCATCACCACTACCATCGCCATCATCACCACCACCAACAACAACAACACAAAGAATAACACTACCACCAACACCACCCTCACCTCTGACTCACTATGGACTATGTTTACTCATTGTACCATTCACAAACATTAAGGTGCCAAGGGTGCCAACATGGAGCCAGGGCTAGACCAGTGCCAGTCAGGAGAGGCCGAGACGTGGTTATATACACCAATCCACACACACCAACACACATACACATAAACACCCACACACACACACACACATACGCATCAACACACACACACGCCAACACACACACACCAACACAAAAACACACACACACGAGAGAGAGAGAGAGAGAGAGAGAGAGAGAGAGAGAGAGAGAGAGAGAGAGAGAGAGAGAGAGAGAGAGAGAGAGAGAGAGAGAGAGAGAGACTAATACAGTAAACGTGAACACTATATTTGCATGACCATTGATAGACGTAGTAAACAGGCACACCAACACCATGACCATTGATAGACGTAGTAAACAGGCACACCAACACCATGACCAGAGAGAGAAGTAGTAACAGGAGACACCAACACCATGACCAGATGAGAGACGTAGTAAACAGGCACACTATATTTGCATGACCATTGATAGACGTAGTAAACAGGCACACCAACACCATGACCATTGATAGACGTAGTAAACAGGCACACCAACACCATGACCATTGATAGACGTAGTAAACAGGCACACCAACACCATGACCATTGATAGACGTAGTAAACAGGCACACCAACACCATGACCATTGATAGACGTAGTAAACAGGCACACCAACACCATGTTGGGAATAAACTCACTCACACAACCCCCAGTTTAAATGGTGTAATTTTTAGATGTGACATGCAATACTTTTATTTCAATTTATATTTTCATTCTAGTTTACATCAAATATTTAATCTTTATATAACGGCTGCAATGTAGGTGGTATTCATATTGTTTTATGCACGTTATTTGTATTCATTGTCAATCCTACCCACTGCATGTTTTCGTTCTGCTTGGATATTATTCATGATTTTCATTTTATCTATTCAACTAACTTTAAGAGACGAATACATTTTCCCTCAGTATGTTTTCCTTCAACCCCTGTCTTTCTTCCTGAGATTTTGGATTTTACTCCCATCATGGATTTTGCGATTTTCACCTTGCTGACATTCGCTTTCTTCTGTATTCACACAATTTCCCTAATTCTCAGCTTAGTATTATCTCTCTCTCTCTCTCTCTCTCTCTCTCTCTCTCTCTCTCTCTCTCTCTCTCTCTCTCTCTCTCTCTCTCTCTCTCTCTCTCTCTCTCTCTCTCTCTCTCTCTCTCTCTCTCTGCAGCTATGCTTCTGCAATTTTCTTTCTTGTAGGATCTTTTCTTTTTCCTTTCTGGGAACTGTGTCAACGAATATTTCTCGTTGCTCCCTTCCTTCTATTAATGTATATATATATATATATATATATATATATATATATATATATATATATGTATATATATATTTAGTCATATCGCATTAGTTTTCCTTTTATTCATGCGGTAATGGTGCTTGTTAACGAATTAATTTAATTTAGGAATTTTATACCCTTATTTACTTTGTACTTAAACTATTTTACGGGTCCTTCTATTTACGAAATTTTATGTATGGTAATTTCATTTTATAGGGTCGTGTACTGACCTGATGATGGACGCAGAGTCCGAAATATTGCAATAAATATGAAGATGGGGATCTTCCTTGTTTTGGCTACCCTTTTCCTTTTGAAAATACGTTATCCTGGAGGACAACTCACTGATATCATCATTAACTAATATATATAATATATATATATAAAACAACATTTGACATAACAAATTGTATTATGTGGTATATTTCTGTATTTTGCCTGTTTAGTTAATATCGTATTTCCCTTGTCATTAGCTAGCTTAATATGGTATGGGCTGTAACGAAGATGAACTACTATAACAAATCAAAGACAATAATAGCCTGCTGTGCCACTTAGCTCATCCAAAGCATTCATATCAGCCTAGCCTGCCCTTGCACAACCTATACCTTATAATTTGAACTCAAGCGGACCTAACCAAGGTTAAGGGGGTAGTGCTTGTTTCTTTGGTTTATATATTTATTCATTAACTTTGTTTTATAGTTTTCTCGTTCGACCTCCAGCAAGCTTAAAAAACACTCCCTAGACTCCCTTTCAAGATATATGTGTACATTTTTCGGTAGAAACATTTCCCGGCCGAAGGCCGATTCCTTCTAAAATTACAGGTTCGCTGTTGCTCGCCAGAAAAACAAAATTGACATTTAAATGGCACGAAATGTGTTATTATTGACAACGAAATGGGGTCTCAAGGTCTCAAAATCGCCAACCTAACGGATCGAACGTCTTAAAATATCAAACATTATATCAGGGTCCAGAGAATATATTCTCTGGACCCTGCATTATATGCTAAACAACGGGGGAAAAGGTGGTTCATAAAAAGCGACTACCTCCCCCTTAATAAGTAACCTAACTTATCCTAGTCTAAAATAACATACCTTAACATAAGCTTATATAATGGGGAGACTGGCCGTTTGTTTGGTGTATTAATTAATTTATTCATATATATTTTTAATTTCCTCCCTAGACCTCCCATCAAACTTAGAAAAACACCCCCTAGACAAGATAAATTTGTACATTTTTCGGAAGAAAAATGTACCGGCCGAAGGCCGGTTCCTCTTAAAATTGCAGGCTCGCTATTGCTAACCAGGAAATAATCTACACCTAAATGGCACGAAAGGTCTTAAAATTGACAACGAAATGGGACGAACGGTGTTAAAATCGCCAAACTAATGGACCGAACGTCTTTTAATCTCAAAACTAGTGGGGCTAAACATTAGGGAGAAGGGGGTCCAGAAAAACGGTCTGCCTCCCCTTAATAACCCCATCAGCCTGATGACTCCCTTTTTCCTTTGACTCTGGCTATAATTAGACGTTTGTATGCAGTTTCAGAAGGACCTGTGTTATTCAGAGGGTTTATTGAGATTATATTTCCCTTTTGAGCCCAAGAGATAGATTATAATCTTAATAAAATCGTATAATGGTAACCAAATATGATGAAAAAAGGTTATTGTGCTGAAAGGGTTGAGGTACGTACGGCCGTGCTAATGCTAGGATAATGCACATAATGTACTATGTATATAGGGGATGTAAGTGTGTGTGTGTGTGTGTGTGTGTGTGTGTGTGTGTGTGTGTGTGTGTGTGTGTGTGTTACAATATAGCCTCTGGGTGACGTCAACAATGGAGGAACAATATACAATATTCACAATATTACTTATGCAATACAGACACTGGTAAAACTATAGAGCTCGCTCGTCAAAATTGAATAAACAAAAAGAATTGCCGTGAAATATTAATGGGTCAGAGAACAAGGGGCTGCTAATATACAGTATATACAGTATATATATATATATATATATATATATATATATATATATATATATATATATATATATATATATATATATATATATATATATATATGTATATTCAAACAATGGATTGCTGGTTCCTAAATAAAATTAATGGCATTTGTTATGCATGCAAATATGAAAATATTACTTTGAAGTCAAACTTGTTGTGCACGTACTGAAACTCACAATTAACTTTGAGATGTAAAGTTGATTGCCATAAGCATTATGTTATGTATACAGACATCCATTATGTTATGTATACAGACATCCATTTGCATTATCCTGACATATTGTTCAGATATATCGAGTTATGTGTGAATGTTTGTGCACGTCTAGAATATATTACTAACATGATCAATTGAGTAGACTATGAGAAATGGAAAAGTATGTGCTCTCCCAAACGATAAATATTTTGATATAGAACCATCAGATATTGAAGTTCAATCGTAGTTTTGTCAACTTACCAACTTGATTTGTATAAGTGTAGATCTACCACAACTTTTTTGTATTTGACCGTTATAATGGTCGTAGAAGAATACATATGCGTTAAATTAATATATTTTTCATTTGGGCGCATTTTATTTGAATCAAACAGTACCAAGCGACGAAGAAGCCAACCAGTTGCTATTCAAACCCAAAGTATGTGTTTTAACCTGTGACATTTCCTTGAAGACCTCTAAAGACCTTGAAGACCTACCCAAAAACGTCAGAGATATAGAGTAAAGCTGACATTCCTCCCTCCCTTGCTCGACCAGTACCCTCTAGACAGCCTTTACTAACAAAGATGGCCCAACTTCCGCCATCTTGGTGTTTGTAAGCTCATATACTCAAATTATACTTCCATAACAATGATAATGACAATGTTAATTCTTATTTGGTCCATAAAAATACAATTACAATAAATTTAAACAATACAACATTTGACTTAGCCCTTTGATGGAAGATATTTTTGTTTAACCCATTCATTACCAGGAACGTCCTTTTTATCATATTCTGGCAATTATTTGACGATTTTATTCAGCTTGGTAAGGACCTCTAGCAATAATAAGGCTTCAATATATCTCCACCAACCCTCTTAAACACCACATATCCTTTCTAAGCTCCATAATATCGTCAACATGTAGCCAGAATATAATATAACACACGTCGCTGGTACTCAAAGGGTTAAGAGCAATAACAATATTTCGGGATTGTTGGTACGGAATAATATTATATAATTTAGTCTTTGGATATACATTCCACATGGCCAGAAATTTAGACATAACCCCATTGTTTGATGACAGAGACACCAAAATGGCATCCAATGACAAATATGACCAATCTCTCTGACTACAGGATGTCCAGTCTACTCCAAACATTATTACCCACCACCCACCAACCCACACCGCCCCTAAAATACCCACCACCCACCAAACCTCGCCGCCCCTAAAATACCCCACCACCCACCCTAAAATACCCATCACTCACCAACCCCCGCTGCCCCTAAAATATCTGCCTGCATGCTTATCCTCATTCCTGGTCCCCTAATAACCCGGTGTCGCGGCCCAAATACAATGAGTCAGAGGCCAGAGTGACGGAGGGGAGCGATAGGGTTGGGGGACGGTATGCAGCGAAAGGGATAGGGGACGGGTTCTGAGAAATGGGTAGGGGGCATGTGATGGAGGTGTAGGTGTGGAAGGGGGCGTTGTGAATCAGTGGTGGTGGTGACAGTGTTGCAAATTTAGCTACTTTCCCGCTAGATCTAGAGGTATGTACTTGGATCTAGAGGTATGTACTTGGATCTAGAGGTATGTACTTGGATCTAGAGGTATGTACTTGGATCTAGAGGTATGTACTTGGATCTAGAGGTATGTACTTGGATCTAGAGGTATGTACTTGGATCTAGAGGTATGTACTTGGATCTAGAGGTATGTACTTGGATCTAGAGGTATGTACTTGGATCTAGAGGTATTTACTTGGATCTAGAGGTATTTACTTGGATCTAGAGGTACTTACTTGGATCTAGAGGTAGTTGCTTGGATCTAGAGGTATTTACTTGGATCTAGAGGTACTTACTTGGATCTAGAGGTACTTACTTGGATCTAGAGGTATGTACTTGGATCTAGAGGTATGTACTTGGATCTAGAGGCAAATTGTCTCATCTACTGACATGAATTCTGGCGATAGTTTGGAGATTTGAGCCATTTTAGAGCGATATTGTAGAGATTGTGGCATTATTCTAGCGATTTTCAGCCTTTATTTACTATCTAGCGAACTTGATTTGGTAACCCTGGGTGGTGGTGGAGCAGGATTTGTTGACAGGAAATATAGGGGCATTAGAACGAGATGAGGTGGTTATGGGAGGATGGATAACATAGAGGCATTAAGGGGAGATGGGTAGTTTTTCTTGTCCCCCTTCTTCCTCATGTTTAGCCTAATTAGTTTTCAGATTTTAAGACGTTCGGCCCATTAGTTTGGCTATTTTAAGACCTTTAGCCCAATTTCTTTGTCAATATTAAGATTTGCTGTGTCATTTAGATGTCAAATTGTTCATGGCGAGCGATAGAGAGCCTGTATTATAAGAGGAATCGGCCTTCGGCCGGGAAATTGTTCTATCAAACAATGTACAAATTTATTTTGAAGGAAGGTCTTGGGCAGGTTTTTTTTTAAGCTTGATGGAGGTCTAGGGAGGAAGATAAAACAAATAATACAATAGATACATAAATGGCCAAATAAATACGCCCATCCCCCCTTAACACGGAATGAAGTGGTTGTGTAGAAGCAGCCATTGAGGGAAGAGGTGGTAAGGTGCAAGAACATGTAAAAAGGCTGTTGTATCGAAGTAGAAGTTGTGAGAAATAGTGGCAAGACTTGTATGTATGTATATACTCAGGCCCAATCCCCAATTTTTTTTTTTGGGGGGGGGGGGGACTCAAGCCAGAGTCCGAATAGGGACAACATAACAGAACACAATGAACACAAAAACAAAATACAAATTCACGGAGATGTGAGAATGCAAAAAGACCGAAGATGTGAAAGGAAGAGATAATGGTTGTAAGACACAGTTGACTAATTTTAAAGATCGTTGCTGTTGTGTGAAGAGTAATTGTAGATATTGTGAGGATAAATGGCTAAGTAACGATGTAGACGGTGTCCATGAAATCATTACACTCAAATGATACTTAATAAGACTATTAACCCCTTCTGTACCAGCGACGTCTTTTTTTATTTGATTTTAAGTATATTAAGACGATTTTTTGAAGCTTAGGAAGGATGTATGGTAGCTGGAAGGAATAAGTGAGATAGTCTGTAGTCTTATAATGGGTAAATGTCCTTTCTAAACTGAATACAATGGTCTAATAGTTTCCAGAATATAATGAGAAGGAGGTCACCGGTAATGTACAGGTTAACAATAGCACTAGAAGGACGTCACCGGTAATGTACAGGTAAACAATAGCACTAGAAGGACGTCACCGGTAATGTACAGGTTAACAATAGCACTAGAATGACGTCACCGGTAATGTACAGGTTAACAATAGCACTAGAAGGACGTCACCGGTAATGTACAGGTTAACAATAGCACTAGAAGAACGTCACCGGTAATGTACAGGTTAACAATAGCACTAGAAGGACATCACCGGTAATGTACAGGTTAACAATAGCACTAGAAGGACGTCACCGGTAATGTACAGGTTAACAATAGCACTAGAAGGACGTCACCGGTAATGTACAGGTTAACAATAGCACTAGAAGGACGTCACCGGTAATGTACAGGTTAACAATAGCACTAGAATGACGTCACCGGTAATGTACAGGTAAACAATAGCACTAGAAGGACGTCACCGGTAATGTACAGGTTAACAATAGCACTAGAAGGACGTCACCGGTAATGTACAGGTTAACAATAGCACTAGAATGACGTCACCGGTAATGTACAGGTTAACAATAGTACTAGAAGGACGTCACCGGTAATGTACAGGTTAACAATAGCACTAGAAGGACGTCACCGGTAATGTACAGGTTAACAATAGCACTAGAAGGACGTCACCGGTAATGTACAGGTTAACAATAGCACTAGAATGACGTCACCGGTAATGTACAGGTTAACAATAGCACTAGAATGACGTCACCGGTAATGTACAGGTTAACAATAGCACTAGAATGATGTCACCGGTAATGTACAGGTAAACAATAGCACTAGAATGACGTCACCGGTAATGTACAGGTTAACAATAGCACTAGAATGACGTCACCGGTAATGTACAGGTTAACAATAGCACTAGAAGGACGTCACCGGTAATGTACAGGTTAACAATAGCACTAGAATGACGTCACCGGTAATGTACAGGTTAACAATAGCACTAGAATGACGTCACCGGTAATGTACAGGTTAACAATAGCACTAGAATGACGTCACCGGTAATGTACAGGTTAACAATAGCACTAGAATGACGTCACCGGTAATGTACAGGTTAACAATAGCACTAGAATGACGTCACCGGTAATGTACAGGTTAACAATAGCACTAGAAGGACGTCACCGGTAATGTACAGGTTAACAATAGCACTAGAAGGACGTCACCGGTATTGTACAGGTTAACAATAGCACTAGAAGGACGTCACCGGTAATGTACAGGTTAACAATAGCACTAGAAGGACGTCACCGGTAATGTACAGGTTAACAATAGCACTAGAAGGACGTCACCGGTAATGTACAGGTTAACAATAGCACTAGAAGGACGTCACCGGTAATGTACAGGTTAACAATAGCACTAGAAGGACGTCACCGGTAATGTACAGGTTAACAATAGCACTAGAAGGACGTCACCGGTAATGTACAGGTTAACAATAGCACTAGAAGGACGTCACCGGTAATGTACAGGTTAACAATAGCACTAGAAGGACGTCACCGGTAATGTACAGGTTAACAATAGCACTAGAAGGACGTCACCGGTAATGTACAGGTTAACAATAGCACTAGAAGGACGTCACCGGTAATGTACAGGTTAACAATAGCACTAGAAGGACGTCACCGGTAATGTACAGGTTAACAATAGCACTAGAAGGACGTCACCGGTAATGTACAGGTTAACAATAGCACTAGAAGGACGTCACCGGTAATGTACAGGTTAACAATAGCACTAGAAGGACGTCACCGGTAATGTACAGGTTAACAATAGCACTAGAAGGACGTCACCGGTAATGTACAGGTTAACAATAGCACTAGAAGGACGTCACCGGTAATGTACAGGTTAACAATAGCACTAGAATGACGTCACCGGTAATGTACAGGTTAACAATAGCACTAGAAGGACGTCACCGGTAATGTACAGGTTAACAATAGCACTAGAAGGACGTCACCGGTAATGTACAGGTTAACAATAGCACTAGAAGGACGTCACCGGTAATGTACAGGTTAACAATAGCACTAGAAGGACGTCACCGGTAATGTACAGGTTAACAATAGCACTAGAAGGACGTCACCGGTAATGTACAGGTTAACAATAGCACTAGAAGGACGTCACCGGTAATGTACAGGTTAACAATAGCACTAGAAGGACGTCACCGGTAATGTACAGGTTAACAATAGCACTAGAAGGACGTCACCGGTAATGTACAGGTTAACAATAGCACTAGAAGGACGTCACCGGTAATGTACAGGTTAACAATAGCACTAGAAGGACGTCACCGGTAATGTACAGGTTAACAATAGCACTAGAAGGACGTCACCGGTAATGTACAGGTTAACAATAGCACTAGAAGGACGTCACCGGTAATGTACAGGTTAACAATAGCACTAGAAGGACGTCACCGGTAATGTACAGGTTAACAATAGCACTAGAAGGACGTCACCGGTAATGTACAGGTTAACAATAGCACTAGAAGGACGTCACCGGTAATGTACAGGTTAACAATAGCACTAGAAGGACGTCACCGGTAATGTACAGGTTAACAATAGCACTAGAAGGACGTCACCGGTAATGTACAGGTTAACAATAGCACTAGAAGGACGTCACCGGTAATGTTCAGGTTAACAATAGCACTAGAAGGACGTCACCGGTAATGTTCAGGTTAACAATAGCACTAGCTATTAATAACTACAATATTTTATTAAGGGGGGTCACCTGCTTTTTATCTTTTTCTCCTTTTCTCTCTTATTTTGGCTTGTAACCATTCGGCCCCATTCAGCCAACTGTTTTAAGACGTTTACCCCCATCCAGGTGTCGATATTTTCCGGGTGAGCGATAGCAAGCCACCATTGTGTGGAGAAATCCGGCTTTGCCGGAGACATTTTTCTATCGAAAAATGTACACATTTAGCTTGCTCTCAAAACAAAAACATGTATATGCTGGCTCGCTGCCGCTCACCAGGAAAATATTGGTACCTGGATGGGGGTAAACGTCTTAAAACATTAGGCTGAACGGGGCCGAATGGATACAAGCCAAAGAGAGAGGGAGAAAAAGATAAAAAAGCGAGGTGGGCCCCCTATGACGCAGAGGTTGCCAGATTAGCAATAATAAATAGAGTTCTCTCACTCTTATAATTACCACTCCAAAATTAGTTTTCTGCCCACAGCTAACTCAAAGAAAACTGCAGAGGTTGAAGTAACTAAACTAAAGGTTTCTAAATACCCCTGATGGTAATAAAGGTTTTAAAGTATCCCTAATAGGCTCAAAATCGCGTCATATGTCGGAGAGGGTTAAGGGGACGGTGGTTATTTTGGGGGGTCTATCTATCTATATATATATATATATATATATATATATATATATATATATATATATATATATATTTTAGTTTCTTCCCTAGCCCTCCATCAAACTTAAAAAAAACATCCATTTGATCCCCCTTCGAGATAAATTTGTACATTTCTCCATAACAAAATGTCACGGCCGAAGGCCGGTTCTTTCACAATAATAGGCTCGCTATCGCTCGCCAGGAACAAAATTGACACCTAAAGGGCACGATAGATCTTGATATTGACACAGAAATGGGGCGAAAGGTTTTAAAAGCAACAAACTAATATGACAAACGTCTTAAAATCTCAAAACTAATGAGGATAAAGATGAAGAAGAAACGGGCCCATCTCCCCTTAAGCTTGATGGCAGTCAAGGGAGGAAACTAGACTTATCTGGCAATATTAACTTAAGGGGGATCGTGGCTATTTGTTTGGCTTATTAATATATGTTGTTGTTGTTGTTCCCCAAGCTGCCTTGCCGACCAGCCCCAAGGCCCCGACCAAGGCCAAGGCCATAACTGAGCGCCCCCACAGAACCCTCCCTGCCGACCACAATAAAGCCTGGGTGACCGAAGCCACTCCATGGCGGGGAGCTGAGGAGGGTGCGGAAACGCCCGGGAAACCAAAGCCCCACCCAGGGCCCTGTGCCCCTCAGCAATTATGAAGAGAAAGTTGAGGGGCAAAGGAAATATGTGACGCTTTGGCTGCCAATCTTGGTAGATTGGGAGGTCAATCCACGAAAGAGACGCCGTCACTTGAGATCTAGAAAATATATAAGTAAAAGGAACAGTCAGAGTAAGCTATGAGTATGGCAGAGATCGCTCAGTTCTCACTCTGATAGACCAGCCCATCAACCAAATTAATATATATATGTTTCATTTATTTGTTTAGTTTCCTCCCCAGACCTCCATCAAGCTTAGAATATAATCCCTAAACCCCCCTTCAAGATAAAATTGTACATTTTTCGGTAGAAAAATGTCCCGGCTGAAGGCCAGTTCCTCTTAAAATTACAGGCTCGCTATCGCTCGCCAGGATAAACTCGACACCTAAATGGCACAAAAGGTCTTAAAATTGACTGCGAAAGGGGGTGAAAGGTGTTAAGATCGTCAAACTAATGGGCCGAACGTCTAATAATCTGAAAACCAATGGGGCTAAACATGAGGAAGAAGGGGGGGGGGGGGGGGGCAGAAAATACCGACCCATCTTCCCTGAACTAAGACATCTAGTCGAGCCTAAATAAAGGGCTACGACGTGTGACGCCCTGTTTATACACTGCACCCATACAAAACAACCCCTAGCCAAGCCAAGTGCGTCACCGGTGGGGGGGGGGGGGGGGGGCTGCAGATGTAAACATAATGGTATTCTTGGACACAACCGAACGTGAAGGGTGGTGTTACACGAGCGACTTTTCCGTCAACTTTATACGGGCAATTATTGACCACAAGCGAGTTTCAGGCTAAAAGGAAGTTGGAGCTGTAGGCATCGATACTTAGCAGAATTACTAGCTTAAATACGGTTGTAGAATATATTCAAATACATAAATCTCAATGCGACTTACTTTTCATCCATGAGAAAACTACAATATTACTGCATTTCTATTTAACCCTTCGAGTACCAGCGACGTGTGTTATATTTTATGTTCTAGCTATATGTAGACAATATGTAGACAATATTTTGCAGCTAGGGAAGGATCTGTGGTAGTTATAATGGTTGGTTGAGATATTTTGCAGCCATATTATTGCTAAAGGTCCTTCCTAAGCTTAATAAAATCGTCTAATAGTTGCCAGAATATGATTAAAAGGACGTCCCTGGTACTGTATGGGTTAATAAGGATGTTTACCTCAACATAGTACGAGAACAAAAGAGCCTCTACATAGTACGAGAACAAAAGAGCCTCAACATAGACAAAAGAGCCTCAACATAGTACGAGAACAAAAGAGCCTCAACATAGTACGAGAACAAAAGAGCCTCAACATAGTACGAGAACAAAAGAGCCTCAACATAGTACGAGAACAAAAGAGCCTCAACATAGTACGAGAACAAAAGAGCCTCAACATAGTACGAGAACAAAAGAGCCTCAACATAGTACGAGATCAAACTTGCTCATCGAAAATTGCCGGAAATTGTGCTCGTGTGACACCACCTTAAGGAAAAGGGGTCAATATTACGTCCGAATAACTTACCACTTTTGGTTTGTATTCTTTATTTCTATATGCATAAAGGAGACAAAAGGTAAAACTGCCTGTAACAAGTCCCCCCAACCCCCCCAAAGTTGAAAGAGTGATAGAGAGCCAATTGTATCTCATTGTTTCACACCAAATGTCAAGGCAAACTAAAAAAAATATATAAGCGTGTTATTTCATTATTGAAGGAGCAATTATTTTGTATACGCATAATGTCGCAATATATATATATACCGGTATGTATATATATATATATATATATATATATATATATATATATATATATAGGGATAAGTATAACTGTCTTGAAGGTGTAAAGGTTAGAGCGTGCAAGTTCTGTATTTATGGTGTCCTATGTTTGAATCCTGGAAGGATCACATACTTTCATTAATTTAATTTGGGAGTTATTAGTGTTAAGAAGGATATTACTGAATATATAAATACATTATATATATATTCTTTAATCTTTCGTATATAATATATTATGCCGATTCATAACAAGTTTCTGTATATTCTAAAATGGCCTTGAATTATGTGTAACAAAGCCAACGCTCTTTAGTAACAGGTAAGCTAATATTGGATACTTAATATAGACACGTATACATTTGACCTTGATCTCAACCACGTGTTATGACGCTGTAAACCTACCTTTCAATAAACCTCTTAGATAAATAACAACACGCTTGCAAATGTAGGTCGTTAAGGGGAGGCAGTCGGTTTTTCGAGTCCTCCTTCCCTCATGTTTAGGCCTATTAGTTGTGAGGTTTCAAGACATTCGCCTCATTAGTTTGGCGATTTTCAGACCTTTTGTCCCATTCCTTTGCCAATATTAAGACCTTTCGTGCCATTTAGGTGTCGATTTTTTTCCAGGCGAGCGAAAGCGAGCCTGAAATTGAAGAGGAATCGGCCTTCGGCCGAGACATTTTTCGACCGAAAAATGTACAAATTTATATCGAAGGGTGGTCTTGTGGGTGTTTTTTTAAGTTTGATAGAGGTTTAGAGAGCAAACTAAACCCCCTCCTTAAACCATTGAGCCAAAACAGTAAATTATGCTGCACAATGCCGTCTGAGCTCCCTTAAGTGTACATTAGCCCTTTCCAGACACTAGGAGGAGTTTTTTCCTTATATTTCAGCCATTAACAAACTATTTAATTTTGCTTAAACATATATTGTGGAAGTCAGAGGGTTAATTGAGACAAATTTGACTTATTTGACTTCTAGAGGGTCTTCCAAACTTGAGTAAAATAGTTTAATGTTAGCCAAAATTATGGGGCAATTTCCACTTGAGGGATAATTCTGGACCCCTTTCTCCCTCATGTTTAGCCACATTGCTTTTGAGATTTTATGACGTTTGCCCCATTAGTTTGGCGACATAAAGAATTTTCGCCCGATTTTTGTCAATTTGTAGACATTTCGTGCTATTTAGGTGTCGATTTTTTTCATGGCGAGCGATAGCGAGCTTGTAATTTAAGAGGAACAGTCTTTCGGCCAGGACGTTTTTCTACCGAAAAATGTACAATTTTATCTTCAAAGCGGGTCTAGGGGGTGTACTTTTAAGCTTGATGGAGGTCTAGGGAACAAACTAAAAACCTCCCCTTAACCCCTTCACCACCATGACGTAATTATCATCCTATGCTGGTTACCATTAGACGATTTTCTTTAGTATATACTCTGCCTCTAGGATTCAAGTGGGTACATACGACCTCAAGTGGGTACATACGACCTCAAGTGGGTACATACGACCTCAAGTGGGTACATACGACCTCAAATGTCCCTCTAAATAACATATAGGTTCTTGTGAAGCTGCATACCATCATATAACTCTAGCTAGACTCAAAGGTATTAACCCTTTCAGACTCATATGACGCAGAGGTTGCCAGATTAGCAAAAGAAATAGAGTTCTCTCACTCTTATAATTACCACTCCAAAATTAGTTTTCTGCCCACAGCTAACTCAAAGACAACTGCAGAGGTTGAAGTAACTAAACTAAAGGTTTCTAAATACCCCTGATGGTAACAAAGGCTTTAAAGTATCCCCAATAGGCTCAAAATCGCGTCATATGTCGGAAGGGGTTAAGCGTCATGGTGTTGAAGGGGTTATGGGGGGATGGTTCACTTTTTGGGCGATTTTTGCATGTATTCATTATGTTTGTCTAGTTTCCTCCCTAGACCTCCATCAAGTTAAAAACAAAACATCCATTAGATCCTCCTTCTAGATTACTTTGTACATTTTTCGGTAGACAAATGTCCCGGCCGAAGGCCGGTTCTTCCAACATTACAGGCTCACTATCGTTCGCCAGGGAAAACATCGAAACCTAAATAGCACGAAAGGTCTAAATATTGACAAAGAAATGGGGCGAAAGGTCTTAAAATCGACTAACTAATGGAGCAAACATCTTAGTATCTGAAAACTAATGGGGCTAAACATGAGGGAGAAAGTGGTCCAGAAAACCGGCCAATCCTCCCTTAAGTGAAAAAGCGTCCTCGAAGACTGAATGGCTTAGTTTGTTTATGCATCGACACCGGAGACAGGTAGACAGACAGACAGACAGACAGACAGGTAGAGGGATACGGTAACAAACAGGGATAAACACATAACCACCCGTCCTGAGGTGGATGTGTGTTGGCGTAAGGAAATAGTGTCATCATTTAGAAAGGAAAATAAACCCGACTAATCCTATGTTCATCGTGGTAATATGCCGAAGCGTCGAAGGTTCAGAAGAAGGTTTTTAAATACCGTATACCAACTTTATTATTAAAGAAATATTCAGTATCTAAATAACAAAGCACAAAAAGTCAACAGTAGCCCACGCTCTGATTACTGACGTGTCTGTGTGAGGAGTGGGCCAACCATATGACGTCACATTGGACAGGTACTATGGCCAGGGAAGATTGATGGAGTTCAGGAGGTTCATAAGGTTTTCTATATTTGGCTAATGGTTCGTGTTGTGTCTATGCTTATGTCAACTAATATGTGTATGTTTCTGCTTGTATGTGCGTGTGAGTGTGTGTGTGTGTGTGTGTGAGGGGAGGGGAGGGGCGGAATGTTCGTGCGGGATCAGATTTGTGTGTGGGCGTGTTTTAGTTTGCTCAAGCGTGAGTACATTTGTGTTGGCCTATATGTCTGCGATTGAATATGAGCGTATGCGTTTCCTTGTGTTAAGCAAACGAGGACTCTTATACACACAAATTCAATTGCACACACAAACACACACACGCACACACACACGCACACACACACACAATACGTAAGAAGTGTGTTAGTGAATGAACCTCTAAGCGTGTTTGCTTGTTGTTATGCGAGTATTAACCCCTTCTGTACCGGCGACTTCTTTTTAACTATATTTTACCAACATTTAGACAATGTTGTGCAGTTTGAGAAGGATCTGTGGTAGTAAAAAGGGTTAAGTAAGATAGTTAGAAGACAGTTGATTGCTGGAGGCCCTTTCTTAACTGAACAAAACCTTCTAATAGTAACCAGGATAAAGTTAAAAGAACGGCGCCGGAACAAAAGGGGTTAAGGGGAGGTTTTTAGTTGATTCCCTAGACTTCCATCAAGCTTAAAATTACTCCCCCTAGACCCCCTTTCAAGATAAATTTGTTCATTTTTCGGTAGAAAAATGTCCCGGCCGAAGGCCGGTTCCCCTTAAATTACAGGCTCGCTATCGCTCGCCAGGAAAAAATGGACACCTAAATGTCACGAATGGTCTTAAAATTGACAGAAATGGGGCTAGGGTTCTTAAAATCGCCAAACTAATGGGATGAACGTCTTAAAATCTCAAAAACAATGGGGCTAAACATGAGGGAGAAAGGGGTCCAGAAAAAAAATCCTCCAGGTGGAAATCTCCCCTTAATGCGTGTTGTGTGGTATCTGTGTGCTTCTTTTGAGGATGAGGCGTTGTTCGTCCGATTGTAGTTATACTATAGACTATATGCGTTGCTGGAGTGTATTTTGATAATTATGTATGTGTGTGTGTGTGGGTGTGTGTGTGTGACTGTGTGTGTGTGTGTATGTGTGTGTGTGTGTGTGTGTGTGTGTGTGTGCCTGAGTGAGTTTGTGCTGGCTAGTTGCTTGAGTGTATTTTGAGAATTATGCATGTGTGTGTGTGTGTGTGTGTGTGTGTGTGTGTGTGTGTGACTGTATGTGTATGTGTGTGTGACTGTGTGTGTGTGTGTATGTGTGCCTGAGTGAGTTTGTGCTGGCTAGTTGCTTAAGGGTATTTTGATAATTATGCAAGTGTGTGTGTGTGTGTGACTGTGTGTGTGTGAGTGTGTGTGTGTGTGACTGTGTGTGTGTGTGTGTGTGTGTTTCTTTGTGGCTGGCTGTGTGTGTGTGTGTGCTGGCTAGAGCGACTTATATGAGGGTAGATGTGGCTGTGTGTGTTTGTGTGTGTGTGTGTGCTGGCTAGAGTGACTTATATGAGGGTAGATGTGGCTGTGTGTGTGTGTGTGTGTGCTGGCTATAGTGACTTATATGAGGGTAGAAGTGGCTGTGTGTGTGTGTGTGTGTGTGCTGGCTAGAGCGACTTATATGAGGGTAGATGTGGCTGTGTGTGTGTGTGTGTGTGTGTGTGCTGGCTAGAGTGACTTATATGAGGGTAGATGTGGCTGTGTGTGTGTGTGTGTGTGTGTGCTGGCTAGAGTGACTTATATGAGGGTAGATGTGGCTGTGTGTGTGTGTGTGTGCTGGCTAGAGTGACTTATATGAGGGTAGATGTGGCTGTGTGTGTGTGTGTGTGTGTGTGCTGGCTAGAGTGACTTATATGAGGGTAGATGTGGCTGTGTGTGTGTGTGTGTGCTGGCTAGAGTGACTTATATGAGGGTAGATGTGGCTGTATGTGTGTGTGTGCTGGCTAGAGTGACTTATATGAGGGTAGATGTGGCTGTGTGTGTGTGTGTGTGTGTGCTGGCTAGAGTGACTTATATGAGGGTAGATGTGGCTGTGTGTGTGTGTGTGCTGGCTAGAGTGACTTATATGAGGGTAGATGTGGCTGTATGTGTGTGTGTGCTGGCTAGAGTGACTTATATGAGGGTAGATGTGGCTGTGTGTGTGTGTGTGTGTGTGCTGGCTAGAGTGACTTATATGAGGGTAGATGTGGCTGTGTGTGTGTGTGTGTGTGCTGGCTAGAGTGACTTATATGAGGGTAGAAGTGGCTGTGTGTGTGTGTGTGTGCTGGCTAGAGTGACTTATATGAGGGTAGATGTGGCTGTGTGTGTGTGTGTGTATGTGTGAGCTGTGTGTATGTTGACTATAATCCTTGAATGTTACAGTATGATGATCAATATAGCTACCTTTATTATTAGACGTGTGGTGTTTGTCGAGAAGGGTGGCCAAAAACCCGAATAGGGGAGGGTACCCGTAAATAGAGCGTAGTCCAGCAAAACAACCAATGATTCTTACCAGTGGTTATTCTCTATGTCTATTTATATATATATATATATTTATATATTTTAGTTTCCTCGCTAGACCTTCATCAAGCTTATAAAAACACTCTCTAGACCCCCCCCCCCCCTTTAAGATAAATTTGTAAATTTTTCGATAGAAAAAGGTCCCGGTCGAAGGCCGGTTTCTCTTAAAATTACAGGCTCGCTATCGCTCGCCAGGAAAAAAACGACACCTAAATGGCACGAAAGGTGTTGATGTTGATATAGAAATGGAACGAAAGGTGTTGATGTTGATATAGAAATGGCACGAAAGGTGTTGATGTTGATATAGAAATGGCATGAATGGTGTTGATGTTGATATAGAAATGGAACGAAAGGTGTTGATGTTGATATAGAAATGGCATGAATGGTGTTGATGTTGATATAGAAATGGAACGAAAGGTATTGATGTTGATATAGAAATGCCACGAAAGGTGTTGATGTTGATATAGAAATGGAACGAAAGGTGTTGATGTTGATATAGAAATGGCACGAATGGTGTTGATGTTGATATAGAAATGGTACGAATGGTGTTGATGTTGATATAGAAATGACACGAAAGGTGTTGATGTTGATATAGAAATGGCACGAAAGGTGTTGATGTTGATATAGAAATGCCACGAAAGGTGTTGATGTTGATATAGAAATGGCACGAAAGGTGTTGATGTTGATATAGAAATGGCACGACAGGTGTTGATGTTGATATAGAAATGGCACGAATGGTGTTGATGTTGATATAGAAATGGCACGAAAGGTGTTGATGTTGATATAGAAATGGAACGAAAGGTGTTGATGTTTATATAGAAATGGCACGAAAGGTGTTGATGTTGATATAGAAATGGAACGAAAGGTGTTGATGTTGATATAGAAATGGAACGAAAGGTGTTGATGTTGATATAGAAATGGCACGAATGGTGTTGATGTTGATATAGAAATGGCACGAAAGGTGTTGATGTTGATATAGAAATGGAACGAAAGGTGTTGATGTTGATATAGAAATGGAACGAAAGGTTTAAAAAGTAACAAACTAATGGGGCGAACACCTTAACATCTGAAAACTAATGGGGCTTAACATGAGGAAGAAGGAGGACCAGAAAAACGACTCATCTCCCCTTACTTTTCACCTGTCTATGTTCTCAATGTGGTAGCCCATATTCCTGAATAGCTTAATTATGCCGAGGACATACAAAAACACACACACACACACACACACACATATCTTAAAGGGGGTACTACTCGCTTTTTATGGACCTCCTTCTCCCTCGTGTTTAGCATATTAGTTTTTTAGATTTTAAGACGTTTCTTCCATTAGTTTGGCGATTTTAATACCTTTCGCCCCATTTCGTTGTCAATTTCAAGACCTTTCGTGCCATTTAGGTGTCGATGTTTTCCTGGCGAGAGTAAGCGAGCCTGTAATTTCAAGAGGAACCGGCCTTCGGCCGTGACATTTTTCTATCGAAAAATGTATAAATTTATCTTGAAGGGGGGATCTAGGGGGTGCTTTCTTAAGCTTGATGGAGGTCTAGCGAGGAAACTAAACAATAAATTAATAAATAAATTAATAGTCCAAAAAACCGGCCCCTTAATACTAACTGATGGATCGCAGCCAGAACTCAGACCCCGATGACCTTACCCCGCTGACCTTGCTTACGGGATGTCCACACAAAATATATATTCTAAATTTTGTCTTCCATGAAATACTTTGCTAACATATAATTCAGATAAAGACTTCTTATTTATTTATATAGCAACCACTAAACGGTTGTTTTTCTGGAAGGGATTACATTCGCAAAGCATAAAATGCGTAGGAAGAGAGGCATGCTGACCAGGATTTGAACCCATTCACCCCAGCTATATATTTGGGAGAGCTGGACACCGTAACCTCTCGGCCATGAGTGGATTATAAGGGAAGCAAAAATAAAAAAAACAAAAAAACATCTATTTCCGCTCATGGCAGAGTGGTTACGGTGCCCAGCTCTCTCAAATATACCTGGGGTGAGTGGGTTCGAATCCTGGTCAGGGACATTATCATTAGATAAAATGCGTAGCATTCACCAAGAGATCATTCTTAAGAAAAATGTAAGGTGGTTTCTAGAATAGCATATAATAACTGTCTTCGTGGTGCAATGCATAAGTGTGTTGATTTTCGGTGTGAGCGTCCTGGGTTCGAATCCCCGGACTGCCACATGTGCTTGTTAATTTCATTAATCGAGTTTAGGAGTAAAGTTGGTTGGTGGAGAGAACATAATAAATAAATATACTATATGTGGTTAATTAAGTGCATGTACCAGTATGTGGTTTATTAAGTGCATGTACCAGTATGTGGTTAATTAAGTGCATGTACCAGTATGTGGTTAATTAAGTGCATGTACCAGTATGTGGTTTATTAAGTGCATGTACCAGTATGTGGTTAATTAAGTGCATGTACCAGTATGTGGTTAATTAAGTGCATGTACCAGTATGTGGTTTATTAAGTGCATGTACCAGTATGTGGTTAATTAAATGCATGTACCAGTATGTGGTTAATTAAGTGCATGTACCAGTATGTGGTTAATTAAGTGCATGTACCAGTATGTGGTTAATTAAGTGCATGTACCAGTATGTGGTTTATTAAGTGCATGTACCAGTATGTGGTTAATTAAGTGCATGTACAAGTATGTGGTTTATTAAGTGCATGTACCAGTATGTGGTTAATTAAGTGCATGTACCAGTATGTGGTTAATTAAGTGCATGTACCAGTATGTGGTTTATTAAGTGCATGTACCAGTATGTGGTTAATTAAGTGCATGTACCAGTGTGTGGTTTATTAAGTGCATGTACCAGTATGTGGTTAATTAAGTGCATGTACCAGTATGTGGTTAATTAAGTGCATGTACCAGTATGTGGTTAATTAAGTGCATGTACCAGTATGTGGTTAATTAAGTGCATGTGCCAGTATGTGGTTAATTAAGTGCATGTACCAGTATGTGGTTAAATATTAAGTGCATGTACCAGTATGTGGTTAAATAAGTGCATGTACCAGTATGTGGTTAAATATTAAGTGCATGTACCAGTATGTGGTTAAATATTAAGTGCATGTACCAGTATGTGGTTAAATAAGTGCATGTACCAGTATGTGGTTAAATATTAAGTGCATGTACCAGTATGTGGTTAAATATTAAGTGCATGTACCAGTATGTGGTTAATTAAGTGCATGTACCAGTATGTGGTTAAATATTAAGTGCATGTACCAGTATGTGGTTAATTAAGTGCATGTACCAGTATGTGGTTAAATATTAAGTGCATGTACCAGTATGTGGTTAAATATTAAGTGCATGTACCAGTATGTGGTTAAATATTAAGTGCATGTACCAGTATGTGGTTAAATATTAAGTGCATGTACCAGTATGTGGTTAATTAAGTGCATGTACCAGTATGTGGTTAATTAAGTGCATGTACCAGTATGTGGTTAAATATTAAGTGCATGTACCAGTATGTGGTTAAATATGTGCATGTACCAGTATGTGGTTAAATATTAAGTGCATGTACCAGTATGTGGTAAAATATTAAGTGCATGTACCAGTATGTGGTTAAATATTAAGTGCATGTACCAGTATGTGGTTAAATATTAAGTGCATGTACCAGTATGTGGTTAAATATTAAGAGCATGTACCAGTATGTGGTTAATTAAGTGCATGTACCAGTATGTGGTTAAATATTAAGTGCATGTACCAGTATGTGGTTAAATATTAAGTGCATGTACCAGTATGTGGTTAATTAAGTGCATGTACCAGTATGTGGTTAATTAAGTGCATGTACCAGTATGTGGTCAAATATTAAGTGCATGTACCAGTATGTGGTTAAATATTAAGTGCATGTACCAGTATGTGGTTAAATATTAAGTGCATGTACCAGTATGTGGTTAATTAAGTGCATGTACCAGTATGTGGTTAAATATTAAGTGCATGTACCAGTATGTGGTTAAATATTAAGTGCATGTACCAGTATGTGGTTAAATATTAAGTGCATGTACCAGTATGTGGTTAAATATTATGTGCATGTACCAGTATGTGGTTAAATATTTATGTTTATTCTCATTTGGCCTATTTCTGTAGCATCACGAGGTTAGTAAATCATGAATAGAGACGCTAATGTTCCTCCATCAATTGCTAAGTCGTTTTAAAGTTGAGTTATGATGAGAGTGGCGACCGGGCGAGCTTGGGTACATGTAGGAGCTTAAGGGAAGAATGTTTTTTTTTTTTTTTTTTTTTTTTTTTTTTTCTATTAATTAATGTATTCCTATATTTCTTAGTTTCCTCGCTAGACCTCAATCATGCTCAGAAACACCCCCTAGACCCCCCTTCAAGATAGAATTGTAAATTTTTTGGTAGAAAAATTTCCCGGCCGAAGACCGCTTCCTCTTAAGATTTCAGGCTCGCTATCGCTCGCCAGGAAAACAATCGACACCTAAATGGCACGAAAGGCCTTCAAATTGACAATGCAATGGGGTGAAAGGTATTAAAAATCACCAAACTAATGGGCCGAACGTCATAAAATATGAAAACAAATGGGGCTAAACACGAGGAAGAAGAGGGGGACCAGAAAAACGGCCTGCCTCCCCTTAATCATCATATACCTCCATATTCAACTAGTCCGATTTAGGCAACCGGACAAATTATAGTAGGCGCTTCCTGACTGACTAATGTGTTTTGTCTGTGGATATTTATATAGTATGGAGGGAGGGTAATTATGGTGCTGTTGGCAGGACACGAGGGCTATCAATGCATCGCTTTAATAATGGACAGTTGGTCACATCAGTTGTTTTCCTCTCCGTGCTTAGGGAACAACAACAACAACAACAACAACAACCGGGAATGTAAACGATATATCTTGAAGGAGGGTCCGGGGGGGTATGCTTCATGGAGGTCCAAGGAGGAAACTTTACAAATGATAAAAGATACATAAATGGGGAAATTAATACGCCCCCCCCCCCCTTAATTTAAGGGGAGATTTCTACCTGGAGGATTTTTTTCTGGATCCCTTTCTCCCTCATGTTTAGCCCCATTGCTTTTGAGAGTTTAAGACGCTTGCCCCATTAGTTTGGCGATTTTAAGAACCCTCGCCCCATTTCTGTCAATTTTAAGACTATTCGCGCTATTTAGGTGTCGATTTTTTCCTGGCGAGCGATAGCGAGCCTGTAATTTAAGGGGAACCGGCCTTCGGCCGGGACATTTTTCTACCGAAAAATTGACAAATTTATCTTGAAATGGGGTCTAGGGGGAGTAATTTTAAGCTTGATGGAAGTCTAGGACATCAACTAAAAACCTCCCCTTCATCACGCTTAGTTGTGTTGTTTTGGCTGTTATTAGACGATATGTTCTAGATAAGGAAACATCTGTGGGAGTCTGACGGTTAATAAGGAAACATCTGTGGGAGTCTGACGGTTAATAAGGAAACATCTGTGGGAGTCTGACGGTTATTAAGGAAACATCTGTGGGAGTCTGACGGTAAATAAGGAAACATCTGTGGGAGTCTGACGGTTAATAAGGAAACATCTGTGGGAGTCTGACGGTTAATAAGGAAACATCTGTGGGAGTCTGACGGTTAATAAGGAAACATCTGTGGGAGTCTGACGGTTAGTAAGGAAACATCTGTGGGAGTCTGACGGTTAATAAGGAAACATCTGTGGGAGTCTGACGGTTAATAAGGAAACATCTGTGGGAGTCTGACGGTTAATAAGGAAACATCTGTGGGAGTCTGACGGTTAATAAGGAAACATCTGTGGGAGTCTGACGGTTAATAAGGAATTATCTGTGGGAGTCTGACGGTTAATAAGGAAACATCTGTGGGAGTCTGACGGTTAATAAGGAAACATCTGTGGGAGTCTGACGGTTAATAAGGAAACATCTGTGGGAGTCTGACGGTTCATAAGGAAACATCTGTGGGAGTCTGACGGTTAATAAGGAAACATCTGTGGGAGTCTGACGGTTAATAAGGAAACATCTGTGGGAGTCTGACGGTTAATAAGGAAACATCTGTGGGAGTCTGACGGTTAATAAGGAAACATCTGTGGGAGTCTGACGGTTAATAAGGAAACATCTGTGGGAGTCTGACGGTTAATAAGGAAACATCTGTGGGAGTCTGACGGTTAATAAGGAAACATCTGTGGGAGTCTGACGGTTATTAAGGAAACATCTGTGGGAGTCTGACGGTTAATAAGGAAACATCTGTGGGAGCCTGACGGTTAATAAGGAAACATCTGTGGGAGTCTGACGGTTAATAAGGAAACATCTGTGGGAGTCTGACGGTTAATAAGGAAACATCTGTGGGAGTCTGACGGTTAATAAGGAAACATCTGTGGGAGTCTGACGGTTAATAAGGAAACATCTGTGGGAGTGTGACGGTTAATAAGGAAACATCTGTGGGAGTCTGACGGTTAATAAGGAAACATCTGTGAGAGTCTGACGGTTAATAAGGCAATATCTGTGGGAGTCTGACGGTTAATAAGGCAACATCTGTGGGAGTCTGACGGTTAATAAGGCAACATCTGTGGGAGTCTGACGGTTAATAAGGAAACATCTGTGGGAGTCTGACGGTTAATAAGGAAACATCTGTGGGAGTCTGACGGTTAATAAGGAAACATCTGTGGGAGTCTGACGGTTAATAAGGAAACATCTGTGGGAGTCTGACGGTAAATTGCCAGCAAGTTGTACCCTCTGATTGCTATCAATTATTCTCAAATTGCATCTATCTATCTATCTATCTATTGCCTGACGCCGCGATCCCCGAAGGGGTGGCCACGAACGAACCGCCCCATGCACCTCTGTCCCCAGTCAGTCGACGCCCCTCCCCCCAATCAGCACCGCCTTCGCTCATGTACTTCCTTCCATCCTTCCACCTCTCATACGGTCTACCTCTCCCTCTCTGTCCCTCCACCTCGCTCTCGTACACCCTCTTAGTCATTCTTTCGCTTTCCATACGTTCCATATGGCCGAACCATCTCAAGTTGTTCCTTTTCACACTTTTCAGCACATCTACCTCCACACCACACCTCCTTCTTACTTCCTCATTAGTCTGTCTATCCCTCCATGTAACTCCGCAGGCACTCCTTAAGTAATTCATTTCCACTGCTCTCACTCTTGGTCTGAGTCTCTCAACCAACGTCCATGCTTCGCTTCCGTAAGCAGTGTCGGGATTACCACACTGTCATGCAAGGACTTCTTCACTTCCATACTGACCACCCTATTTCTTGTTACTGCTTTTAGCGTTTTGCATCACAAATTGCAAATTGCATCACAACGTCTAATGTTAGCCAAATTTAACTGTGAAAATGCGTCATACTTTCAAAGGGCTTACTATATGTGTGACTTGGTAAAGAGCAAACTAGTAAACATTCTTGTTTCAGTAAATGTTCAAGTGGAATCACCATTTTGGACATTTTGTTATCTATTTTGTTTATTTTATTATGATTTGTAATTAATTCACTGTGTTACATGGATCTTTCTGAAGCTCAAAAGGATTAACTAATAAACTGCCAGATTAAGAAAGATAAGATAGATATACTAAGAAGAATAAGTCGGAATATGTCTCTTTATTTCACTATTATCTATATATGAGCTAACACATAAAAGTGCTTACGCGCACACACACCCCCCCCCCCCCCCACACACACACACACACACACACACACACACACACACACACACACGCACACACACGCACACACACACACACACACACACACACACACACACACACACACACACACACGTTAAGTTTCCCTGTCCTAGCTTAGAAAACCAGCTAATGCACGCTATTATATATCCACACATACATACGAACACACACATGAACACACATACAAACACACACACACCTACACCCCCCCCCACACACACATACACACACACACACACATATAACCCCTTTCATAATGTACACTAATATCCCTACACATACACACACACACACACACACTCATACACTAGACACCAGCTAATGTACATTATTATACATCCACATACATACATACACACACACACTCACATACACTAGACACCAGCTAATGTACATTATTATACATCCACATACATACATACACACACACACACATACACTAGACACCAGCTAATGTACATTATTATACATCCACATACATATATACACACACACACACACATACACTAGACACCAGCTAATGTACATTATTATGCATCCACATACATATATACACACACACACACATATACACTAGACACCAGCTAATGTACATTATTATGCATCCACACAGAAACACACAGAAATATACGACCTCAAATGTACACAGTTTTGTCGTCCCTGTCCTAGATAAGCAAACCAGTTAATCTGCACTATTATATGCTGTACACACACACATACACACACACACATACACGCACACACACACACACATACACCCACCCACATACACGCACACACATGCACACGCACACACACACACATGCACACGCACACACACACACACACACATACACACACACACACACACAAACACCATTCAATTTCAGTTTAGTTTAAAAGTTGTCAAAAAAAGGAAAACCTTCAAAACTGTCCTTCAATAAACATGCCCGTCCACTAAACTGTCCTTCAATAAACATGCCCGTCCACTAAACTGTCCTTCAATAAACATGCCCGTCCACTAAACTGTCCTTCAATAAACATGCCCGTCCACTAAACTGTCCTTCAATAAACATGCCCGTCCACTAAACTGTCCTTCAATAAACATGCCCGTCCACTAAACTGTCCTTCAATAAACATGCCCGTCCACTAAAACACGAATGGCTAATTAAACTTCTATTACGCCTCGCCTTTTCTGCCTGGGACGTGAGTTGTTGTTATTTTAGTTTAATTATATATATATACAGTATATGCTTCTTCGTTTTATGTATTATATAATTGTTTTCGGCGCGGGATCAGTTCCTACATATGGTAATTAAGTAACACCCCGTTCTTAACATTAATCATCAATTACAAACCCCAATGCACTTGAATAAACTAATGAAAGCATATGAAAGCATAACACAGATATTTGTCTAAATATCCCGACCTAATCTTAGCTAAAGCATGTATGTACAATCGAGGGTATTAAGTGTTGTCATAGATTCCAGTGGTTTTCGCTCAAACAGTGTTATTGGTTTCTTTATAGTTACTTGGAAAAGTGCTTATCCCTCAGAGTATTAGTCAGTGTCCGAAACTTTGTGAAATATCTAACAACACTTATTAACCTCGACTGTACTTTGTCCTATATTATACTCTAAGCCATACAATTTATATTAATATGTAGCCAATTAATATCAACGGAGCCTTGAGCCTACACTGTACTGTATGCATGTGGGGAGTCAGTCAGAGAGACGGTGGTGTTGGCAAGTTAACAAGTTGCCCGAACTTGGTTGCAGAAGAAATGGGACTTTGACTAGAGACTCTTCACTAATTTGAAAATTGCATTACTGATATTTTGGGTGATAAAAAAACACTCTTAACATTCAAGTGCCCACCTCTTCATATTAATCCTAACTTAGGTGATTTTGGACAATGATATCCTTTCTACCCGATAATATCCTTGCAAGACCATGATTGATAGTATTTTAAGGGGAGATGGTTCACTTTTTGGGCGATTTATGCATGTATTCATATTTTTCTAGTTTCCGCCCTAGACTTCCACAAAATTAAAAACAAAAAAAATCCATTAGATCCCCCATCTAGATTAATTTGTACATTTTCCGGTATAAAAATCTCCCAGCCGAAGGCCGGTTCTTCCAACATTACAGGCTCACTATCGTTCGCCAGGGAAAAAATCGACACCTAAATAGCACGAAAGGTCTAAATATTGACGAAGAAATGGGGCGAAAGGTCTTAAAATCGACTAACTAATGGGGCAAACATCTTAACATCTGAAAACTAATGGGGCTAAAAATGAGGGAGAAAGTGGTCCAGAAAACCGGCCCATTCCCCCTAAATGGCCTTCTATGGTGAAAACGCTGAAGCAAGTATTATCATAAACCCTTTTGAAGTAGAGAATGTCAATATTTGTCGAGCTACTCCAAGACGGTTTTCATCAGATTAGGAAGACCATCACTTACAGTAATTACGTCCTTAAAACTGGTGGTGTTATTAAAGGGGGTGACCTGTTTTTTTGGTTCTCTCTTTTTCTCTCTTTCTCTGGCTTGTAATCATTCGGCTCCATTCAGCCAACTATTTTAAAAAGTTTATCCCCATCCAGGTGTCGATTTCTTACTGGCGAGCGATAGCGAGCAAGCATTGTATGGAGTAATCGGGCTTTGCCGGAGACAGTTTATTATTAAAAAAATGTACAACTTTAGCCTGCTGTCAATTTTTGTATTTATAAATATGCTGGCTTGTTATAGCTCGCCAGGAAAAATCGACAACTGGATGGGGATAAACATCTTACAACAGTAGGCTGAATGGGGCCGAATGGATACAACCAAGAGAGAGAAACAAATAATATGAGGTGGGCCCCCTAAAGTATACTCAGTTTCCAAAATGGGGTTGCATAATGTCCGACCTCTCTATTAAAACAAAAAATAACAAATTTCTTAACAAACTCTATAGCCTACACACTGCAGAGAAAATGTTGTCAGATTTCAGCCAACTTATTTAAGCTCCGTATTTTTGGGCGAATTTAAGTTGGCATTTAGGATTTTTTCGAGAGAAACTTGCTGGAAAAAAATGACAAAGTGTTGACGTGTTTTAATTAAGGGTCTGCTCTAATTAAGGATGTGAAAGAGACCCGTAAGAGAAGGTTTACTTAACAAAAAATTGGAATATACTGAATAATTGTTTATTAATATAATTTCATACGTGCTATATATATACATATATATATATATATATATATATATATATATATATACTGAATATATATATATATATATATATATATATATATATATATATATATATATATATTTCGTCGGTTGGGTTGCGGGTGATCTTTTTAAATTTAGTGTTGTCACTTAAGATGACGTCCATTTTTCTAAGATATTCCTCCTTGTCATGGATCACGAGGCAGGAAGCTTTATCCGCACGACGGATGATGATGTTGGGGTTGTCTCTTAATAGTTTGGCAGCTTGGAAGTGTTGTTTGTTGAGTATTTTGCTATGGTGAGTTCCTCTGGTTTTGGCGGCTTCAGCGAGGAGAGTAGGTTGTAGGGCGGGAGTAGTGGTTTTATATAATTCCTTCCTTACTTGATAATGCTGGTTGTCCAGTGAAACGCGTCGTATATCCTGTATCATCATGTACATTTATGTAACCCTGTACCACCATGAATTTTGCTCATCTCCTTCATCTACTTCCTGCCACCCAGCGAAAACTCATCAGAGACCTGGAAACTTTGAATAATAAAATTTCCAACGCAGAAATTGCCATTTCTTTCAACCTCGTATGTATTAAAGAAAATTTATTACCTGGCTTTACTAACATAAAACTTCACGAGAATGCCAGACATCGCACCAGCACCCTCCAGTTTCGTGAAGAACTGGTGAAGGACCAAATAATTGAAAAACGAGAGCTCGCCAACAACCTTCGTAAAGAACGAGATGCTCTTCTACGGATTTGGGAAGACGAAACCCCTCCAGACCACCTCAAAGCCGAAATCAACACAGCCCTCGAACAACTCCTTGAACAACACAGAACAAGCCGAAAACACAACCATAAAAAAGCTTGCCCGTCTTTATGGCGGAAACTTAAAACTTCCCAAACCAACAAAAGGATATATAAACCTTACTAACACCATTCTGACCCTGGACCAAGAAGACCTCCTCAACAAAGGCCTCAACTGCCACTACAGCTCCAAACCTGGCCCCCACCGGAAACGCCTAGAAACGGAAATCCTCCTGGACGACATCCTACGACTCAAGAAGGATGGCAAGGTCACCACTACTACTCCCGCCCTACAACCTACTCTCCTCGCTGAAGCCGCCAAAACCAGAGGAACTCACCATAGCAAAATACTCAACAAACAACACTTCCAAGCTGCCAAACTATTAAGAGACAACCCCAACATCATCATCCGTCGTGCGGATAAAGCTTCCTGCCTCGTGATCCATGACAAGGAGGAATATCTTAGAAAAATGGACGTCATCTTAAGTGACAACACTAAATTTAAAAAGATCACCCGCAACCCAACCGACGAAATCAAACATATATATATATATATATATATATATATATATATATATATATATATATATATATATATATATATATTTTCTTTAATACATACGAGGTTGAAAGAAATTGCAATTTCTGCGTTGGAAATTTTATTATTCAAAGTTTCCAGGTCTCTGATGAGTTTTCGCTGGGTGGCAAGAAGTAGATGAATGAGATTAGCAAAATTCATGGTGGTACAGGGTTACATTAATGTACATGATGATACAGGATATACAACGCGTT
>CM064510.1:40949583-40972083 GCA_032716605.1 Paralithodes platypus | reverse complement strand
ATGAGGGAGAAAATGGTCGAGAAAACCGGCCCACCCACCCTTAAGAAGGTATATACTGGACGATCATCTGATGGAGATTGGATTAATATGAACTTCCAATGATTATTAATGAAAGCATTTGATCCTACTGGGATTCGAACCCAGGACGCCATATACAGAACGTTCACGCTTTAACCACTACACCACCAAGGCAGCTAAGATTAAGTACAGGACTATGATTAATATCCATTTATCAAATACTGGATATATCCATCTTATCATGTAGGCCTTCTCAAACCCAACTGGACTATGAGTAGCGTAGCGGTTATGAGAGCAAGGGAAGAACAAGGAATGGGGCACATATCGCTTTGGATAATAGCAGACAATTTAAGGGGGAGGTAGTTACTTTCTCTGGACCCCCTTCTCCCTCATGTTTAGCATATTAGTTTTGACATTTTATAAGACGTTCTTTCCGTTAGTTTGGCGATTTTGAGACTTTTTGCCCCATTTTATTGTCAGTATTTAGACCTTTCATGACATTTAGTTGTCGGTTTTTCCCTGGCGAACAATAGCAAGCTTGGAATTCTAGAAGAAACTGGCTTGTGGCCGGAACATTTTTCTACCAAAAAATTTACACATTTATCTTGAAAGGGGGTCTAAGGGGTGTTCTCTTTTTAAAGTTTGATGGAGGTCTAAGGAGGAAACTAAAAAACTAAAAATTAATAAATGAACAAAATGGACCAAAAAAGTTAACCATCTTCCTTAACCCGAGAACGGCAAACCATTGGTTTTTAAAAGTGGGCGCCAAGCGAGCATATTTTGGTTCATTCCCGCCTTAAATCGTCATTATCCGATATATACTGTTATTATTTATTCATCTGCGCCTATTTTACGTTTAATATGAAGATATTAACATGTAACAGCAATAAAACAAGTGGGAATAGTATTTGGGGGTGAAAAAGACAAATTATTGCCGAACCTCCAGTCATGAGGTGAGAGGCGCACAAGACATACACCCTCCCTCTTCGAGGCCTGAAGGCAGACTGATCTCTCTCTCTTGCTGTATTTTACTTCCCACGCTCTCTCTATGCGTCCCTGATGACCTTGAAACCGGGTGGGAGATAGTGGCGCGGTAAATAAACCGATAAACAAGGGAGTAAGAGGAAAAATAGGATTGAAGGGGGGGAAGGGGAAGGGGGGGGGGGTTTGACATATGTGGAGGAGTGATAGCAGGTATGGAGGCGAATTATTTCACTTATTCATATATTCCTTTGTTTTGAGTGATTCTGGGTCTTTTAAAAGACTGTTTTGCCGTTGGATCTTAAGAGTCCCGTTGCCTTTGCTCAGTAAAACCTCTTAAGAGTCTCCTCGCCGTTCTCGGGTTAATGCTTTAATGCGACCCCTCCGGTCTTCACAAGTCAGGAAGGATATTGGGCGATTAGAGACGGTCCAACTTTAGCTATTAAACTTATTACAACAATAAGGAGACCTATTGCAGAGCTCTCAGACTAATATCGTTGGAAACACGCAGACTGCGAGGTTAAGTTATTTAAGTATATATATCACTAAATGTATTTGACAATGTAGATTATTGGGTTGGAAGTTAGAGCTTAGCAATTTTCATTTGGAAACTCTTTCAACCGATTTCTTGAACAAACATCCGGCAGTTGTACATAGTTGTTTAGTAGAGCAGTGCAATCAAATAGAAGAACACAAAAGGGGTAAAGAGCATTTAGCCTAGCGCAATGTACAGCAAATGTAATGCACTATATAGTCTCTCGTTTATCTCACCAAGATGAACTACACAAAGTGACCCGCAAGGTCTTTGAGACAAACTATTCCAGGTAACTTCTTGTACAGTCAAGAACATAAATGACGATGCACCCATTTGAATCAGTATCGAACGTATCGAGACACTACAATGCTTTTTTATAGCCCAGATGTTTCAGAACTTTGCTGGCGTAACCCAATTTATACACATGACTGTACTTCTCTCTCCCTTTTCCATCTCTACTGCCACTTCAGTCTCACCGAAAACATTCATCTCATGACTTTTCCACCAAGTTAATATTTTTGTTTGTGATTTTTGTCATGCACTGTCAGTTATTTCTCGCCCCTTCCCAATTTTTCCATAACTCCGACATCCCCCCTTTTCACCTTTCACTTTATTTTTCTGCCACACGTCTAGTCTTTAAAATAGTAATCTTTAGCGAAATACTTCCTGATAGGTATAGTCCATGAGCCAGGCCAGATATCGGTACCACCTTGGGTGACTAAACACGAATGGTACTAAAATGTTTATAGAGTGACTGTAAGTACATTAAGATATGATAGCCTTCTCGCACTGGTAGCTTAGTCTAATTTTTTTGATGCAATAGGGGCGCTACCCAAAAATAAAGATTTTTAGCGTGACGCTCGGCGTTTTCCTCATTTTCTTTAAAATCCATCACACAATCATCGCGAAACTTTGAACACCTATGTAGAATTATATTCTCTACCAGAGTTGTTCCTAGGTATTTTTCAAATTTCACATATTTCGGAATATACTCTATATTTTGGGTATTTTCCTCTAAATCTAGAATAAATCCTTAAATATGGGGAACATTGAAAAATATATTCTAACAGCTCTTGTAGCTTATTTGATTCTCTACAAGAATTATTCCGATGTGTATTTCAAGTTTCTCCATATTTAGGGGTTTATTTCATATTTGGGGATTTTTTGTTATATTTTGGGGATAATTTATTATTGGAAGGAGCAAACATATGTAGAGTGGTTTCCATGTAATGTATTTGTTTGTTCATGGTTTAATGGTGATATTTTTTGCAGGTGTGTGTCGACTGTTTGACGGCAGGATGGAACCATCTGCGAGGAAGAGAGCACGGATCGACTGTATCATCCACTGCTCTGATGATGACAGCGATGCTCTGGTGTCACCACAGGATTTGGACTCCTGGAACACATTGCTCAGGGCTGCAGAAATCAGGCAGCATGATCCAGTCCTGGAAGCAGCCAAGGGCCTTGAAGAAGGAGGAATACCACACATACATTATCACCGTAAATGTCGTAGTCTCTTTACAATGAAGAAGTCACTGGATTCTATCCTTGCCAAGGGTGTCAAGATAGAATCAGCAAGCGTCGACCCCAGGAGGAGGGCATCAAGGGATGCCCCTAGTACTAGCATGGTGTATGCCAAAGTATGTATCTTCTGCGAGAAGTCAAGCAAGTACATAAAAACAACAAAGACAAGGGAGCCACTCATACAGTGTGTTGACCTACGAGCAGATGAGAAGATTCGCAGAGCAGCAATAAGGAAACTCAACCAGAGAATCCTTGGTTTAGTTAGCCGAGACCTTGTTGCTGCAGAGGGTCACTACCACAAGTCGTGCTACAAACTCTTCACAAAAGATGATTTCCCAGCGGCCGCCAGGTCGGGTGCAGGTGAAAATCAGGAAGAAAGCGAGGAAGCACGCTACGAAGAGGTTGAGACAGAAGCCCTCGAGGAACTCTGCTTGTATATAAGGACCAAATTATTCCCCAACCCAGAGGTACTGCCTATGACAAACCTCACATCTAGGCTTGAGAGATCCATGATGTCCCGTGGTATTATCCAACTGAAACCAGCGACAAAGAAACATGTTCGCCGAAAGATTGAAACCGAGTTTGGAGAATCACTACGCTTTGTCCCAGATGAGAAAGGAAAGCTTCTAATCTATCCACGCAGCCTCTCAATGGACGACCTTGCCCGGCAAGCACACAAAATGGCAAAAGACCTGCAAGAAGCAAGAGCAGCTAACTCTGAAGATGTCTTAACCAAAGCAGGAATGCAGCTGAGGAATGAGATCAATAAACAAGATGTGAGTCAGCCATGGCCTCCCGATACAGATCAGAATGTCATTCCTGCAGCAGTCAATCAATTCCTGCACACCCTGCTGACAGGAGAGTGTGAGTGTGAAACTCCCTCTGAAAGAGCTCAACGTCTTGCCACTTCCTTTGGCAGTGACTTGGTCTTTGCTGTTACCAGTGGCAAGACCAACCCACTCAAGCACGTACTGCTGACCAATGCTGTAAAGTCTTTGACAGGAAACACAGAACTGATCCGAACTCTGAATCGTCTTGGTCACTGTGTGTCTTACTCAATGTTTGAGGAGATCGATACAGCCCTTTGTATCCAGACGCTGGAATGCTCAAAGGATGACATTCCACTGCCAGCAAACATCTACCCTGGTGTGTTCACAACCCTGGCCTGGGATAACATTGACCGACTTGAAGAGACCCTAAGTGGAGCAGGTACTTCTCATAGAGTCAATGGCATTGCTGTCCAGTCCAAGGTTGCAGGCTCTGTGCCAGAGAAAGTCCTGCCAGAGATTACCAAGTCCAAGATAAGAAGCATCACTCAGACATCATCAATGCTGCCAATATACAATGTTGGGCGGCGGGCAGGGCCACCTAGGATTGAGACTGCGTATGTCGACACTACCAAGGAAGTCCAGGATTCAAAGACAAAGAACCATATCTGGCTTCTTACTCGAATGTCAGACCATGAGGACCAGTCCATCAGCAGTCCATCAAAATGCGCAGAGACATTGCAGTGGTTCAGGACACTGTAAGCTACCTGCCCACTATCAATGCTCCCGCAACAGAAATGTCCACCGTTAATGAAATCTTGGAACAAACGCATGCTATCATGCAGTCCTTACAGCTTAACAAGATTGTGTGCGTGTTTGATCAAGCACTCTATGCCAAAGCTGCCGAAGTTATCTGGAAACAAGAGAAGTTCAAGAACATTATCATCAGGATGGGCGTCTTCCACACAATCTGTAATCTCATCTCCACCATAGGAAAGAGGTTTCAAGATGCAGGTCTTAGAGATCTGTGTGTGGAATCAGGTATCATCGCAGAAGGATCAGTGTCAGGAGTGATGAACGGCAAGAGGTACAACAGAGCAGTGAGACTACACAAGCTCGTGTTTGAAGCACTGATGAGGCTTGCATGGAAAGGCTTCCTTTCATGGCTAGAAGAAAACCATTCAAGGGACATACACCATCTAGATGAAACACTGAAGGACATCAACAGCTTTCACAGCAATGTGTCTCAGGGACTCTTTCAAGAGCTGATGGAGAGTGAATCATGCACACATATCATGAAGCTTTTCCAAGTTTATCTTGAGACCCTCAGAGATGAACACAACCTCTCAGCATTCTGGATGTCATACCTGGACATGGTTGAGATCATGCTGGACTTAATTCGAGCCTCCAGAGAAGGCAACTGGATGCTCCACCTAGGAGCAATCCGACAGATGATACCGTGGTGTTTTGCCTATGACAAAGTGAACTATGCCCGGTTCCTAACCTACTACTATGCCTTGATGTCTCGACTGCCCATTGAACACCCAGAGGTCCATGAACACTTCATGCAAGGTGGCTTTTCGGTCCAGATCGGTAGCAAGAATCCCTTTGGACGGATCCCTGTGGACCAGACAATCGAAGAGACGATCAACAAAGACACCCAGACACCAGGGGGCACAAAAGGCTTCAGCCTGAAAGGCGGAGCTGTCGCCAGGTACTACCTGACATCGGAGTATCGCAGCAGGTACTTAAGGCAGCTCAGGACTATGGTAGTAGGCCAAAAGTATACTGACTTCAGCCACCCAGACCTACAGATGCTCAGGATTAGAAGAGATGAGGCCGATGTCCAATCTTTAGTTCAACTGATGGAGACCAGCTGGTTGAACCCCTTCAACGCAGAGCAAGAAGATCTTGTCAGTTTGTCAACTGCGACTATGGCACCACCAGAAGTTGTCAAAGACCTTCTAGGGGCCTACAGAATAGGAGAGGATGCATATCAAGCCTTCAAGGAAGAGCGCCTGGAGATCGATACGCCAACTATACAGTTTCATGACACGATGACGAAGACGAAACTGAGAACGTTCACTAACATCAGAATGAAGCCACGCTCACAAGACCATGCCAAGGAGGTTATCTTAAAGGCTGACAGGAACCTATTTGGCCAGATGATCCTTGTTGCCGAGAACAGAAAGCTCAAAATGAGTGATGTCTTGGCTCATCCCCTGGGGCCTTTGCCTTGGGCACTTGCCAGCGGTGATGGGTCTCTCCGCAAGACCAACAAGGCTGCCCTCGCAAAGGAGTTAGAGAGGAATGTTTCTCCTGCAGAAGTGATACCCGAGCCCTCTGCTACCATAATTGATGGGATGAGCCTGGTCCACAAACTGAAGGGAAACGACAAAACTTTTTCACAGCTTGCAGGTACAGCACTGAGTCACGCTGTTCATGAAGGTGCTAAGAGCAGGCGCATTGATGTTGTGTTTGATATCTACAAGGAGACATCCATCAAGGATGCAGAATGAGCCAAAAGAAGTGCAGGCACAGGAATTCATTTCAAGAACATTCAACCTGGGCACAACATCCAGCAGTGGAGAAAGTTACTCGGTAGTTCCTCCAACAAGGCAAGTCTTATCAAGTTCTTGGTAGAAGAATGGAAGGCACCACAGCACAGGGAGAAGCTCAAGGACAAGGAGCTGTATGTCACATGTGAGCAGCGCTGCTTCAAGATCACCAAAGAGCAGTGGGAAGAGGCTCCTGAGCTTAAGTCAACTCAAGAAGAAGCAGACACACGCCTTCTTCTCCATGCACTTCATGCAGCAGAATCTGGGAACAAGTCTGTCATCATCACTGCAGAAGATACAGACGTCATGGTGTTGTGTCTTGGCATGTGCCACAAGATCCCATCCCATCTGTTCCAGAAGTGCGGGACGAAGAACCGGACAAGATTCCTGGATATCACCACACTGAGCCGCACACTGGGAGGCAGCGTGTGTGATTCATTGATTGGTATGCATGCCTTTACAGGCTGTGATACCGTCAGTGCATTCGCTGGCCGAGGGAAGATGACGACACTCAAGCAGGTGAAGATGGACAAGACATACCAGCATGCTTTTCACGAACTTGGACGCTCATGGGAAGTGTCTCCTGAAACTCTTTGAGAAGCTACAGGAAATCACCTGCCACATGTACCTACCATCTACCCACACAACTAAGGTAAACAAGCTTCGGTATGAGCTGTTCTGTGCAAGACGTGGAGAGGTAGAGTCAAGTCAACTCCCTCCTTGTGAGGACTGCCTCTTCATGCATGCACTGCGTGCAAACTACCAGGCTGCGATCTGGAGGAGAAGTCTTCAGAGCCAGCCATTTGTTGCGAACCGAACAGACTGCGGTTGGATGACAGATGAGGACGGTAAGCTTGCCGTCAACTGGATGCGAGGCTCACCAGCACCAGATGCTGTTATGCAGCTACTGTCTTGCAAGTGTGTGCGGTCATGCGAACTCCCTAAGTGTACTTGCCTCAGCAATGGTCTAAAATGCACGGACATGTGCAGGTTACAGACATGTCAGAACAAGGCTATTGAAGAAGAGCCGGCGCAACAGTCAGATTCCGAGTCTGACGTAGATGATATTTAGGAGTAGTAATTTGCCATAATAGTATGTACAAGCCCATGGCATGCTTAGTGTGTATTTACAGGACTTGTATTAAATGTGACAATTACTATATGCATTTTGTTGACATTTAGGCATTCCTGTCCCCAAATTTGACATTTTAAAAAATTTCGGAATTTTCGGAAGGGTATGTCTATTCAAGAAGTGATAACGACCATTAAGCTACCAATGTGCAAGGGCTATCATATCAAAACATAAACTAGAGACATGTAGCAAGCAAAAAACACCTAAGAGAATTAGTCACCCCGGGTGGTACCGATATCCCAAAATTCGGGTCTTGGCTCATGGACTAATTCCATCTGCCTCTATTCTATTCATTCACCGGTAAGTAGCTACCAATAATGTATTCTATTCATTCACCGGTAAGTAGCTACCAATAATGTATTCTATTCATTCACCGGTAAGTAGCTACCAATAATGTATTCTATTCATTCACCGTAAGTAGCTACCAATAATGTATTCTATTCATTCACCGGTAAGTAGCTACCAATAATGTATTCTATTCATTCACCGGTAAGTAGCTACCAATAATGTATTCTATTCATTCACCGGTAAGTAGCTACCAATAATGTATTATATTCATTCACCGGTAAGTAGCTACCAATAATGTATTCTATTCATTCACCGGTAAGTAGCTACCAATAATGTATTATATTCATTCACCGGTAAGTAGCTACGAATAATGTATTCTATTCATTCACCGGTAAGTAGCTACCAATAATGTATTCTATTCATTCACCGGTAAGTAGCTACTAATAATGTATTCTATTCATTCACCGGTAAGTAGCTACCAATAATGTATTCTATTCATTCACCGGTAAGTAGCTACTAATAATGTATTCTATTCATTCACCGGTAAGTAGCTACCAATAATGTATTCTATTCATTCACCGGTAAGTAGCTACCAATAATGTATTTAGCTAGAAAATAGTGTATACGATTTTCAGCTCCCCCCCCCCCCCAAAAAAAAAAGTAAATAAAATAAAAAATAAACAAAAAATAAACAAATAAACACAACTAAAATAAAGGGAAAAAATCACAGATGTGATTATATAAGTTTGCCTTGACTTAATAATATTTATTGTCATTAAGTAAATATTGATGAGTACTTTATATTATTTGAGTACACATGCATTACGAGTGTACAGTAGGTGGTTGAATTATTGAAAATGTTAAATGAAAAGTGGCTAATCCAGACATGATACGGGTTTTGCATCTATATAATATTTGCGATTGTCTGTGTGTGTGTTCTTAATAGGCGGCCGCAGTTTTGGACCTGGGGAGCTGAAACTTTGCATGTGGGCGTCAATTGACCTGGGTCAGGTCACAGAGGGGGCGAGGCCACGATCGGAGGTAGTTTCGAGGCCGAAATTGAAAAACAAAAATTGATACAACTTGAAAAAAATGGCCGTTTGGGGCAGAAGGAGGCCTCCGATCGAAAAGGTGTATGGAACGAAAGTTGTTCGCAGCCCCCCAAAATGGGAGTACGGATGAGGTCAGATCCAATATCGGAGGTCATTTAGCGGCCGAAATCGAGGTCGCCGTTTAATGAGGCACAGGGAGGTCGAGGCCGATGATTATGGTAGTAGTAGTATTGTGATGATTGTGGTAGTAGTGATTGATAATGGTGATTATGGTAGTAGTAGTGGTGGTAAAATTTATACCCGGGCAACGCCGGGTACCCCTGCTAGTCTCTTATATTATTCAGTATTCATTGTATAACTTGGCAGACTCATCACCTCATTCACTAGTGCACTTCAACACCATGACGTAATTCTAATCATACTCTGGTTACCAATAGACTATATTCGTTGGCTTATAATCTACCTCTAGGACTCTTAGGGGTAAATACGATCTCGATAAACCCTCTGAATAACATAGGTCCTTCTTAAACTGCATAAAATAGTATAATGTTAGCCAGATTCAAAGTAAAGGAGGCGTCATGGTGCTGAAGGGGTTAAGGGGGGTGACCTGTTTTGGTTCTGTCCTTTTCTATCTTTCTCTGGCTTGTATCCATTTGGCCCCATTCAGCCTACTGCTTTAAGACGTTTATCCCCATCCAGGTGTCAATGTTTTACTGGTGAGCGGTAGCGAGCCAGCATATTTTTTATTTTTGTTTGACAGCAGGCTAAATTTGTACATTTTTCGATAGAAAAATGTCTCCGGCGAAGCCGGATTTCTTCATATAATGCTGGCTCGCTATCGCTCGCCAGGAAGAAATCGACACCTAGATGGGGATAAACGTCTTAAAATAGTTGGCTGAATGGGGCCCAATGGATACAAGCCAGAGAAAGAGAGAAAAAGACAGAAATAACAAAAAGCAGGTCACCCCCCTTTTAAGCCCTTCACCGCCATTACGCAATTGTCCTCATATTCTGGTTACCCTTAGACGAGTTTCTTTAGTTTGTAATGTACCTATAGGCCTCAAATGGGCAAATACGCTCTCAATAAACCCTCTTAGTATCATAGGTTCTTCTTGTGGGGAGATTTCCACTTGAGGGATTTTTTTCTTGACTCCTTTCTCCCTCATGTTTAGCCCCATTGCTTTTCTAATTTTAAGACGTTCGCCCCATTATTTTGACGATTTTAAGAACTTTCGACCCATTTCTGTCAATTTTAAGACCTTTCGTGCCATTTAGGTGTCGATTTTATCCTGGCGAGCGATAGCGAGCCTGTAATATAAGAGGAACCGGCTTTCAGCCGGGAAATTTTTCTATCGAAATATGTACAAATTTATCTTGAAAGAGGGTCAAGGGGGTGAAATTTTAAGATTGCTGAAGGAGTAGAAAACAAACTAAAAACCTCCCCTTAAGTTGCATATAACCATCTAATTTTAGCCAGAATAAAGGTAAACAGTTATCATGGTGTTGAAGGGGTTAAAGATATCAGATTCAATATTTCCAGCCTCCTCACTTATTCGTGCAGCATTTGTTTCCTTCAAACATGTGCATTTTAATCTGTGTTTTGTTATCTTCTTTTCTCCCTCTACACTCCTCTAACACTCATTCATATAACATTAATGTTATCCTTCAAACATGTCCGTTTTCAATTGTTACTGGCTCTTCTTTTCTTCCTGTACATTTCTCAAACATTCATTCAAGCAACATTTCTTTCTTCAAACATGTCCTTTTTCAATCGTTACTGGTTCATTCATCATTCAATTATCTATCCTCTATATAACTCTTTGTTTTGTCCATTCTATTTCCCTTGCTAATCCTTTAACACTCTCCATATTCATCCTAGCTCTCGTTACTAATAAATGTTGAGTTTTCAATAATTCATTTTCTTATATTTGCTTCTATTTAAGGTAAATTGTCGAAATCGTGTATCCTTAACAACAAACACAAACTGTAATTATCATCGTATGGCTAATACCAAGTGTTTTCTATGTAACGGATTCATTCTCCTATAACTAAATTAGTACAAATATGCTTCGAAAAACTTTGACGCGTTAACTCTACCCTATTATTATAAGCTAAACTATTTTCTTGACCGTAATATACAGTATATATATATACTGTATACTGTATATGTAGATATAATATTATAAGACATTGAATCACTATTAAATATCGGTTAAAAGATTGGTCATGTTTGCTTAACATGAAAATATATTTATAATCGCAAGTGCTAGAAAAAAAAAAAAAAAAAAAAAATGTTTTTTTATTGTCCCCATGCAACCCACGGAAGTTGTCAATACTATATTATATATTATGTATTATATTGTATAGTAGACTATGACCGAAATAATTCCGGTCACGATTGGGCAATATCAAATTATCTTCCGCCATTGAAACTCGGCAGCCATAAAACAGCATTTTAATCATATCCCTTTGTGGACTGACGAGACCGTCCTATACGCGGTGCGGCTCTTTTGATAAAACCCCTATAACCTATATGGATCATCCTCTCGGGTATTATTGATCACTCCGAATGGCATTACGATAGTTATTTTGCTGTGAGTGATTTTGGTCATTGGAATCGCCATATAAAAATATAAAAATAAATTACACGTTGAAATAACTTTGAAATGTTGTCAGACTGAATAATTGTATACACCATATGAGGAGGACTACTTTATTGACAACGTTTTGCAGATAGCTTCTTCAGATCAGGTTAGTGACCTGAAGAAGCTATCTGCGAAACGTTGTCAATAAAGTGTTCCTCTTCAAAGGGTGTGTATATTCAAGAAATCACATGATGAATCAGATTGCTTAAAATAAACTAACCTACAGTAAACACACCTGAACTTATGTAACCTGACCTAGACAGTAACAATGAACACTTACAGTAATTATTGTAACACAAGTGGTACAATGTGCTTTCCAAACCCCATCCTTGTTTCATCCTTCATCCTTTCCAAACCCCATCCTTGTTTCATCCTTCATCCTTTCCAAACCCCATCCTTGTTTCATCCCTTATCCTTTCCAAACCCCATCCTTGTTTCATCCTTCATCCTTTCCAAACCCCATCCTTGTTTCATCCTTTCCAAACCCCATCCTTGTTTAATCCCTCATCCTCTCATCCTCTCATCCTGAAACTTTCTTAGCATCACGTAATTCGATTGTGAGCGACAAAGGTGACCGAGCGGGACCCAAATTGATGCCAAAATGCCAGTAATCTATTGTTGGAGCATTTTATATTAGTCTCTCTCCGTCCGCTTCACAAGACCCTTAGCGCCTCGTTGCTCTCATTATACTCTGTTATGGCTTCAAACAAGGATCTCTCTCGCTCTCTCTATTTTTCTCCTATTGCACATAATAATTCTTTTGAAAATCCTAAATTATTTGCTAAAATGTCTTAATATTATCAGCTTTCAATATGTAGTAGTATTTGAAATTTTCCTCTCGTTTCCCAATGTAAATTAGTTTGATTTTACGTTGCAGAAACTCTACGGATATTGCTCTCCTGAATTGTATAGTTTCGTGCAATACCGTAGCAATATCCACCAACATATCAAAGTTCATCTACCTCATACTGTTAGATTGAAATATAAATGTAAATCAGAAGTACAACATACACACACACACAGGGCATTACAATATATACTGTATATATATATATATATATATACCGTATATATATATATATATATATATATATATATATATATATATATATATATACCTTGTTGCAAGTACTGTAAATAGGCCAGAAATCGTGAACCCTAGCCTCTGTAACTCTGTACCTCTGTAAATAGGTACAGCAAATGGACTGTAAATACCACACCTATTCCTTGGCTGACCCTTCCTAAATGGTAGACATATTAGCTCGATTATGCAAGTCGTTTGCAAGTTATAGAGGCTAATGTTTAAGAGTTTTGGCCTACTTATTTGGAACAGGGTATAAGAGACCGCTCTCCGCCCCCCTTGCCTATAACTCTCGACTGATAAACCCCACCACCACCACCTTGACAAACGAGACACACGACAAGCCCGGATAATAGGACTGGCTGCTCTATACCGACTTAGACCCAGAGCTATATACTCAATTTATACACACATTTACAGTCATGTGTATACTCAATTTATACACACATTTACAGTCATGTGTATAGTCAAATTTATACACACATTTACAGTCATGTGTATAGTCAAATTTCGAATTTTTTCTGTCAATATGTCTGGGAGCTTTTGCACAGGTATTGACACTAGACTAAAGGTAGATTAATTTAATTAGCTGAATAATATCAAATATTTGCTTCATAAGTTGTCATACTATAATAATTTAATAGGTGAATTATCGCAAACGCTTTGCATGGCAATTCTTTCGGAAATATTGATACGACACCTTTTTAAATAAACTTAAGGTGAGCTTTATTACCTAACATAATCTATCCCCATACTACTTGCCTATACTATGGCAAAATAGTTAACAAATATTTCCAAAGTAATGTATGTCCAAAATGGGCCTTACGAATTTGCCTTTAAGGTCTCGCCTCCCAGTCCTCCCACCACCGCCAGATAAAGGGTTACGGGATGGGCTGCTGATGAGACCCTACAGGTGAATATTGATGAGGTGTGCATCTTAAGGGGGTAGTGCTTGGTTTTTGGTCTATATATTTATTTATTTATTTTTTGAGTTTCCTCGCTAGACCTCCATCAAGCTTAGAAAAAAAAAATAGACCCCCTTTCAAGATAAATGCGTACATTTTTCCGTCGAAAAATGTCCCGGCTGAAGGCCAGCTCCTGAAATAAGAGGCTCGCTCATGCTCGCCAGGAAAAAATCGACACGTATAGGGCACGAAAGGTTTAAATATTGACAACAAAATTAGGGAAAAGGTCTCAAATTCGCCAAACTAAAGGAACGAACGTCTAAAGACCTCAAAACTAAATTGCTAAACATGAGGGAGAAGGGAGTCCAGAAAAAGCGAGTAGTGCCCCCTTAAAGAAGGTGTTTAGCGCCGGTCCTATCCAGAGTGAGAACTAAATAAACTCTTCGGTGGCAGTAGGTTCATCCAACATGTGACCTTTCCGCGGACAAGTTGAATGTTCCCGTAATTATGTGTTTGTTGATTCTGCCCCCCCCCCCCCCCCCTCACCTCTGTCTCTCTTTCTTTCTCTCTCTGAGGTTGGATTAATATGCATGAATCAATAGGTATGTAATTGTAAGTTCCCTTTTCAGACTAATATTTTTCCATTTTATAAAAAACAAACTGTCCACGTGGGCATTATCTGGACCCATTAGGTTATAATTCATCCTATTTTCCGGGTACGGTCTTTTAGCTGGATGGAGCGGAGGGTGAGGAGAAAGCCTTTTACTTTGTTGTCCTTTGCTTCTACTATAAACTGTCCCTGTCTTTAGTATTAAGGCTGGACTACCTAGCAGGGACTGCAAGGTCTGTGTGTTCTGAATATCTGTGTAACTCTGTTTCTCTCTCTCTCTCTATATCTCTCTCTCACACACACTCTCTCTGTCTTTCTCTCTCTCTCTCTCTCTCTCTCTCTCTCTCTCTCTCTCTCTCTCTCTCTCTCTCTCTCTCTCTCTCTCTCTCTCTTTCCGAAGCCTCTGTAATATTAATGGTTCATCGTTTTTCTCTGGTGATTATCGCAATGAAAGAGGCGGGAATGTTGGTACCGATTGTGTCCGTGCCGTTTGGGAATTACGCCCCAGTACAATTGGTCAGAGGGTTTCTGGGCCCCGTTATATGTCTTTTAATGTATATATATATTTATAATTTATTTGTGTATTATTTTTCATGGACCAGATCCCTAAATTTCAGGACTTGATACCATGCCAGGGGGTTTAAGTTTGAGCATACTATACAATAAACAGTCTTCATGTGACATGGGAAATCATAAACCAAGGTTATCGTATCAAAATAACATCACAACAATGAGTCAAATGTCTATATACATATATATATATATATATATATATATATATATATATATATATATATATCAACAGAAATGCAATAATCCTATTAATTAATGGGACAGCATAACCTAATTGATCATTAACGCAGTATTCAGGGGTCATATATTTAGTCCTTGATTCAATTATGGACAATAACATGGGCGTTTTAGGTCGAGTATTTAATTAAATACAAAACTGCTTGATGCTTATTAACATACAATTCCTATACTATTATGTATTGTGTTTTTTTTATTTTTTTATTTAATGACGTTTACTAAACAATATTTTCATAATACACATTCCGATTCATAACAATTTCACACAATATGCTGATGTGTACAATAATATGTATACTGTATATACACCAGTTAGTGAGTGGGTTAACTGAAATATATACAACATTACTGTAGCTCATTTTAGCGCCAGTATGTATACTGTAATTAGCGATCAAAAACTTAATTATTCATTAGCGAATAATTCAGTCCTAATTAAGTTGCATACACACGAGCAAATATACCTTACATGAGTATACAGTACATATTCATTTGCACAAGCAACAAACTCACATACTTGTTCAGGCTCTCAGCCTTTGCCCGAGAGGGAGTAAGTTGGAATATAGAAGAACACACATATATAAACAGTATATATTTAAATATAAATATATATATTGAAAAAGAAATATGATTGTGGTTTACCTATTATTATTATTATCTTACATACCGTTCTGTCGTGTGGTAGCCTGAGTAATCACTATCAATGTCCATTTAATGACTGCATTATAATTGACCCTTTAATAATGAAAGGGTCAATTATAATGCAGGTTTGAAGAAGATATGAAAACTATAAATTAAAGTTTAATTTATAGTTTTCATATCTTCTTGAAACCCCCAATGTGTTGTTCAGTGCGAAGTGGCTGTATTGTATTGGTATAGGTAAAGTGGTGCCAGTAATTCCCTCGTTTGGCCTGCATTTGAGAGAGAGAGAGAGAGAGAGAGAGAGAGAGTGAGAGAGAGAGAGATTAAAGCTAAGCTACTGGAAATAATATTCGACAGAAATCATTAATATTAATGTAGCCCGACGCTAATGGAAAGGAATTATCACTATTATAGGCCATATAATCTTCTCATCTCTCTCTCTCTCTCTCTCTCTCTCTCTCTCTCTCTCTCTCTCTCTCTCTCTACCCCGAACTACGGTACTAAAGGGGCGGTGTCTGTATAGCTTGGGTGTATTGCTCATTCAGAAACCGTGAGCCCTAATCACTGTAATTCCGAAAGGGCTGGAGCAAATGGACTGAATATATTCACACCTATTCCCTGGCCGCCTATTTCCAATTATATATTCGGTCGATTACTCCAGTCGTTTTTGAGTTACAGAGGTTAGTGATCAAGATTTGTGGCCAACTTTTAATCAATAGACTATAGTTACAGGTCCTCTTCTGCTCGTGGTATATGGCGATGGTGAAAGTATCTTCTTACGTGTCTATGCAACACATTTGTATTTATTTCTGTAGTAACTTGAAAAGGACTGTTAGATAGAATTAGGCACAAAGTTGGCCAAAAGGTTCCTATGTTAGTGTCAGTATGTCACTGTGCACTGCAGCAATGGTAGTTGCTCAACTCCTTCAGTACGATCACCACGTTTTATTCTGGCCAACATTAGACGGTTTCATGGAGCTTAAGGAGGATCTATGTTATGCACAAGGATTATTGATATCATATGTACGTACCACTTTGGGTCCTACAAGTAGATTATAAGCTAAGGAGAATTGTCTAATACCAACCAGAATAAGATGAAATATTCATGATCGTGCCGAAAGGGTTGACGCTGTGGCTATGTACGGTAACTAATAATAACAGGATCAAATTTGGTAATATATATTTTTTCAATGTGAATGAAGGAGACAAAATGCGAGGCTGCCTGTAACAAGTGTTTCCCCCAAAGTTGACAGACTGTCAGAGGGCCAAATTCAAGGTACGTTAGAGTTAAAATGCCTCGACACACATTTTAAAGCAGTTTAAGTCACAGGATGAAAGAAATATTGATTGAGGGAGAGAGTTCCAGAGTTGTCTTGGTGAGTAGAAGAAAGGCTGAGAACATTTGTTAATTCGTGGGTTGGAGATCTGTACAGAATAATAGTGGGATTGTGTTGAAAGGGGGGTACCTCCCACTCGCCGTAAGAGAGAGGGTATATACTGAGATATCTCTGAAGAACCCTGCTTTTAGAAATAGCGAGATAAAAGTGAAAGATATGCAACATTACGGCGTGTAGAAAGAGATTGTAGGGAACTATAGACAGAGGAAGTGAGTTGATGAGGTGAAGTGCTTTGGACTCTACCCTTTAAGGGAGGATGGTTCACTTTTTGGGCGATTTTGCATATATTCGTTATTTTTCTAGTTTCCTCCGTAGACCTCCATCAAATTAAAACAAAAAAACATCCATTAGATCCCCCATCTAGATTAATTTGTACATTTTTCGGTAGACAAATTTCCCGGCCGAAGGCCGGTTCTTCCAACACAACAGGCTCACTATCGTTCGCCAGGGAAAAAAATGACACCTAAATAGCACGAAAGGTCTAAATATTGACGAAGAAATGGGGCGAAAGGTCTTAAAATCGAAGAACTAATGGGGCAAGCATCTTAACATCTGAAAACTAATGGGGCTAAACATGAGGGAGAAAGTGGTCCAGAAAACCGGCCCATCCCCCCTTAATCACATGTATTGTACTCATACATAATTTCTCCTCATACCAAAATGGCCTTATTGCTTACTCTGTCAAAGTTAATGGATATGAAAAGGGTATAGAGAGGGTTTATAATAATACACCCAATTAAAGGAAAATTATTATGTTTTTTACACTAACCAACTTCACATCAAAACTCAATTAATGAAATCAACAAATACATGTGGCATTCCGAGGACTCGAACCCAGGATACTCACATCGAAATTCCATGATAATGTGCCCATCATAATTATACAGTATATGGCTAGAAACGTATATCGCCATCATTATACCCTATTATCGCATAAGCCTTTTTCGTACCCTTCTTATACCATTGATTGTCAGAGTTCATAACAATATACTCTGGGTCTTCTCCTGGATGACCTACAGTCTATTCGCTGTAAGTAGGCGATAACTCGTGGTCTCTATATCCTCTGTAACTCAAACACGACAAGAGTAATCGAGCAAATATTTCTACAATTTGGGAAGAGTCAGTCACGGAATAGATGTGAAGATTTACAGCCAATTTGCTCTAGCCCTTTTTGAGTTACAGAGGGTAGAGGTCATGATGTTTCGCCTACTTACAGCGAATAGACCATAGCTGTGTGTGAATATGTATTTTGTGTTTGTGTGTTCATTGTTTTCTGTTGTGTTGTCCCTATTCTGGCTCTGTCTTGAGTCGCCCCCCCCCCAAAAAAAAAACCCAACAACAAAAGGAATATAATATAATAATAAATCTAACAATATATTACGTAATGTATTGCGTTTCCCCTGGTTGACCAGTTTTCAGGCGGCATTGATAATTCAGAATACTTCAGGTGCAATTATTGCCAACCGTTTTCGCAATACAACAATGCAGATATTATATTGATATATCAAATGAGCCACCCGTCCTGCTTCTCTATGCTAGCTGATACACATGTATAATATATTGGCAGCGTCATTAAGGGGAGGCAGACCGTTTTTCTGGATCCACTTCTCCCTAATGCTTAGCCCCATTAGTTTTGAGATTATAAGACGTTCGGCCCATTAGTTTGGCGATTTTAACACCTTTCGCCCCATTTCGTTGTCAATTTTAAGATATTTCGTGCCATTTAGGTGTCGATTTTTTCCTGGCGAGCGATAGCGAGCCTTCAATTTTAAGAGGAACTGGCCTTCGGCCGGAATTTGTTTCTACCGAAAAATTTACAAATTTATCTTGAAGGGGGGTCTAGGGGGTGTTTTTCTAAGCTTGATGGAGGTCTAGCGAGGAAACTAAAACAATAGATGAATAAATTAATTAATAGACCAAACAAAAGGTCTTCCTCCCCTTAAGGGACTAGTGCTTGTTTTTTGGGGCTACTTATTCATATATTTATTTAATTTTGAGTTTTCTCGTTAGACCTCCATCAAGCTTAAGAAAACACCCCCTATGCCCCCTTTCAAGATATATTTGTACATTTTTCGGCCGGTTCCTTCAAAAATTACAGGCTCGCTATCGATCGCCAGGATAACATCTACACCTAAACGGCATGAAAGGTCTGAATATTGACAAAGTAATGGAGCGAAAGGTCTCAACATCGCCAAACTACTGACCGAACGTCTTAAAATCGCAAAACTAATGGGTCTAAACATGAGGGAGAAGGGGGACCAGAAAAGCGAGTACCTCCCCCTTAATGGAAGGAGAATGGAACTCACCTTGTCAATCATACACTAATGGTATATTTAGGAAATATGGCATTATGATAAATGTCTCGCTCATAGATAACTGACGATGTATATACATATTTGGCGAAGCGTTGAAACATAATACATTTGGGAAATTAATTGGATTTAACACTAGCTTAGAAGAGTGTTAACTTGTGTGCGAATGTGTGTGTGCGTGTGTGTTTAAATGTGTGTGTGTTTGTGCGTGTGTTTCACTAGGATATCATGAATACTGAATACCATCATATCATAATATACAATAATATTAAAACATTTAATGCTAAACACATTAACATGACGCGTAATATCATAGCAAGTTTGAACAAGGAAGGTCTACCAACAACAGCCCGTAAATATAAAGGTAAATATAAAGGGAAGAGGATTACGAATGCCAGTTGTGCGGAAGGGAAATTGAAAGTCATGTTAATTGAAAATCATGTTAATTGAAAGTCATGTTAATTGAAAATCATGTTAATTGAAAGTCATGTTAATTGAAAGTCATGTTAATTGAAAGTCATGTTAATTGAAAGTCATGTTAATTGAAAGTCATGTTAATTGAAAATCATGTTAATTGAAAGTCATGTTAATTGAAAGTCATGTTAATTGAAAGTCATGTTAATTGAAAGTCATGTTAATTGAAAGTCATGTTAATTGAAGCACGGAGGGAGAATTAACATGAAATAATTAAGGGGAGATGGGCTGTTTTTTTTGTTTTTTTTCTATATATTCAGTTATTCATATTATTTTTATTTCTCCTACTCGACGTGACAGAGAAAGGGGCGAGGGAACACAAAAGTGGTCCCGGACCCTGAGAATAGGAACTTTAAATGTTATTTCTGTTCGGGCTCTGTCTCGTGTCGGCCACCCCCAGCAATGGGGTATGTGCCTGAGTATGTACACAAACATCGCCCCTAATCCCATCTGTACCTGCGACGTCTTTTTAAGGGGAGGTTTTTAGTTTGTTTCCTAGTCCTCCATCAAGCTTAAAATTACACCCCCTAGGCTCCCTTTCCAGATAAATTTGTACATTTTTCGGTACAAAAAACTTCCCGGCCAAAGGCCGGTTCCTCTTAAATTACAGGCTCGCTATCGCTCGCCAGGAAAAAATTGACACCTAAATGGGACGAAAGGTCTTAAAATGGGGCAAAAGTTCTTAAAATCGCCAAACTAATGGAGCGAACATCTTAAAATCTCAAAAGCAATGGGGCTAAACATGAGGGAGAAAGGGGTCCAGAAAATAATCCCTCAAGTAGAAATCTCCCTTTAAGTCTATTCTAGTTAAATTTAGACGATTTTTTTGTTTGCAGATTAAAAAGGATCTATGATAGTGAAAGAAGTTAAGTAGGATAGTTCGACGCCTGTTACTTGCTTGAGGCCCTTTTTAATCTGGATAAAATCGTCTAAGTGTAGCTAGAATATAATCGTCTAAGTGTAGCTAGAATATAATCGTCTAAGTGTAGCTAGGATATAATCGTCTAAGTGTATCTAGAATATAATCGTCTAAGTGTAGCTAGAATATAATCGTCTAAGTGTAGCTAGAATATAATCGTCTAAGTGTAGCTAGAATATAATCGTCTAAGTGTAGCTAGAATATAATCGTCTAAGTGTAGCTAGAATATAATCGTCTAAGTGTAGCTAGAATATAATCGTCTAAGTGTAGCTAGGATATAATCGTCTAAGTGTAGCTAGAATATAATCGTATAAGTGTATCTAGAATATAATCGTCTAAGTGTAGCTAGAATATAATCGTCTAAGTGTAGCTAGAATATAATCGTCTAAGTGTAGCTAGAATATAATCGTCTAAGTGTAGCTAGAATATAATCGTCTAAGTGTAGCTAGAATATAATCGTCTAAGTGTAGCTAGAATATAATCGTCTAAGTGTGGCTAGAATATAATCGTCTAAGTGTGGCTAGAATATAATAGTCTAAGTGTAGCTAGAATATAATCGTCTAAGTGTAGCTAGAATATAATCGTCTAAGTGTGGCTAGAATATAATCGTCTAAGTGTGGCTAGAATATAATCGTCTAAGTGTAGCTAGAATATAATCGTCTAAGTGTGGCTAGAATATAATCGTCTAAGTGTGGCTAGAATATAATCGTCTAAGTGTAGCTAGAATATAATCGTCTAAGTGTGGCTAGAATATAATCGTCTAAGTGTAGCTAGAATATAATCGTCTAAGTGTAGCTAGAATATAATTATAACGACGTCGCCGGTACAGACGGGGTTATGCATTGAGATCAGAAAGCCCGTGTTTTCCTTTAAGGGGGTAGTACTTGTTTTCCTTTAAGGGGGTAGTACTTGTTTTCCTTTAAGGGGGTAGTACTTGTTTTCCTTTAAGGGGTAGTACTTTGTTTTCCTTTAAGGGGGTAGTACTTGTTTTCCTTTAAGGGGGTAGTACTTGTTTTCCTTTAAGGGGGTAGTACTTGTTTTCCTTTAAGGGGGTAGTACTTGTTTTCCTTTAAGGGGATAGTACTTGTTTTCCTTTAAGGGGATAGTACTTGTTTTCCTTTAAGGGGGTAGTACTTGTTTTCCTTTAAGGGGGTAGTACTTGTTTTCCTTTAAGGGGATAGTACTTGTTTTCCTTTAAGGGGGTAGTACTTGTTTTCCTTTAAGGGGATAGTACTTGTTTTCCTTTAAGGGGGTAGTACTTGTTTTCCTTTAAGGGGATAGTACTTGTTTTCCTTTAAGGGGGTAGTACTTGTTTTCCTTTAAGGGGATAGTACTTGTTTTCCTTTAAGGGGGTAGTACTTGTTTTCCTTTAAGGGGGTAGTACTTGTTTTCCTTTAAGGGGGTAGTACTTGTTTTCCTTTAAGGGGATAGTACTTGTTTTCCTTTAAGGGGGTAGTACTTGTTTTCCTTTAAGGGGATAGTACTTGTTTTCCTTTAAGGGGGTAGTACTTGTTTTTGGGGCTATATGTTTATTTATAAACATATTTTTGAGTTTCTTCGCTAGACCTCCATCAAGCTTAGAAAAATACCCCCTAGATCCCCTTTCAAGATAAATTTGTATATTTTTCGGTAGAAATATGTCCCGGCCGAAGGCCGATTCCTTCTAAAATTAGAGGCTTGCTATCGCTCGCCAGGAAAAAATCTACACCTAAAGGGCACGAAAGGTCTTAATATTGAATACAAAATGAGGCGCAATGTATCAAAATCGCCAAACTAACGGAACGAATGTCTTAAAACCTCAAAACTAATATGCTAAACATGAGGGAGAAGGAGGTCCAGAAAAAGCGAGTACT
>CM064510.1:40636313-40949483 GCA_032716605.1 Paralithodes platypus | reverse complement strand
TTCTTTACTCTCTTATCTCTATCTCTCTTCTCTTGTTCACGCTGTATTATGCCTCACTTATCTCTCTCATTATTCACGTCTCGCTTATCTCTCTCCTCTCTCTCACAAATATCTCTCCCTCTCTCTCTCTTCTCAATATATCTCAGCGAAACTTGCATTTCTCTTACCCTCTCTCTCTCTCTCTCTCTTATTATCTCTCTCTACTCCTCTTTGTATTCCCTATATCAGTATTACCTTATTTCTTTGCTAATCTCTGTTTCTATCTCTCTCTCTCTCTCTCTCTCTCTCTTTTATCTCTCTTCTTTATTAGTCTCTATGCATTTCTCTTATGTCTCTGATAATATCTCTCTCTCTCTCCTCTCTCTCTCTCTATCTTCTCTATATCTCTCTCTCTCTCTCTCCTCTTTGCTCACCCTCCCTATCTCAGCTGCCTCTCTCACCTTGCATTTCTCTTAGCTGCCCTCTCTGTTTCCCTACCTCTCTCACTCTCTTGCTCTCTCTCTCTCTCTCCTCTTTGCTCACCCTCCCTATCTCAGATGCCTCTCTTAACCTTGCCATTCTCTTTAGCTGCCTCTCTGTGTCGCATATCGTCACTCTCTTGCTCTCTCTCTCTCTCTCCTCTTTGCTCACCCTCCCTATCTCAGATGCCTCTCTCACTTTGCATTTCTCTTAGCTGCCCTCTCGTTTCCCTATCTCTCTCACTCTCTCGCTCTCTCTCTCTCTCTCCTCTTTGCTCACCCTCCCTATCTCAGCTGCCTCTCTCACCTGCCCTCTCTGTTTCCCTACCTCTCTCTCTCTCTTGCTCTCTCTATCTCTCCTCTTTGCTCACCCTCCCTATCTCAGCTGCCTCTCTCACCTTGCATTTCTCTTAGCTGCCCTCTCTGTTTCCCTACCTCTCTCACTCTCTCACTCTCTCAATCTGCTTTTATCTCACCTACCAAACTCTCTCGCTCTCTCCCACTGACTCGCCTCATTCGCTCCCCCTAAAGCATGTATCCCAGGAGCGCTTTTCCCCTCGACATTTATGCTCAACACTGGTCTGGCAGCTTATGAGGTAAACACTTTAAATATTTCGGTCACGTACATTCATCTATTATCAGTCTAGTTTCCGATACCAGTGTCAAGTATTCCAGTAATGTTGCCAGAAAAATGTTGATTATCGAATGTTGACTGAAAAAGCTCTCGTGTGATACCGACCTAACTGAGCCTTACACTTAACTTAAGGGGAGACTGGCCGTTTGTTTGGTCTATTAATTAATTTATTCATATATTTGTTTAGTTTCCTCGCTAGACCTCCATCAACCTTAGAAAAACAGCCCCTAGACCCCCCTTCAAGATAAATTTGTAAATTTTTCGGTAGAAAAATGTCCCGACCTATTGCCAGTTCCTCTTATAATTGCAGGGTCGCTATCGCTCACCAGGAAATAATCGACACCTAAATGGCACGAAAGTTCTTAAAATTGACATCGAAATGGGGCAAAATGTGTTAAAATCGCCAAACTAATTGGCCGAACGTCTTATAATCTCAAAACTAGTGGGGCGAAACATTAGGGAGAAGGGGGTCCAGAAAAACGGTCTGCCTCCCTCTTAATTGGACGTCTGGGCTCTTTGATGATGATGGCTGTTTTGTGAGTTGTGTCCTTAAGGGGAGGAAGACCGTTTGTCTGGACCCCCTTCTCCCTCATGTTTAGCCCCACTAGTTTTGAGATTATAAGACGTTCGGCCCATTAGTTTGGCGATTTTAACACCTTTCGCCCCATTTCGTTGTCAATTTTAAGACCTTTCTTGCCATTTAGGTGTCGATTTTTTCCTGGCGAGCGATAGCGAGTCTGTAATTTTAAGAGGAACCGGCCATTTGCCGGAACATTTTTCTACCGAAAAATGTACACATTTTTCTTGAAGGGGGGTCTAGGGGGTGTTTTTCTAAGCTAGATGGAGGTCTAGGGAGGAAACTAAAAAGATCTATCAATAGATAAATTAATAGACCAAACAAACGGTCATTCTCCCCCTAATAGTGGGCCGTAGACATTTCAACCTCCAGCCCCCCTTCACTGCTGCAAGGGGGGGGGGGGGGGCTAGGAGGCATATTTGTTTCTGGCTCACACCATTAAAGCCTTGGGGGAGCGAAAGAGAGAGAGAGAGAGAGAGGTTGAAAGAGGGAGAGAGTGAGTGAGAGCGAGAGAGAGAGAGAGAATATGTACAAGTGTATATATGTGTGTGTGTGAGAGAGAGAGAGAGATAAGGGGGGGGGGGGATACCTGTAAGTGTGTACGTGCGTGCGCGTGTAAAATATAAATAATATAAATCATATACCAGATACAACCTTAAGGGGAGGCAGACCGTTTGTTTGGTCTATTAATTCATTTATTCATATGTTTTTTTTAGTTTCCTCCCTAGACCTCCATCAAGCTTAGAAAAACACCCCCTTCAAGATAAATTTGTACATTTTTCGGTACAAAAATGCCCGGCCGAAGGCCGGTTCCTCTTAAAATTGCAGGCTCACTATCGCTCGCCAGGAAATAATCGACACCTAAATGGCATGAAACGTCTTAAAATTGACAACAAAATGGGGCGAAAGGTGTTAAAATCGCCAAAATAATGGGCCGAACGTCTTATAATGTCAAAACTAGTGGGGCTAAACATTAGGGAGAAGGGGGTCCAGAAAAACGGTCTGCCTCCCCTTAACCTCGGTCCTTCCACGGCTATTCCTGGTCTCAACCCTTTCAACAGGATCAAGTACAGTTGGCCAAATAAGTCATGTCGCCGGTGTCATTAAGTTGTGCTGGCTGTGTGTTGTATTAATGTCTGTCGGATGTTGAATAGGGTGTGTAAAGATAGGAACATGTTTGTGTGTCTCACTCGCAACGATGAATTAAAGCATAGATAGCGCTGATACCAATTATTTATCGAAATATACTGGTTGCCACGACATCACTTATTTGGTCGACTGTACATTTCCTTGTATTCTGGTTACCATTACACGATTTGCAATGGCTTATAACTTACCTCAAGGAATTAAAGGTCTAAACACGATCTCCATAAACCGTCAGAGTAACATACTGTAGGTCCTTAAGAGGGATGGGCCGGTTTTCTGGACCCCTTTCTCCCTCATGTTTAGCCCCATTAGTTTTCAGATGTTAAGATGTTTGCCCCATTAGTTAGTCGATTTTAAGACCTTTCGCCCCATTTCGTCGTCAATATTTAGACCTTTCGTGCTATTTAGGTGTCAATTTTTTCCCTGGCAAACGATAGTGAGCCTGTAATGTTGGAAGAACCGGCCTTCGGCCGGGAATTTTTTCTACCGAAAAATGTACAAATTAAGCTAGAAGGGGGATCTAATGGATGTTTTTTTTAATTTGATGGAGGTCTAGGGAGGAAACTAGAAAAATAATGAATACATAAAAAATCGCCCAAAACGTGAACCATCCCCCTTTAAGCGGCATGATGTCGTCTAATGGTAGCCAGAATGACAGGTAAAAGTGGGGTCATCGTAGTGAAGGGGTTAATATCTATGTTTGCTTGTAAAATATCGTAAAATGCGTAACTATTTTGCAATCCTAAAAGAAGAGGAAAACTAAATAACGGTATAAAATTGTCTAATGTTGGCCAGAATAAAAGGTAAAGGAGGCGTCATCGTCCTGAAACTTTGAAGGGGGGATGGTTCACTTTGAAGGGGAGATGGTTCACTTTGAAGGGGGGATGGTTCACTTTGAAGGGGAGATGGTTCACTTTGAAGGGGAGATGGTTCACTTTGAAGGGGAGATGGTTCACTTTGAAGGGGGATGGTTCACTTTGAAGGGGAGATGGTTCACTTTGAAGGGTAGATGGTTCACTTTGAAGGGGGGATGGTTCACTTTTTGGGCGATTTTTGCATGTATTCATTATGTTTGTAGTTTACTCCCTAGACCTCCATCAAATTGAAAAAAAATATCCATTAGATCCCCCTTCTAGAGTAATTTGTACATTTTTCGGTAGAAAAATGTTCCGGCCGAAGGCCGGTTCTTCCAACATAACAGGCTCACTATCGTTCGCCAGGAAAAAAATCGACACCTAAATAGCACGAAAGGTCTAAATATTGACGAAGAAATGGGGTGAAAGGTATTAAAATCGACAATCTAATGGGGCAAACATCTTAACATCTGAAAACTAATGGGACTAAACATGAGGGAGAAAGTGGTCCAGAAAACCGGCCCATGTCCCCTTAATAAGCTAAAATAAACTCATATCAGATCAGGTCAGGGAAATATAAAGGAATAATTGTGTAAAGAGAACAGTGAGCGGACGTTGACCTCTGGCATTGTGGCACACACACACACACACACACACACACACACACACACACACACACACACACACACACACATAGAGAAACATCCAAACAGCACACACACACACACTGACACAAACTCTTACGCATGCGCCCACATAATCAAAGGCACACCATCACACAAGTTTGAATAATAAGCAAACATACACAAACGTACACGCACACGAACCCCTCCCTCTCCCCCCGTACACACACTTAAGCGCACATACATTAACACAATAACATACACACATACAGTATATATCGAACTACTGACAGACACATAGAGAATACAATATGCCTACCCTATAAACACTCTACATACATAGATAGATAGATAGATAGATAGATATATGCATATATATATAGATAGATAGATAGATAGATAGAGGTAGATAGATAGATAGATATATGCATAGATATATAGATAGATAGATAGAAAGGTAGATAGATAGATAGATAGATAGATAGATAGATAGATAGATAGAAAGGTAGATAGATAGATAGATAGATAGATAGATAGAAAGGTAGGTAGATAGAGATAGATAGATAGATAGATAGATAGATAGATAGATAGGATAGATATAGATAGTTTATTGACCGCATCAAATAATACACTGATCCGCAGAATAACGCACATTCGTATACGACAAAAGTAATCAGTCCGTGTAATGCTGGAAACAAAATGATGAATACACCACAACAAACCATTACACAGAAATATAAGTTGAAAAACATAATTAAATTAACCCTTTCAAGCTCCAAAACGCACTTCTTTTTTGTTTTCTGGTAATTATTAGACGATTTTAATCAGATTAGGAAGGGTATATGGAAGTCAGAGGGTTGATTGAGAGTCTTTACTCTTTTAATACCCACAGATCCGTCCTAAGCTGCATCAAATCGTCTAATGATAGCCAAAATATACTGCTAAAACGCGTCAGAGCTTCAAGGGGTTAATATGGGAGGTTCTTTGGTAAATAATAACTTAGAGTGACCAAAGTCTTGCTTTCGAATATACCCGAGGGAAGGCGATGTCACATGCACTATAGTCTATTCGCTGTAAGTAGGCGAGAAATCATGACCTCTATCCTCTGTAACTCAAAAAGGGCTAGAGTAAATCGACTGTAAATGTCCACATCTATTCCTTGACTGACTCTTCCCAAATGGTAGAAATAATAGCTCAATTATATACTCAAGTCGTTTATTAGTTACAGACTTTAGAGGTTACGATTTCTGCCCAACCTAGAATGAACGGACCATAGTATATCTTCTAGCAATTTTAGATGAGCAAGTATTTTCCTATAACATTTCGTAAAATGTGTAAATATATTGAAATCCTAAAATAAAAGACAAAAACAAAAACAATTAATGTGAGGCCAGTTCAAGGCTCTTCCGCACCCACCATCCTTTCCAGACAGTGGTGGCTGGGAATATTGAATACAGTATGAACACAAAATATTAAGGGGGCCCACCTCGCTTGTTTTATCTTTCTCTCCCTTTCTCTTTGGCTTGTATCCATTCGGCCTAATTTAGCCTACTGTTTTAAGAAGGTTACCCGCATCCAGGTGTCAATATTTTCCTGGCGAGCGGTAGCGACCCAGCATATATATATATTTTTGTTTTACAGCAAGCTAAAATTGTACATTTTTCCACAGAAAAATTTCTCCGGCGAAGCCGGATTTCTCCATACAATGCTGGCTTGCTATCGCTCGCCAGGAATAAATCGACACCTGGATAGGGATAAACGTCTTAAAACAGTTGGTTGAATGGGGCCAAATGGATACAAGTCACAGAAAGAGAAAAAAGGAGAGACAGATAAAAAAAGCAGGTGACCCCCCTTAAAGGGAAGGTGAGGCTGTATGTTCATGGTACTGGCTTTGTGATCTTGCTGACTCTATTCAATTCCCCGTATATCTCGGGGAAATGTTATTCTATGTCAGTTCACTCTGTACCTACTGTAGTTCACTGTTCAATGCTTAAACAAAGGATCAAATACGTTGCCAATAATGTTATACTTTTGTTGTTATCAATAAGCTGTACTGTAATGGTGTTCTCAAACTCACTATCTCTCTCTCTCTCTCTCTCTCTCTCTCTATATATATATATATATATATATATATATATATTATATATATATATATACTGTATATATATATATACCTGTATATATATATATATATATATATATATATATATATATATAGATATATATATATATATATATATATAATATATATATATACAGGTATATTATATATATATATATATATAATATATATATATATTATATATATTATACAGGTATATATATATATATATATATTATACATATATATAAATATATATACTGTATAATATATATATACAGTATAATACTGTACTGTATATATAACGCTAGCCTGCATCCAAGTATGATTAACCTAGTAACCTGGCCAAGACTACAGCTTTTTACATTTTCCCTAGTTGGCACGTGTGGTACTCAGCCTGAATAAAGGACAACCCCACCAAGATTTAACATTATATTATCTCTATCCGATTACTCATTATTATATTTAACCCTCTCCAGTCTTGTCGTCGGCAAGATTAGTGCCAAGTATTCCCGAAAATTGACTAAAAGAAAGTTGCCAGAAAAAAGGATTGTCTGCAAACGTAACACTATTTGGTCAGCTGGCTTCAGGGTTGTTATGATATTGGGTTTAATTATTATCGAGGATTTTGCTTGAATTTGCCATTGTCGAACAATGTATTTTAGTTTGTCCCCTACTCTAACAAATACGTCTTCCCAGACTTGATTTAAACTATAAAAACAAAATATATATCACCAAAACCACCTTCAAGTTATGTTTTTACATTTTTCGATCGAAGGCCTATTTATCAAAGTTACAGGGTTGCTTTCGCTCACCCAGAGAAAATCGACACCTGAATAGGGTGAAGCGTCTTAGTTTCGCCAAACTAATGGGGTAGAACGTCTTCAAATGTCCAAACTTTCCCGGTCCAGTAAGGGAGGTCCAAAAGCCGTCCCTGTGAGCCAATAGGGTTATCAGTATAAAGTAGTTAATGAAGGGGGTTGTTGGCCTACTATTAAGGGTGTTCCTTTGGTGTTCTCTTGTTGTCCAGGCTCAGCAGCCACACACTCGGGCCAGGCTATAACATTATCAATCAATCATTGCCTATGGTTATGGGCAGATTTGTATTTAATTGTGTATTTATTGATTACACAAATATTATTTTTAGTTCCCTCCCTAAACTACCGTCAACCTTGAACAAAATACCCCCAACACCCCTCTTTGAGATGCATTTCTGCATTTTTCGGCAGAAAATCGCCCCGGCCAAAGGCCGATTCCTCCTAAATTGCAGGCTCGTTATCGCTAGCCAAAAAAACATCAACACCTAAATGGCACGCAAGGTTTTATAATCGCCAAACTAATGGGGTGGATGTATTCAAATTTCAAACTAGGCTAATGTGGCTAAACATAACAGAAGGTAGAATGTAGTACCCCCATTAATAGCATCGGTTTATTATGATCACCGTATACATAAACACCGAAGTCTTTGTTTATAGTCATAAATTCATCTCTGTCCTCCTTACAGCCATCTGCCCCCATTAACCCTTTCTGTAACGGCAACGTCTTTCTCATATTACTCTGGCTATCCTTCGAGGATTTGGAGCAGCTTTACAAGGATATGTGGTAGTAAAATGGGTTAAGTGAGATAGTTCGAAGCTTGTTAATTGCTGGAGTCCATTATTAAACTGAATAAAATCATCTAACAGTAGCCAGAATAAAGTCAAAAGGATGTCGCCGGTAAAGAAAGGGTTAACACTTAATGTACGGTTGGCCAAATAAGTCGTGTCTCCGCTGTCATTACCTTTTACTCGCTGTGGGCTGTATTAATGTCTGTCAGATGTTAAATAGGGCGTGTAAAGATAGGAACATGTTTGTATATCTCACTCGAAACGATGAATTAAAGCTTAGATAGTGTTGATGCCAATTATTGATCGAAATATACTTGGTGCCGCGACATCACTTATTTGGCTTACTGTACTAGCAACGCCTTTTTCATCTGGAAACTAATGTGACTAAGCATGAGGGAGAAAAGACTGGCCGTTTGTTTGGTCTATTAATTAATTTATTCATATATATTTTTTTAGTTTCCTCCCTAGACCTCTATCAAGCTTAGAAAAACACCCCCTAGACCCCCCTACAAGATAAATTTGTACATTTTTCGGTAGAAGACTGTCCCGGCCGGTTCCTCTTAAAATTGCAGGCTCGCTATCGCTCGCAAGGAAAAAATCGACACCTAAATGGCACGAAAGGTCTTAAATTTGACAACAAAATGGGGCGAAAAGTGTTAAACTCGCCAAACTAATGGGCCGAACGTCTAATAATCTCAAAACTAGTGGGGCTAAATATTAGGGAGAAGGGGGTCCAGGAAAATGGTCTGCCTCCCCTTAAGGGCATCAATAAAATGAGTCCACCGTAATGTATAACATGGCTATCTATTATCAATGAAGTGCTGGTGAAATTGCTTAACCCCTTCTGTACCGGCGACGTCTTTTGTAATTTATTTCAGCTGTATTTAGAGGATTATATGTAGCTTAGGAAGGATGGTAGCTAAGAGGATCAAATTGAGATAGTCTGTAGCATTTTAACCCGGGAACGGCGAGGGGGGGGTAATGAACTAGCTCCCCATGGGCGAGCATATGGGTTCCATTCAGGCCTATAATCGTCATTTTACGATAAATATCGTTATTACCTATTCATATGAGCCTATTTTACCTTCACTATAAAGATAGTAACCTGTAACAACAATCAAACCAGTGAAAATATATTTTTTCTGGTCAAAATCGCGAATATAGATGAACCAGCCCATTCATGAATTTTGGAGAAAATTGAGGCAACCCCTCCCTCCACGAGGCCTCAAGCCACACTGAGCCTACACACACTCATACACACACTCGCTTGTGTAACACACCTGCTAGGCACGTAAGCATATCCCCCACACAGTTTGCTATTGTTAACACAAAAATATACCAACAAATTAGGGGATAACAGGGAAAATAGGTGATAATTGAAGGGGGAGGGGAAAGGGAGGAAGGAGGGGATGTGGAGGAGTGATATGAGGTATAGGGGAAAAAAAATAAAAAAATAAAATTGTTTAGTACTGTTTAACTGGTATTTTTAGGCCTCCCTCTTAAGAGCTTTGCCGCCGTCGCCCAGTAAAACCTCTTAAGAGCTTTGCCGCCGTTTATGGGTTAATTGGTAGACGCCCCTTCCTAAGCTGAATAAAATAGTTTCATGATAGCCAAAATTACAGTGAGAAAGACGTCGCCGGTACAGAAGGGGATAAGCAATTAACCACATGCGAGTTTCAGGCTATAAGGAAGTTAAAGCCGTAAACATATATATATATAAAACTAAAATTGCAAAACTAATGTAGGTTTGTGATTGATAAAAAATATGTTGAATTTGATTTTATCTTAATAAATAAAGGTCAATGTTTGTCTGTCTGTCTGTCAGTTACCCGACCTTTGTTACTAAACTCCTCCCACAGTTTTGGTGCCAGGTGAGAGTGTGGGGCACCGTTGGAAAGCCCAGGCTTAGGAGATGGTTTTAGGCGAGTTTAGTGGAAATCAGAGACACTTTTGTTTAATAAAATTTTCGGCAGAACTTAGCGAAAAAAATGCGAAAAAAATGGCCGTATGGGGCAGGAGGAGGCCTCCGATCGAAAAGGTGTATGGAACGAAAGTTGTTCGCAGCCCCCCAAAATGGGGGTACGGATGAGGTCAGATCCTAAATCGGAGGTCATTTAGCGGCCGAAATCGAGGTCGCCGTTTAATGAGGCACAGGGAGGTCGAGGCCGGTGATTATGGTAGTAGTAGTATTGTGATGATTGTGGTAGCAGTGATTGATGATGGTGATTATGGTAGTAGTAGTGATGGTGATTATGGTGATTACCCGGGCAACGCCGGGTACCCCTGCTAGTGTGTTTATAAATGCGCTGCAGCCGCATTTTAGCTGGTAATTCTGATAAGTATGTACAGCTCCAACTTTCGTATAGCCTGAAACTCGCAAGTGGTCAATTAGTCTGAAACTAGTCAGCAGAATGACTTTTGGCTCACTGCTTGATGCATTTTATAGCGTTTGGCGAATTACAATATTTCAATATAGATAATTATACGGCCGTCCTAGTTTTCTTTCATTTTTGTTCCATTATGTTTTAGAATTTAATGCACCCCTTTTGCACCACACCTTATCAACCTCATAGAGCGCACAGAACAAAACAAGTTCTGCATATGACTATACAAATCACGATCAACAACACATTCATTGCCCAACACTGATTCAACGCAAAGTTATATTAATTAATGTATACATATAACACAAACTTAGCTATCTTATGTGATTTGAGTCCCCGAAATTTTGAATTTAATAGTATACCATATTTCCGTTTTCTAAATAATTTCTCCTCCACCTCACAAATGTAAACAAACATATATTCCCCGGAAGAGCTAACCTTGGCTGTCATCCTCTTTCTGTGACCTGATAGCGTGGTTTATTATGACGCCTGATGGGTGGTAATTGGCTTGTTTACACCCTCCATGTCCTTCACCTACTGTACTTGTGTCCCTGTATGGCGGCTTGTAAGGGGGTCACGCGTGGAGCTTGGCATTGGTTCTGGGGGGCTATAGTCTATTTTATATTATATTTTTTTATTTTATTTTTTTTCAGCTGGTGGTGAATTGAATCCCTCAGCATCTGATTACTTTATTCTTAATGGAAAGATATGATACAGCTATGTCTCTGCGTCAAATGATTGCCATGTTTTCATAATTAGCATCATATTTCGCAACAAAATCTTGACAATAGCCGATTGAGAAGGATGGTGATATAGAAATTACCATCAGATGAACTCAAACATAAAATAAACTATAGTGAGCAGCTATGGAGTGGTCAGAGATATTTAATATTATATATGAGTTTCCTTATTAATGAGTTCTATCACACGTGTTTTGTGTTATTCCGTACATAAAGTATATAGTGCATTATACATGTCGTTATGAAAATATCTACAAAACAAAGTGTAGTTCCATACAAGATTACTCAGCATACGGTACTATCTACAAAACAATGTGTAGTTCCATACAAGATTACTCAGCATACGGTACTATCTACAAAACAATGTGTAGTTCCTTACAAGATTACTCAGCATACGGTACTATCTACAAAACAAAGTGTAGTTCCATACAAGATTACTCAGCATACGGTACTATCTACAAAACAATGTGTAGTTCCATACAAGATTACTCAGCATACGGTACTATCTACAAAACAATGTGTAGTTCCATACAAGATTACTCAGCATACGGTACTATCTACAAAACAATGTGTAGTTCCATACAAGATTACTCAGCATACGGTACTATCTACAAAACAATGTGTAGTTCCATACAAGATTACTCAGCATACGGTACTATCTACAAAACAAAGTGTAGTTCCATACAAGATTACTCAGCATACGGTACTATCTACAAAACAATGTGTAGTTCCATACAAGATTACTCAGCATACGGTACTATCTACAAAACAATGTGTAGTTCCATACAAGATTACTCAGCATACGGTACTATCTACAAAACAATGTGTAGTTCCATACAAGATTACTCAGCATACGGTACTATCTACAAAACAATGTGTAGTTCCATACAATATTACTCAGCATACGGTACTTTTTCTATTTTTCTTTTCTGAGCCAATTAGAATCGATCGGTGGTGGCCAGAATAAGAAACAAATATCACTAAAAGAGATTCGGTAAGTAATGACTGACCTTTTGACTACGAAGGGTAACTGCTATGCTATGATATATTGTTAAATCTATTATTTCCCAGAGTTAAAACACAAATGTGTTCAAAATGAAAAGATTGCAGTGACGTTGGCGCAATCATTATCTAGTTCAAATATTACAGGTAACATATAAAATATTTTTCATTTAACATCTGGTTTCGACAGTGTGACAAATTGTTTCCCAAAAATATATATAGCGACCCATAAATCACTGATGCCTCTGTCATCACCCCGATAATCGAGGCAAAGTCGAGTGATTTACTGCTGACATAGGGGAGACAGACCGGTTTTCTGGTCCCCCTACTTCCTCGTGTTTAGCCCCATTTGTTTTCAGATTTTATGACGTTCGGCCCATTAGTTTGGTGATTTTATTACCTTTCATCCCATTTCATTGTATATTTTAAGGCCTTTCGTGCCATTTAGGTGTCGATTTTTCCTTGGCGAGCGAAAGCGAGCCTGAAATTTAAAGAGGAAGTGGCCTTCGGCAGGGAAATTTTTCTACCGAAAAATTTACAAATTTATCTTGAAGGGGGGTCTAGGGTGTGTTTCTAAGCTTGATGGAGGTCTAGCAAGGAAACTAAGAAATATAGGAATAAATTAATTAATAGACCACCAATAAAAAAGTAAAAAGGGCCAGTCTCCCCTTAACCCCTTCAGTACCATGACGCCTTTCTACCTTTGATTCTGGCTATAATTAGATGATTGTATGCAGTTTAAGAAGTGCCTATGTTACTAAGAGGGTTATTATTGACCCATTTGAGCCGGATAGGTAGATTACAAACTAAAGAAAATCGTCGAATGGTAACCAGAATAGCATGAAATTTACGTCATGGCAGATGAGATTGATTTACTGCTGACATATTAAAAGTAAAGCCAGAGGGATGCAGGCTACAGTTAAGGGGGTTCACCTGCTTGTTTTCTCTTTCTCACTATTTCTCTCTTTCTCTGGCTTGTATCCATTCGGACCCCTTCAGCCAACTGTTTTAAGACGTTTATCCCCATCCAGGTGTCGATCTCTTCCTGGCGAGTGGTAGCGTGCCTTCATTATATGGAGAAATCCGGCTTCGCTGGAGACACTTTTCTATAGAAAAATTTACAAATTTAGCTTGCTATCAAAAATATGTACAGTATATATATGCTGGCTCGCTACTGCTCACCAGTAACATATTGACACCTGGATAGGGGTAAACGTCTTAAAACAGTAGGCTGAATGAGGCCGAATGGATACAAGCCAAAGAGAGAGGGGGAGAGAGAGAAAAGAGTGAGGTGGGCCCCCTTAATGGCTCTGAAGTTAACGATAACGAAAGCTTAGTGGCCTAGTATATCAGACTGGAAAAATAAAGACAAAATATACCTATAGCAACACTGATAGCATATTAGATAAAATCTATTGTATTACCAAATACGTAAATACAATAAAGCTAAACAAACTTCTGCAAGCACAAACCAATTATAAGATGTACTCTACATAATAATGGAGATTGATAGATGAATAGGAAGACAGACAATTGTACAGTCAAATGCTTAATGCTATCTCCAATTGGGGCAGAGCAAACCTTGTTACCTTTAATGCTTCCAAAACCCAATTTCTCCATCTATCTACCCGTCCGGAAATCCCAGCAGACTATCCCTTATTCTTCAACAATACAAAAATCAATCCTTCATCTTCTCTCAATATTCTTGGTGTCTCTTTTTCTTCTGCTCTCATTTGGAAGGACCATATTACCAGTCTTGCTAAGGCAGCCTCCCAGAAGCTGGGTATGCTCAACCGCCTTAGGGGGTTCTTTACCCCTGCACAGTTTCTTGCTCTGTACAGGGGCATAGTGCGTCCTTGTATTGAGTATTGTTCACATGTGTGGAAAGGTTCCTCTCACTCCGCTCTCCTAGACAAAGTTGAAAGGAAGGCCTTTCGTATCATTAACTCTCGTCCACTCACCAACACTCTGCAATTTCTCTCTCTCCGCCGCAATGTTGCATCTCTCTTGCTATTCTATCGCTACTATAATAATCAGTGTTCCTCAGAGCTTTCCCAGTGTATACCACCTCCTTTACGTAGGGCACGTGGTACCCGTCTTGCTACTCAATCCCACCCTACTCTGTGCAACTCTCCAACCCAAGAGTGAAATATTACTCTCAAACTTTCTTCTACTCAACAGCTGAGCTCTGGAACTCTCTCCCAGAATCAGTCTTTCCCTCTTCCTATGACTTAAATTGCTTCAAACTCCGTGTGTCCAGGCATTTTGGCTCGAACGTCCCTTGATGTTGGCCCTGTCACTCTGTCAACTATGGGGGAGGCACTCGCTATAGGCAGTTCTGCCTTTTGCCTCCCTTATTCACATAGAAACAAAAATCCAAAATAAATAATAGGTGCTGATGAGCTCATTCTGTAGTGACTCTGCAGACTATTGTTACAAAGCTTAATTATTGCCGGAATAATGTGTTGGTCAACAAGGATATATATATATATATATATATATATATATATATATATATATATATATATATATATATATATATATATATATATATATATATATATTATACAGTATGCATACATAAAGTGCGCCAAAAGAATGTCCTGTATTTTCGAGATTTTAATTTAAATGTTTTAAATAATGCATATTCTGATAGTTAATTAAGCAATTTTTTTTTCAGGTTGTGGCAGTAGAGCAGCAGCGACAGAGGAACTCTGGTACGACTATCCACAGGAAAACACGCCTCCACAAAATACCAAGCCCTGGATCCGCACTTGAGAAAATGTAAATGATTAGGTCAAGATAAATTTGAAAACAAAAGGGAAAATATACTTTACAGCAATTCATTACCAATAGCGGCAGTGGAAATTACATGATAATCCCTAACAAAAAACATATGAAAACTATACATAAATGCTACCCTGATCTAGATTAGAACAATATATTTAATGAATTCCCAGTATTTTTTTGGAAGATATGTTTAGGATGATGGTGAATCTAAACGTGAAGTCATACCAACGGTGGCCATGATGGAGCCCCCCTGTGCCCCCCCTTGCCCCCCAGGACCCACCTCGCTGGCCCTCCCTACATCCTCCTCCTCCATCTCTCTAGCCTCGGAGCGGGGAAAATTCAATCCCTCCACCACCTCCGAGACGTCGCTCAACCCAAAGCAGGATTTCCAAGACCTCATTGAACTGTCACCAGACTCTGGGAATGGAGAGGAGCTGGATGAATTTGATCCACTGAAATCCCCTTTTAAAGCCGCTGATGTGAAGTGTGAGGAACGTCGGCCTAGCATCACTGCCGCCCTGGAGGCTCAGATAATATCAGAATCTGGTGCATGCGAGAAAAGTGACAATCTGATTTTAGGTAATTCCCAATACAAAAATCTGACGAGTGATGCTAACGAGACTGGGCAACCAAGTGTTTTCGAGATAGATCCTGATATAAAACGGGCAAAAGAGAAAGCACCAGGTATGCAGATTACTCCCCAGTCTGACTCCACTAGCAGCGATGATTCACAGAGTCAAGAGAACCAATATTCACCAGCATATAATTTTGGCCAGCTCGAGTCATCACTACTGGCCTCTTGCAATCCCTCATTTCAGTGTGGGCCTTTCACCAGTGCTTGTGGCTCGGTTGGGGGACTAGGTCGGTGTAATGAACTTAACGGGCCGTTTAGCTTGCCAGAAGGAGCTGATCCGGTATTGGATGCTGGTACGTACAATGCTCCCTATCTTTTAGGAGCAGATGGTTCAACTACCATCAGGCCGTTTAGTATGGTGTCTAAGGGGGATAATATGCGAGGTTATCCTGCAGCCATGAGGTCCTGTGCACCAGTTGGAGTTCAACAACAGCCTTCTAATCCTACTAGGAACCCAAGTTATCCAAGATGCCTCCGAGGCCGACCTACTCGTAGGTATACACATCATGAAGTGGTGAGAAAGCAACCAACAGCTGGGGGACTACTGACTAACTCCTGTGACCTTATAACCTCACATCCTGGCCAGTGTTTTTGTGTCAACCCGGGTACGAGTCACAACTGTGCTGCCAGAGTGTCCGACAATTCTCTGCTGGGTGTCCTTAACCCAATGTTTGAGCGAGAGGCCTCTAATAATCAGGTCAACAACACCTCAATGCCTTTATTACCTCGGAAGTACTCCATGGACTATAGCCTATCTTCAAGAGGTCTCCAGCTGCCAGAACTTACCAGAGCACCAGTGCCAATAAAAAGTTTTTCTGCTTGTTATCCAAATAATTCAAGAACCAATTTAGGCCTTCCTTATAACCCACAAGTAATGACTCGTCGAGGGTCAGACACTATATCAAGTATTTGTGGACCTGCTCAACAATTTCCAACATCTCCTTCAGAAGCCCATGTATCTAACTGCCAGATTCAAGATCAACAACATCCTTCAACCTCAATTGTGGGACAGCATCCACTCAATGGTGAAGCTGTTAACAATGATTCTCAAATTGACGGATTAAGCCACTCAAAGACCAATGTAAGTAGATCAACAATGAGCTATGCTATGCCTCCACTAGTGACTTCACCAGATTGGTTTACTTTGATGACCCCACCACGAGATTCCTACACTCAAAGACTCTTCACTCCAGATGACCTACAGGATGAACTGCTCTATCCAGCACCATACGGCCTCAAATCAGAAATTTATCAAAATCTTAATGCCCGGGAAGCAGATTTTGTTCTCCAGAAACCCAGTAGAAAACCAAGGACGGAGCCTCTTCCTTCTTCGTGCCTTCCAATGACTCCCAAAAAGAGATCAGAATCTCCTGAAATTAAAGAAGGCATTATCCAACCTCTAGCAACAGAGGATGAACAGGCTCAGATAGAAGGAGCTCTGGAGAGTCGGAGAGTGAGTCTCAAGGAAAGGAGGAAAAGTAGCCTGGAAAAGATTTACATCCCACAAGCAGGGGAGCCAATTGATTCTGTGCTCAATGTGAAGATAGACAACTTTGACAGAGATGAATATGTAAAATATAAAAAATCTTTTGGTGAAAACGATCTAATCATACCAAGTTTTACTGAACTACTTAAGAAAAATTCCAACAGTTTAATATCATCATCATCGGATATTAATCCTTGTGCTACAGATGACTCAAATGTTCTACCGAAAAATTGTTCACAGACAGCTGCCCCAAACAAAAATACATCGCCCGACAGTAAAATTTCCTCAAATAATATTTCTAAGGACTATAATCAGCCGAGTTCTAATGCCAAACATACCTCTATGAATACTCAAGTACCTGACTTTGCCAAATCACCAGAGAAATACAAGGATAAACAGTCTCTAAGAGAAATAAGGAATTGGAACTCACGAACCCGAATTGTTCCAATGTCTAAACAACGATCTCTGGAAGAAACTGAAAACCACACACCATCAGAGGAAAAACGTAAGCAGTCTCTTCCGACGGAAGATTTGTTTGGGCTACGGCGTCCACGTACCAATAGAAAAGCAAGCCTTGCTGCACTCAGTGACTGTCATTTTCACAAGATAAACTCCAGTGGGGCTGCAGCCTTTTCTCCAGTTTCTGAAGCAGACGAAATAATCTCAAAGTTTTCTGAAAGTAATAGCAAGCAAACATATTCACCACATAGTAATTATTATTTGGATGATCATTCAAAGAGAAGTATGTCACAGCCTAAAAAGGATACGTCGTCAAGAGAAAAGAGTAAAGAAAAGAGAAAGTACAGGGGAATATTAGATAAAGAATTTCCTTCAGGATCTCCAAAATCGAGAGTAAAGAGAAGTGAAAATTCCATACACCAGCAAAGCCATCACCATCAGAGACCACACGACACTACTGAAACCCGACACCATCATCACCACTACCACCATCAGAGACAAGAAAACCCTCAACACCAACATCACCACCAGAGATCACACGAAACCACAGACCACCACCAGAGACCGCATGCCACAACAGAGCCTCGACATCCAATGAAGAGCACCGGCTCTAGAGAAGATGAGATGAGCCACAAATCAGGCTTCTATGGATCCTCGAGGAAGGCCCAAAGGAAGATGGGAGAGTCACACACAAACCGGATGGCCCCTCTGAGTCCCCCGGGTCCTCGCAGTGCTTCAGACCTCTTCAGTCAGCCGGGGTGCGAGTTTGAGGAGCCGAGGACACAGCGGGGAGCCACGGTACCCTACGAACCCCTGGTGGATGTCCTCACCCCCAGTACACCAGACATGCCATCACCAGCCTCTGGAGCCACAAGGTTAGACTACATTTACTGTACAATCAAAGTTAATTTTTTGCCTCCCACCTCAATGGCATTATTTTCTGATCACATTGAGTCATTACCATTAACCGAACACAAGAGCAAATTTAAAGGACAATAGTTAAGGGCCCTATAAAGAAAATGGTACTTTTACGTCTATTTGTGTTTTTATGAGGTTAGATCATGTTTGTAATGATGTAGACAAACTTATAGAATTGACTAAAAATCATCAAATTAAAATTATGTCCATATCGCACTTAATATTAGTATGACTGGTTAACAGTATATATTAGCAACTATTGATGATAAAAGTATAGGATACTTAGTTTGGTTGATTTTATACTCAATAGTTGACAGTTATTTTTATGTCAATGAAAATAAACCTAACGTGATTTTGCATGAACTATTTTCTCAAAGCTTTCAATTTGCTTTAATGCAATATACGGTATAACTGCTTATATTAATTAGAAATATGTTGCGAACATATTTTTACTTTTACGAATTTTGCCCGTGGATATGAGACAAAATGAGTAAAATTCACAGTTGGTCAATGCTGGAAGTTGGAATTGAAAACGTTTAGCACTAGAATGTGGGGAAATATTTTCACATGTAAGATCAGCTTTACCTGGAACAAACTTCCCTCAGAAATTGTAAATAGTTCTTCAGTTGAGCAATTAAAGAATTAAATAGATAGTATTTTGCCCACTCTGCAATGTGTATAGTGCACTTCACAGGCTCTCTCTCTTTCCACTTACTCTATCTCCCCTGAATGGGCCGCAAGGCCTATGGAATACTAATATTCCATTACCTCTCTCTCTCTCTCTCACACACTCTCTCTCTCTCTCCCCCCCCCCCCCCTTTGTGTTTACTAAGCGTCAGTGTGAGCCATGAAGGATGTATGGTGTTTGCTCGTTGTGTGCGGTGGCCTAGACCAACACCACTAAAATGGGCTGGGTTGACACTTTCTGAATGATGGCGTGGACGTTAGGGAGGAAGGGGTGGGAGTGGTAGCAATGGTGTTGGTAGTGGTGGTGGTAGTGATGGTAAAGGTGGTGATGGTGAGGACGTTAGGGAGGAAGGGATGGTAGTGGCAGTAATGATGTTGGTAGTGGTAGTAATGGTAAAGATGGTGATGGTAGGAGTTCTGGTAGGATGGTAGTGATGGCAGTGGTAGTGGTAGTAATGGTGAAGGAAATTATGGTAGGAGTTCTGGTAGGATGGTAGTGATGGCAGTGGTAGTGGTAGTAATGGTGAAGGAAATTATGGTAGGAGTTCTGGTAGGATGGTAGTGATGGCAGTGGTAGTGGTAGTAATGGTGAAGGAAATTATGGTAGGAGTTCTGGTAGGATGGTAGTGATGGCAGTGGTAGTGGTAGTAATGGTGAAGGAAATTATGGTAGGAGTTCTGGTAGGATGGTAGTGATGGCAGTGGTAGTGGTAGTAATGGTGAAGGAAATTATGGTAGGAGTTCTGGTAGGATGGTAGTGATGGCAGTGGTAGTGGTAGTAATGGTGAAGGAAATTATGGTAGGAGTTCTGGTAGGATGGTAGTGATGGCAGTGGTAGTGGTAGTAATGGTGAAGGAAATTATGGTAGGAGTTCTGGTAGGATGGTAGTGATGGCAGTGGTAGTGGTAGTAATGGTGAAGGAAATTATGGTAGGAGTTCTGGTAGGATGGTAGTGATGGCAGTGGTAGTGGTAGTATAGTAATGGTGAAGGAAATTATGGTAGGAGTTCTGGTAGGATGGTAGTGATGGCAGTGGTAGTGGTAGTAATGGAAAAGTTAATTATGGTAGGAGGTGGTGTAGCTAGAGCGGTAGTCACAATAGTAGTAGTACAGTAGTAGTAACAATATAGATAGTAATGGTATGGCGATAGTGATGGTAGTGACATTATAGGTAGTCAAGGCATACACACGAATGGACAAAGGAATGCGATCAGAAACAGAACGACTTTCCCTGAATAGGCTGCTCGTTTTTTTAAGGAAAAGGAGATTAACAGAAACATGTAAAACTTATTTGACTTCACTTATTAAGCTATGAAATTGTCTAGGCAAGGGTTGTATTTCACAATAGCATCTAAACGTCATGTGAATGACAATAGTCTCGCAATCAATAACGTTGTGTGATCGGTTATTTCAAATGATGGTTGATGTCGAAATGCTTAGCCTGGTCATGTTTGAATTGTTGTCCAGCAATCATGAAGTGGTGGATCCTATTGATAGTAATCATGAAGTGGTGGATCCTATTGATAGCAATCATGAAGTGGTGGATCCTATTGATAGTAATCATGAAGTGGTGGATCCTATTGATAGCAATCATGAAGTGGTGGATCCTATTGATAGTAATCAAATTGTGGAACGAATTGCCAAACAATATATTAGACTGCTAGGCCTACATGGTTCTCATCCAAACATACCTAGATATATTGTTCACCTTAAATCTTACAAGGACTAGGTTTGTACCCGGGTAATTTACATATTTTTCCATAGGTCATACAGAAATACTATAAAAGTGTCTGAATAATCACTAACTTCATATCCATCTCTCTTGTTTTTAGGTGTGAGTATCCTAGGTTCGAGTCCTTGGAGAACCACATTTATTCATTACTTTCATCAATTTCATTAATTAGGTTTATTTGCAAGTTCATTGGTGTGTTGGTGAAAAACAATATGAATTACGGTAACTTGCGCTAAGCCCTGCAGGTGTTTTCTAGGAATCCTTCGTTATCCCACCACTGTCAGTCGAGTAGATCTATTGTTGCTTGATTTCTTCTGTAGTTGTTTACAGTACCAGTAGTGGAAATAGGAGGCAGTTTTACCAGTATTGCCATTTGTTTAGGTAGTGGCAGTGCTTCCTTTTGGTAGTGGTGGGGGTATGGGAAAATTGTTTGTGGTAACGTGTAGGATTATGTTGGTGCTGACGATAGTGTTGGTGGTAATGGTGCTGTTGAAATTGTTTGTGGTAATGTGTAGGATTATGTTGGTGCTGACGATAGTGGTGGTGGTAATGGTGCTGTTGAAATTGTTTGTGGTAATGTGTAGGATTATGTTGGTGCTGACGATAGTGGTGGTGGTAATGGTGCTGTTGAAATTGTTTGTGGTAATGTGTAGGATTATGTTGGTGCTGACGATAGTGGTGGTGGTAATGGTGCTGTTGAAATTGTTTGTGGTAATGTGTAGGATTATGTTGGTGCTGACGATAGTGGTGGTGGTAATGGTGCTGTTGAAATTGTTTGTGGTATTTGTGGTAACGTGTATGATTATGTTGGTGCTGATGATAGTGGTGGTGGTAATGGTGCTGTTGAAATTGTTTGTGGTAACGTGTATGATTATGTTGGTGTTGACGATAGTGGTGGTGGTAATGGTGCTGTTGAAATTGTTTGTGGTAATGTGTAGGATTATGTTGGTACTGATGATAGGGGTGGTGGTAATGGTGTTGTTGAAATTGTTTGTGGTATTTGTGGTAACGTGTATGATTATGTTGGTGCTGATGATAGTGATGGTGGTAATGGTGATGTTGATTTTCTCCTTGTCAGGCATCGCTAATATGATGGAACGAGGTACATGATATTGTCAGTCGTGATGGTGGTAACGAGGTGACATCGAGGTGGGACGTGATGGCAATATATAACGTTGTTGGTTCTGGTCCTTCTGGAGATCGTATTATGGTGATGGAGGTTGATTATAGTGGTGATAGTGTTGAAGAAGCTATGATATATATTTGTGTTTCTATGTGAATGTGGGAGACAAAAGGCAGAAAAGTCTGTGACGAAAAAAAGTTGAAAGAGTGACGGCCAAAATCAAGGAATATTCGAGCCACCGGGACACACTGTGTTTGAATCAATTTAAGTCATTGGAAGAGGGGAATGTGGGTTCAGGTACAGAGTTCCAGAGCTCATCTGTTAAATAGAAGAAATATTGGGAATATCAGTTTACTCTTGAGTTGAAGAGTTGCACAGAGTAGGGGAGGGATTGTGTTGCAAGATGGGTGCTACATATTTTTTGTAGAGGGGGTGATACACTATGAAAGAGCTCTGAGGAACACTGATTATTGTAATAGCAGTAAAATCGTGAGAGATGCAACATTGCAGCTAAGAGAGAGAGACTGCAGAGAATCGGTGAGTGGACATGAGTTAATGATGCGAAAGGCTTTCTTTTCTACTTTGTCTGTGCTGTGCTGAGAGGAGCCTCCCCGCACGTGTGAAAAATACTCAATATACGGATGCATTGTGGCCCTGTACAGAGCAAGAATCTGTGCATGGGTAAGGAACCACCGGAGGCGGTTGAGCACACCTAGCTTCCGGGAAGCTGTTTGGAGAAGATGAAGGGTTAATTTGTATTTCATTGAAGAGTAAGGAATAGTGTAGTGGAAGGTTATGACGAGTAGAAAAATGCAGAGCTTGAGTTTTGGAGGCATTGAAAGTAACAAGGATTTCTCTGTCACAATCAAAGATAGTAGGAAGATCAGAAGATAGGTGCACTATGGCCTCTTCACATAAGTTTTGAAGTAATTGCTGGATGAGATGTTTTGGAGAGCTACTTGAATAGTGTAATTTAGAGTCATCAGCATATGTGTGAATGGGGCTGGAGGTGTAGTTTAGATGATCGTTAATGAATAAGAGAAAGAGAATTGGAGATATGACAGAACCCTGAGGAACACCGGAGTTGATAGGTTGAGGAAGTGAACGATGGTCATCCACAAACGCAGCTATGGAAGGGCCAGAAAGGAAACTAGAGATGAAGGTGCAGATTTATGGATAGAAATCGAAGGAGGGTAGTTTGGAAATTAGAGATTTGTGACAGACTCTATCAAAGGCCTTCGATATGTCTAGTGCAATAGAGAAGGTCTCACCAGGGTCCCAAAAGGAGGATGACCAAGAATTAGTGAGATAAACAAGAAGATCACCAGTATAGCAGCCCTTAAAGGTGGGGGCTCATGGGTTGAGATAAACATGGAATGATAATCGCCAAGCTGTACATAATTATCTTTCAAAATGCAATGGCACTGAAATAATTATTAACAATGGTATAAAGGATTTTGTGGATCGTCTATACCGGGCCTGTGACGTCACAAGAGTGTAAGTCCACCATCCAGTCTAGGCTAAGGATACTGGTGTGACGTCACTATGACGTCACAGGCCCGGTATAGATGATCTGCAAAATCCTTTATACCATTGTTAATAATTATATCAGTGCCATTGCATTTTACAAGATAATGATATGCAGGTTGGCGATTATTTTTCCATGTTTACCTCAACCCATGAGCCCCCACCTTTAAGGAAGCCATACTGGCGATCTAAGAGTAGATTATGGGAAAATAAATGCTTAAGAAATTTAGAATTAACCCGTCCAGCCCCGGCTAGTTTTGTAATGTTTGTTCACCAGAACCCGGCCGGTTTTCAAAAAATGGTTTTATTCCAGAAACAATAGCGAATGGGTTAGGAATGAAGGAAAAACCACGAAAAACCGCTCAAAGAGCTTAAAGAATGTTCCTACAGAGCCCCCGAAAACGTATTTTACAAGAGTAAAAAATTGAAGGCAATTACCCCAAAAAACCAGGTTATTGCGCGCTCACGCGCACGCACGTGGACTTTGAGAGTTTTCAACCATCGGCACGGTTGCGTGGGAAACGTACACAGTTCCCATACAAATCTGAGCCCTCTTGAGTGGCTACACCTGAGGTTACGGTCGGCGCAATTAGGGTGACGCGCCAGGCGCGTCTCTGGGGCTGTGCGTTACATACATCGCCGACGCGTCAGGCGCGTCGCTGGGGCTGTACGGGTTAAGAATAGTTTTAAATAACTTTAGAGATGCAAGAAATGAGACCAATTGGACAATAGTTAGAAGGTTGAGAGCAGTCACCCTTCTTTGGGACAGGTTAAATGAGAGCAAACTTCCAACAAAAAGGGAAGACGTTAGAGGAGAGACAAAAACGGAAGATTTTGCCTAGGCAGGGAGTCAGCACAGAAGTACAGTTTTTGAGTACCGGTACAACAAGGGGAACACTATCCGGTGCATACGCCTTTATAGTTTAAGCTGAGAGAGGGTAGAAAGTACATCCTTAGACAAGATCATGATGTTAGGCATACGTAGGAGAGAGGGGGGTGGAGAGGGAGGAATAGCACCAGAATCATCCAAAGTGGAGCTTTTAGCGAAAGTTTAAGTGAAGAGTTCAGCTTTATCAGAGGAAGAAATGATGGTGGTACACTCAGAATGGAAAAGAGGGGGGAAAGATGAAGAAGAAAAATTGTTGGAGAGGTTTTTGCATAGATGCCAGAAAGTTTGGGAAGAGCAAGAGCTGGATAGTTCAGTGCATTTATTATTGATGAAAGAATGGCTGGTGAGTCGAAGAACAAATTTGGCTTGATTCAGGGTAAAAACATAGTAAGAATGAGATTCTTGAGCTTGAAGGCAACGGTATCATTTGAATGCTTCCTCCTTATTGCGGACAGTAGTAGAACAAAGGTGAGTAAACACAGATTTTGCATTAGGCTGAGAACAAAACATAGAATGTATGCCTCCATGCCCGATAGGATTACCTTAGTAATGCGTTCAGCACTCTCCGAAAGTCCTCCGCCACAGAAGCAAAAGTCGACAACGCCAAAGTGCCACACGTGGGAGGATTGGGTAGCCGTACAGGAGAGATAGGAAAGGTGATAGAGAAAAGTTTATGGTCGGAGGAGCCCAAAGGAGAAAAAACATTTACAGTATAAGCAGAAGAGTTACATGTTAGAAATAAGCCAAAAATGTTTGGCCAATCTCTGAAGCTATCCGGGATACGGGTGGGTTGCTGAACTGACTGACCTAGGTCATTTAGGATAGAAAATATGTAGGCTTGTTCACCAGGTTGGTCAGTGGAAAGAGAGGAGAGCCATTGGCAGTGATGAACGTTGAAATGTCCTAAGATGGAAGATTTCTGCGAAAGGAGAGATGGATAGGATGTGTTCCACTTTAGAGCTTAGATGGGAGAGATGGGAAGAATTTGGGAAAATCAGTAGAGTTAGGGGAAAGATAGACAGCACAGATATAATTAGCATGAGAGTGACAAGAAAGTTTGAGCCATAAAGTTGACAATTCAAAGAAGTCGAAGCCGGGAAAATGAGAGCAAGCGAGTTTGTTGTGCACTTGCACACAACATCAACCTTTGGTTTGGCAATTAGGATAGAGACAGTAGGAGGATACAGAGATGGGGTTGCGGCCAGTTGCTTCAGACACCTGAGTTTTGGTGAGGAAAACAAGATTAGGTTTATTAGAGGAAAGGTGGGTTTCATCAGAGTGGAAGTTAGAGAAAAGCCACGAATGTTGTAGATATTGATAGTAAGAGTAGAAGGTCGTGGTCCAGAGCATTTAGACGAGTCGCTACCATGGGACAAATAAATTATTATGGTTTGGGCAGCAACTATTGGTTTATAGCCACTTTGGTTCTAGCCACTTTGTACTGTGGCCATTTGGATTTGAAACCTTTTTAACCAGTGCATTATTTGGAAGCAGGTCGAAATGGCCACATTCTCAAATGGCCACAACCGAAAGCCTCCCGTATGGTCATTTGCACGTGTGGCCATTTCGGTCTATGGCATTTTTCGAGTGGCCGTTTGTGACTGAGGCTGTTTCGGTTTGTGGTTGTTTCGGATTATGGCCAAGTCGGGTTGTGGCCATATCGGTTGTGGTTATTTAAGAGTGTGGCCGTTTTGACTTGAAACCCATCATTAATAATACATCTTGGATTCTGTAACTCCAGAAATATCAGCCTCCACAAGCAAGCTTATCGCTCCATGTATATAAACTACAGGAAATGGTTTCTCTTTCCTATCTATCTATCTATCTATCTACTGTGGCACATAACCCATTTTTGAATTGTTTTTATTGGGGTGCCCGACTCGAGACAGAGCCTTTTTCCTATACATAGAGAAGATAATACGACTAAAACGATTGTCATTATTCATATGCATAAAATTTATTTTTTTAAATATATCGTAAAGTTCAGTGGTTTGGAAAATATCCGCTTACTTTACGAATAGCCTTGGTTCACAACTCTCTCTCTCTCTCTCTCTCTCTCTCTCTCTCTCTCTCTCTCTCTCTCTCTCTCTCTCTCTCTCTCTCTCTCTCTCCACCAGCGATAAGGACCGGAGACAGCGAGGACCGAGGACAGCCATGAACATAAATGTAGATCCGACAAGAACCAAAAATATTATTGAAGGGCGTTCCGTGAGTTCTAAAATAACAAATTTAAAGGTTTTCTATGCAAACGCTCGTAGCATACGCAATAAATTTTCAGATTTAGAGGAGCTAGTGTTTACAGAAAATTATGATGTGATTGGCATAACAGAATCTTGGCTCAATACAGAAGATAGAGACTTTTTAGCAGAGTATTCACTTCCCGGTTATGTAATGTTTGAGAAAAGCCGAATAAATCGAAATGGAGGTGGCGTTTTACTTTATATCAAAGAAAGTCTTAACCCTACCCTCTTGTCAAAACCTCAAATTGTGAACGTCGACGCATCTTTTGTGCTAATAAAGAATAATAAAGGTACCAAAATAATACTTGCATTACTAGACCTCCAGCTCAATCAGTGCAAACTGACCGAGAAATTTACGAACAAATTGCAGATATAAGTAACTCGCAAGATACCGTAATTTTTGGTGACTTTTTTTTTTTTTTTTTTTTTTTTCTATATTCCAACTACTCCCTCTCGGGCATAGGCTGAGAGCCTGTACATTCCACCGCTCAACACGGTGAAGCCCGTGAGGTCTTGTTCCAGCCTGGGGAGTGAGACATGTGAAGCATCCATCATGGCTCAAAGCAGCTCCATGAAGCGGCGGTTGCTTAAGTGCTTCACCGTCTCACCCTCCAGACTCAGACCCTCACTCTCAGAACGCCACCTATTGAGCAGTGAACTCACCTAGGCATTGTCCCCCTGTAACATATTTTGAATATGGGAATATTCATACAGTGTTATTTAATCAGGGAACAATGAGGGTATTTTTTTGGCATTTCGGTGGGCTTTGTGGTAATGCACTGATACTAGGTACAGCACAAATTCAATCCCAATAATATCTTCCCATTGACATATCGGGATTTGAACCCGGGTCCATTGGATTACCAATCCAGTGGCATGACCACTCCACCACACCTCCCCTTGAATTTACCTGTGACCAAGTGGGGCGATACTCTTACTTCACACTCCGGACATGACTTGTATACGAACTTGCAAGAGAGTTCGCTTTATCAATTTGTTGGAACGCCGACCCGTGGTAATAACGTTCTTGACATTGTACTTGCAACAAAAGAAGAATTAATAGAGAATTTGAATGTTGGTGATGAATTCAGTAACAGCGACCATCATACGATAACTTTCACTTTAAAGTTTACTAGTAACGAACCAAATAGTAGCATCGAAAAAGTCCTAATTTCAAGAAAGCAAACTTCCATAAACTTAGAGCGATGTTTAAAGAAACTGACTGGAGCTTTTTAATTCACAATAACGACATAAATACATCTTGGAAGTTATTCGAAGCCACTTACCTAAAAGCAGTGCAAGACTGCATACCATCGAAAACTCGGCGTCCAGGCCATAATAATAAGCCCAAATGGTGGAATAAAGATATTTCAAACTGCCTGCTTGCTAAAAAATTTGCTAATGATAGATTAAAATCCTCACAAAATGACGAAGAACGGCTGAAATTTGTAGAGCTACGACGCAAAGCCAAAAAGTTAATTAAGCAAAGTAAAAAGACCTTAGAGTTACATATTGCGAATCAAAGTAAAACAAACCCGAAAGAATTCTATAGTTATATCAGAAAGAAAAAAGTAGTTACTTCAACTGTTGGACCGTTAGTCGATGAAAATGGAGAATACACCAAAGACGAAGAACAAATGAGTAATGCCCTCAATACCTTCTTTGCATCAGTTTTTACAACAGAAGACCTCAGTGATATCCCTACACCATCGCCGATTCAGATTGATAATTCAGATGTTTTAAGCAATATCACCGTTACAGAAAGAGAAGTATTGAATTGTTTAGATAAACTCAAGGTAAATAAAACGCCTGGACCTGATACAATCTCGCCTAGAGTTCTAAAGGAAGCTAAGGATGAGCTCTCTAAACCACTGACATTACTATTCAATAAATCCTTGCAGTCTGGAACTATGCCCGATCAGTGGAAGCTAGCCAACGTAACACCGATATTCAAAAAAGGCAGCAAATCCCAATCCAGTAACTATCGTCCAATTAGCTTAACCTCAGTTGTATGTAAAATGCTAGAAACTGTCATACGAGACAGACTCGTAAATCACTTAGAGGAAAATAACATACTTAAAGATACTCAACACGGCTTTCGTAAAAAAAACGTTCCTGTTTAACAAACCTCTTAGACTTCTTCCACGATATCCTCAACCTCTACGATGAGAGTAAAGCTGTAGATATTATATACCTTGATTTTCAAAAGGCCTTTGACAAAGTTCCCCACAAACGTTTACTGCTAAAACTAAAAGCGCATGGAATACAAGACGGTGTGTTGAAATGGATAGAAAATTGGCTCAGCGACAGAAAGCAAAGAGTAGTCATAAACGGTAAGGCATCAAAATGGACCAATGTAAGTAGCGGGGTACCCCAGGGATCGGTACTAGGACCAATTCTCTTTCTAATTTACATCAACGACATAGATGAGGGTCTCACCTGTACAATCTCAAAATTTGCTGACGATACAAAAATTGCAAATAGCGTACTCTCGAAGAACAGTTGACGATATGCAACACAATCTAGATAAATTGTCATGTTGGGCCCAAATTTGGCAAATGAGTTTCAATGCGGATAAATGTAAAGTACTACATATCGGATACCTAAATGAGAAAGCAAACTATTCGATGAATGGCACTCAGCTTAAGAATGTAAACAGAGAAACCGATCTGGGAGTAACAATATCGAGTAACCTAAAACCGAGTCAACAATGTTCAGAAGTTGTTAAGAAGGCAAACAAAATAATTGGCTTTATAGGCAGGTCATTTGAGCATAAATCCAAAGAAGTTATCCTAACCCTTTACAATTCCTTAGTCCGCCCTCTTCTGGAATACTGCGTTCAATCCTGGTGCCCTTATTACCAAAAAGATATAAACAAGCTAGAACGAGTTCAACGTAGAGTTACCAAAATGATACCTAGCCTAAAGAACAAACCATACGAAGAGCGTCTTAGAGAATTAAATCTATTTCCTTTAACCCAGCGCAGATTAAGAGGCGACTTAATTCAAGTGTTCAAAATCATCAAAGGCATCGACAATATGAACTGTAGTAAGTACTTCACTATCGACCAATCTAATTACACGCGGGAAACGGTTGCAAAATTATTGGTAAATCTTTTAACTCGCACGAATCTAAGAATTTCTTCTTCAATCGAGTTGTCAACTTGTGGAATGGGCTTCCCCGAAACGTTATAGACTGCATCACCGTTGATTCATTTAAACTCCGCCTAGACAAATATCTCGCATCAAACCCGCGACTGACTGCGTTTGTAAATGAATAACTTTATTTTATCCCCCCCTCAGTTACTAACCCATCTGTCCCCTACTAACTTCCTAATCCTGCCACAGACATTAGTTCCAGGGCAGTAATTCCCTTTCCAATGTTCCCTTACCCACTCTAAACCACTGTTTGGACACTTGATCCTCAGTGTTTTGGAGGACAAGCAACCTAGAAGGGTCACTGGATCTGTTGTTGCTTGATTTCCTTTGTACTCCTTTGTACTCTCTCTCTCTCTCTCTCTCTCTCTCTCTCTCTCTCTCTCTCTCTCTCTCTCTCTCTCTCTCTCTCTCTCTCTCTCTCTCTCTTAAAGATAACCAAATACTTGACATACCTATTTGTATTTCACTCCAACACCAAACACCTCCCAAAAAAATTAATGAAAGCAAGCATGTGATTCAGCGGGATTCGAACCTAGGTTACCACATACATATTTTAAACACTCTAATCATTACACCATCAAGGCAGTTATATTATTAATCATAAGTATAGCTCACGACTACAATTAATGTCCAGTTATCGAAAACTGGACATTAATCTAATCATGAGATATCACCAATATAACGTCCTTAGTGAGATCCATTTTGACGATAGGAAAGAAGGCTACTCTATATATATATATATATATATATATATATATATATATATATACTGTATATATAATTATATATATACTGTATATATATATACTGTATATATATATATTTTTTTTTATGGGGGCTCTTTTTGTATTAATTCAGGATAATATCTATGAGAACAGAAATGCAAGATATGAAAGGGCACCACCAATTGGTTGAGTGTTGAGAGCGACCACAATAAAACATAAATGAAGGAGTTATGCCCTAAATCTAGTATAAATGAACTGATGGTCTCTACAGTAATGTGTGTCTCGTATGCAATCACTCATGGACACAACCCTATCTGGTGCAGGGTGGGCATTTTTCGTCCCTCCCTGTCTCAGTCCATTAGTATGTAGATCTTTAAGACGCTTACCTCATTAGTTTGGGGATTATAAGACAATTCACCCCACTCAGGAGTCGATTTTTTTCTGGGCAAGCGAAAACGTGCCTGCAATGTAGGAACATTAATATAAACCCCATGTGAGGAGGAGTACTATCTTGACAACGTTTCGCATATAGTTTCATCAGACCTGATGAAACTACAGTATATGAGAAAACTACAGTATATTTTTTTTTTTTTTTTTTTTTTTTTTTAAAGAGACAATGAACGGAGGAAGGAAAAACACAGATAAAACAAAAAGGTCCATGTGCCTAAAGGCATCCTCCATTCATAAAATGTTTGTAACAACTGGATTTAAACATTTGTTGATTGTAAGTTTGTGGAAAGCAATTCGAGGGAAGTGAATTCCAAAGAGTAGTAGCTCTGGGGATAAATGAATTCTGATAAGCAGAAGTTCTGCATTGTGGAGGAGAAAGTGTAAATTCATGGGCGCTCTCAGCTGCCCTAGTTCTACGGGGAAAGATGTGGAGAGGCGGCACAATTGAAGCAAGTTCCTCGGAACAATTGCTGTGAAAATATCTGTAGAATAATGCAAGGGATGCAACGTTTCTTCGTATGGCTAATGTAGGAAGGTCCAGTGTGATTGCAGGGTTATTGATTAATCTAATAGCTTTATTTTGAATTTTGTCCAACTGCCTCAATGCAACCACTCCACTTCCACCCCACAGAGGTGAACAGTAATCCATCTGAGAGCGCACATGACTTTTATATATTACGGCCAACTGCTCGTCAGTGAAGAATTCTCGAACTCTGTACAGGAGTCCCAGTTTTTTAGAGGCATTCTTAGCAATGCTTCTAACATAATGTGTCCAGCTCAAGTTAGTAGTTAATGTTACACCGAGAATGTCAATACTAGGGGAAGTGGGAATATTTACATCATTAAAAAATATATGGGAGTCCGTGAGATTCTGTCAGTTAGAAAATTGAATGTACTTGGTTTTCTGTGCATTAAAGGAAACTAGATTCTCTTGTCCCCATTCATTAATTCTAGAAAGGTCCTGGTTCAGAGAAATTGCAGTGTTTATTTTTGAATTTATAAGATCGGGTTGGGTGAAAGAATTGGTAAATGTGAAGGAACTGTGGAGTGTTGAGTCATCTGCGTAGGAATGTATTGGATTATGAGTGGTAGATATGAGATCATTGATATGAATGAGGAACAGAGTTGGGGCCAAAACTGATCCCTGGGGAACACCAGCATTTATTGAGTGAAATTGAGAATAAAGGCCATCTACCATTACACGTATTTTTCTGTTATGAAGATAAGAAGAAATTAGTGAGAAAACTACAGTATATGAGAAAACTACAGTATATGAGAAAGGTTTTAAATAAAGTGTTCCTCCTCACATGGGGTTTATATTAATTCTGTCTACTTTCTAAAGTTTATTAATATTAACTTAGGAGAAACCGGTCTTCGTCCATTACACTGTTCTACTGAAAATATCTACATATTTAGCTTATAGTGGGAGTAAGGGGAGTCTTTTAGCTTATAGTGGGAGTGAGGAGAGTCTTTTAGCTTATAGTGGGAGTGAGGGGAGTCTTTTAGCTTATAGTGGGAGTGAGGGGAGTCTTTTAGCTTATAGTGGGAGTGAGGGGAGTCTTTTAGCTTATAGTGGGAGTGAGGGGAGTCTTTTAGCTTATAGTGGGAGTGAGGGGAGTCTTGTATAGTGTAGAAGGGGTCTGGGGAGAAATGTGTGTGTTTTTGTTTTGTTTTGTTTTTTTGTTTTGTTTTTTTCTAGGGCACAAGCAGAATAATACATAGCTCGAAAGTAGAGCAGTCAAAACCTTCAATAATAATTAAACCAAATCATATAATAATCCCCAAGACGCCGCACCAAATAGTGTTCGGGTAATAATGTCATTCGCCTCTCTCGGATACGGGGATACCAACATTTGAGGTGAAGGTTAAAAGCGAACTTCACCAACTCCAGCTCGCAAAACCCTCACCACCACTAATTACTCTCCAGGTGAAACCTGAAATAGCCCTGAAAAGAATAATCCGTAAGTACCCCCCCCCCTCCCCCCCCCCCACACACACACACACACACACACACGCACACCAACTCCCAGCCCCCGCTCGCCCCCTGGATCCGACCAACAATTGTGTAATCTCTTTCTCCGAAGCTATCAGCCCCTTGCGGTACGGTCCCATTGTTTTCTAGTGGTTTCTACATTGTGTTTTTCCTTTTTTGCATTTTTTCGGAAATATACAATTATATTGGTATTGCTCTGAGTGGCGAATTTTGAGTTAGAGAGAAAAACAAATATAAATGGTTGGATTAAGCTGGGGTACAATCACGCTAATAAGTCATGTTTCAGCTGTCATTATGTTTGGCTCGCTCTGTGCTGTATTAATGTCTGTCAGGTGTTGAATAGGGTGAGTAAGTGTAGGAACATGTTTGTATATCTCACTTGAAATGAATTAATCAAGTTTAGATATTGCTGTTACCAATTATTGATCAAAATATACTTGGTGCCGACACATCACTTATTAGTGCGACTGTACTTAGAAGACAGAATTATGGTAAGTGGTGAACAATGGGTCAGCTAGCTGGTTGTTTGCTTTTGTATCAGCATTGAACTGTGCGCGTATCAACATACTAATTGTGAAACTTTTGGTGGTCAGTAACATTTACATGGGCCAGCAAAAACTCAAAATCACATCGCACTCTATGGTTTTATGTATCCAAAATTGTGCAATAGTAAAGTGATGTTTATTATGTGAATTAAAAAGTATCTGTGCTATGTTCCTGAATATGCATACTTGCAGTTGTGTTTTATGCACTCGTAACATATCTCTATAGCTATACGTACCAGCAGATACCCATTGTGCACCCGCGAACAAAAATAGCACACCGCCAAGTGTGTTTGGTGTTGTTACATTAGGAATAGAACAGAGTGCATCTATACCTGTGCTGTGTGTACTAATGCTAAGTGTACAGGTTTACCACACCGCTGCTGTACGGTTGCGCTAATAAGTGATGTCTGGGCACCAAGTATGTTTTGATCAATAATTGGTATCCGCAATATCTAAGCTTCATTTCTTCATATCGAGTGAAATATATAAACTTGTGCCTACATTTCCCAACCCTATTCAACATGTGACAGACATTAATAAAGCACAGAGCAAGCTAAACGTAATGACAGCTGGGACATGACTTATTAGTAGCATGACTGTATTAGGTGTCTCCATGATACATCAAGGACAATTAGTGTTTGCTGTGGTTTGTGGTGCCCTAGCGAGAGTAGAAGGATAAAATACAATCTTCCGTGTTAAGGCGGTATCACACAAGAGCCTTTATAGTCAACATTCGATGATCAACATTTTCCTGGCAATATTTTTGGAATATTTTGCACTGGTATAGGAAACTAGACTGATGATAGATGAATGTGGGTGACCGATATATTGTAAATGTTGTTGTTGTTGTTGTTGTTGTTCCCTAAGCTGCCTGGCCGAACAGCCCCGAGTCCCTGAGGAAGGCCATGGCAACGATCGGGCTTTCCCACAGAGCTCTCATTGAGTGTAGATTGTGTTGTTGGCGTAAGTGGTTGTGTGAAATGCAGTCTTCTATGATGTGTTTAATGGTATGGGGTGCTGTGATACATCCCGGGCAGGCGTCGACAACGGAGTCATCCAGTCTCTTCTGATAGCTCAGGAGAGCTGGATGGTGTCCGCATCTCAGCCTGGCCGGGTGGACTCTGTCCTCGCGAGGAAGGGAGGATTCGGAAGGATGGATTTCGGGAGGTCGTGCATGCAGCTGCGTGTTGTCTGTGAATGTTGTAAATGTTGACCTCATAAGCTGTCAGACCAGTGTTGAGGATAAATGTTGAGGGAAAAAGCGCTCGTGTGATACCAGTTTTACTTTTGGGATTATTTACGAGGATTGCAGAATGTTTACTGTTCATGGTGTACTGGTGGAAGAGCTAGGATGAATATGGGCAGGTGCTAATGGTGTACTGTTGATAAGTGTAAAACAATTCCAGTTTATAATTGTATTTGCAATTGGATATAGGGCGTGGCTAGGAATCTTCCTCCCTTGTAAAATTCGCCTACTAGACGAGACAGAGAAAGTGGTCCCGGACCTTAAGAATTGGAACTGCAAATGTTGTTTCTACTCGGTTTCTGTCTCGAGTCGGCCACCCCTAGCTATGTAGTATGTGCCTGAGTATATTTATACATACATACAATCGTAGTCTAAACATTATACAGCTTTATAACTATTCATTCGGGACGCGAATCTGGAATAAATAGGTTCGCACTTGTACTTTGTGCAGTCGTACTATACTCAATTCAGCGTACGCTTATGAACATTCGACTAGCTACGCTAATGTAATATCCTAAGTTAAGGGGAGACTGGCCGTTTGTTTGGTCTATTAATTCATTTATTAATATATTTTTTAAGTTTCCTCCCTAGACCTTCATCAAGCTTAGAAAAAACACTCCCTTTAAGATAAATTTGTAAATTTTTCAGTAGAAACATTTCCCAGCCGAAGGCCGGATCCTCTTAAAATTGCAGGCTCGCTATCGCTCGCCAGGGAATAATCGACACCTAAATGGCACGAAAGGTCTTAAAATTGACAACGAAACGGCGCGAAAGGTTTTAAAATCGCCAAACTAATGGGCCGAACGTCATATAATCTCAAAAGTAGTGGGGCTAAACATTAGGGAGAAGGGGGTCCAGAAAAACGGTCTGCCTCCCCTTAAGTTTGTTGATGACTAACTATAGTACATACAGTAGTGCATAATTATGAAGAATGATGGCCGCTGCACCGTAGAAACAAGGTCGATAGCTATATCATAATAAGGTTTATCAAAGCAATATTTAGCCTTTCGGTCAATATGATCTGTGCCCCATGAGTATCCTTCCCTTTCACTTAACCATAGGTTATTCATAGGTGCAGTTGGGATCAGTACATGATTAGAGTAATGTCCAGTATTCGAGCGAGAGAGAGAGAGAGAGAGAGAGAGAGAGAGAGAGAGAGAGAGAGAGAGAGAGAGAGAGAGAGAGAGAGAGAGAGAGAGAGAGAGAGAGAGAGAGAGAGAGAGCGAGAGAGAGAGAGAGAGAGAGAGAGAAAGATAGAGAGAGAGAGTTATGATCCAAGGCTATTCGTAAGGTAAAGCGGATATTTTCCAAACCACTGAACTGTATGAAATATTTATTAAGTAAATTATATGCATATGAATTACGACAATGGTTTCAGCCGTATTATATTCTCTGTGTATAGGATAAAGAGACCATTTCCTGTAGTTTATATACACAGAGCAATAAGCTTGCTTGTGGACGCTGATATATCTGGAGTTACAGAATCCCAGATAGTTAATATGAATGGTGGGTTTCAAGTCAAAACAGCCACACTCTTAAATAGTCACAACCGATATGGCCACAACCTAAAATGGCCATAATGGATTATCATTTGGTTCAGGGATATTTCGTAGCGAGGTCGGTCTATATGATCTGTGGCCCATGAATATCCTTTCCTTTCACCAAATCTTAGGCTATTATTAAGTGCAGTTCGGTGTAGTACACGATTAGATTAGTGTCTAGTAATCGATAAATGGATATTTATCGTAGTCATGTGCTATACTTATAACTGCCTTGATGTTGTAATGGTTAGAGTGTTTAAAATCGGTATGTGGTAACCCAGGTTCGAGTCCCGGTGGATCACATGCTTACTTTCATTAATTTATTTGGGAGGTGTTTGGTGTTGGAGCGAAATTAAAAAAAACAGATTATGCTGTATATATATACACACACACACCGCCTATATCCCCAAGTTAGGCCCAGTTGTTTCCTTGTGTCAACCCAACCTTACCTTAGCCAACATTCTCCATACTTTATTCCCTTTGCTCTCACACCCTACAAACACACACAGAGCGACGCAGTGTAAACATACCCAATTATTTAACACAGAGAAATGAGAACTAATAGGGAAAACGTGTCAATGTAAAATACCAGAGAAAGCATAATTACGATAGGCGATAATGAGAGAACGGTAGTACAATATATATATATATATATATATATATATATATAACAAATTTACATAACATGTGATGTCAGGCGTTCCAATTTCCATAAGTGCTATTAACGTGTACAACTTTGACGATCACAAGTAACAGCTAGCTTATTAATTCAACCAGTTATGAGTAGGAGAATAAGGACAACAATATATTCAAAATATAATTTCTCAGTCTAGTAATTATACAAACTAAATTCAAGCAAGGCATATTATCACTGGATGATGTTGATTAGCCAAACAAATTCAAATACATACAGTACATTTCAACAAATACATACAGTACATTTCAACAAATACATACAGTACATTTCAACATATACATAGAGTACATTTCAACAAATACATACAGTACATTTCAACAAATAAATACAGTACATTTCAACAAATACATACAGTACATTTCAACAAATACATACAGTACATTTCAACATATACATAGAGTACATTTCAACAAATACATACAGTACATTTCAACAAATACATACAGTACATTTCAACAAATACATACAGTACATTTCAACAAATACATACAGTACATTTCAACAAATACATACAGTACATTTCAACAAATACATACAGTACATTTCAACAAATACATACAGTACATTTCAACATATACATACAGTACATTTCAACAAATACATACAGTACATTTCAACAAATACATACAGTACATTTCAACAAATACATACAGTACATTTCAACAAATACATACAGTACATTTCAACATATACATACAGTACATTTCAACAAATACATACAGTACATTTCAACAAATACATATAGTACATTTCAACAAATACATACAGTACATTTCAACAAATACATACAGTACATTTCAACAAATACATACAATACATTTCAACAAATACATACAGTACATTTCAACAAATACATACAGTACATTTCAACAAATACATACAGTACATTTCAACAAATACATACAGTACATTTCAACAAATACATACAATACATTTCAACAAATACATACAGTACATTTCAACAAATACATACAGTACATTTCAACAAATACATACAGTACATTTCAACAAATACATACAGTACATTTCAACAAATACATACAGTACATTTCAACATATACATACAGTACATTTCAACAAATACATACAGTACATTTCAACAAATACATACAGTACATTTCAACAAATACATACAGTACATTTCAACAAATACATACAGTACATTTCAACATATACATACAGTACATTTCAACAAATACATACAGTACATTTCAACAAATACATATAGTACATTTCAACAAATACATACAGTACATTTCAACAAATACATACAGTACATTTCAACAAATACATACAATACATTTCAACAAATACATACAGTACATTTCAACAAATACATACAGTACATTTCAACAAATATATACAGTACATTTCAACAAATACATACAGTACATTTCAACAAATAATTCAATAATATAAATCGTATTTATGCAACTCTCGTAATTGTGATTTGCAGGACCTATCCAGAAATTGAATAATATTAATGTGTGCAATGAATCTTTAATCTAGAGAGAGAGAGAGAGAGAGAGAGAGAGAGAGAGAGAGAGAGAGAGAGAGAGAGAGAGAGAGAGAGAGAGAGAGAGAGAGAGAGAGAGAGAGAGAGAGAGAGAGAGAGAGAGAGAGAGAGAGAGAGAGAAATGGCTCGTCCCCAGATGCTCATTCGTCACCCCTCCTGAATAATGTAGCTCATAAATATTGTTCTCTCTTGATAATTACAGAGCTTACATTACCAAAGATTTTTTTTTTTTTTACGTACCATACCTACATTCAAATGTTTAACTATTACTAATTTAACTATTACTATTCATGTCAGCGACAATAATCGATATATTCTAGAAAAATACATGAAATTCCTCACATGTTCAACAATAATAAATTAGTTGTTTATATAATTATTATTTTATCGTCAATAGTAAGGGCTCAGCATTTAATTAGACTGTAGAATATTAATCAACCTTTCTGGAATTGTGAACAGAAACACATGTAATTTGGCATCGAGGTCAGGTGAAGGTATTGAGGGATAAGCCTTTACAACCGCACCTCGTAGCTACTTTCTACTGTTCCTATATTCTGAAGAGTGTAGAGAGGGGTGAAGGGGTGTTGGAGTGAGAGAGGAAGCTGTTTGGGGGGCTTTGTTATGTGTGTTATTAAGGGGAGGCAGATAGTTTGTTTGGTCTATTAATTAATTTATTCATATATTGTTTTAATTTCCTCCCTAGACCTCCATCAAGCTTAGAAAAACACCCCCTAGACCCCCTTTCAAGATAAATTTGTACTTTTTTTGGTAGAACAAATTCCCGGCCGAAGGCCTGTTCCTCTTAAAATTGCAGGCTCGCTTCCGCTCGCCAGGAAATAATCGGAACCTAAATGGCACGAAAGGTCTTAACATTGACAACGAAATGAGGCGAAAGGTGTTAAAATCGCCAAACTAATGGACCGAACGTCTTATAATCTCAAAACTAGTGGGGCTAAACATTAGGGAGAAGGGGGTCCAGAAAAACAGTCTTCCTCCCCTTAATCTGTATACGTCGTCGTCGAGGTGGCCCCCATGAGCGAGAGCAGAGCGCAACCCTCGGCACGTATATAACATCCAGCACCAGTGTATATGGACATTCAGTATAGGGAGGCCAAACATCTTGACCATTAAGGGGACATGGGCCGTTTTTCTGGTCCCCTTTCTCCCTCATGTTTAGCCCCATTAGTTTTTAGATGCTAAGATGTTTGCCCCATTAGTTTTCAGATGCTAAGATGTTTGCCCCATTAGTTAGTCGATTTTAAGACCTTTCGCCCCATTTCTTCGTCAATATTTAGACCTTCGTGCTATTTAGGTGTCGATTTTTTCCCTGGCGAACGATAGTGAGTCTGTAATGTTGGAAGAAGCGGCCTTCGGCCGGGACATTTTTCGGTAGAAAAATTTACAAATTAGTCTAGAAGAGTGATCTAATGGATGTTTTTTGTTTTTAATTTGATGGAGGTCTAGGGAGGAAACTAGAAAAATAATGAATATATGCAAAAATTGCCCAAAAAGTGAACCACCTCCCCTTAACCCGTATAACTCATAAACTACTAGTCATCGAGCTAATATTTTTACCATTTATTAAGAGTCAGCCAAGGAATTGGGGAGCAAATTTACCGCGCATTTGCTTTAGCCCATTTTGAGTTTTTGAGTATTGTTTAAAACAAAATAGTAAAAATAATTCAAGGACTATAGTCTATTCGCTGTAAGTAGGCGAAACATCAGGACATCTAACCTCTGTAACTAAGAAACGACTAAAGTAATCGAGCTAATATTTCTACCATTTGGGAAGCATCAGTAGAGGAATAGATGTGGAACTTTACAGCCAATTTGCTCTAGCCCTTTTTGCATTATAGAGGATAGAGGTCATGATTTTCGCCTACTTACAGCGAATAGACTATAGTGAAGGTAAACGTTAATGATAGAGCATTTGTTATTGTGTTGTGTAGTGGAGAGTGTGTTTATTTAAGGGCAGATTTCCACTTGAGGGATTTTTTTCTTTACCCCTTTCTTCCTTATGTTTAGCCCCATTGCTTTTGATATTTTAAGACGTGCGCCCCATTAGTTTGGCGATTTTAAGAACTTTCAACCCATTTCTGACAATTTTAAGACCTTTCGTGCCACTTAGGTGTCGATTTTGCCCTGGCGAGCGATAGCGAACCTGTAATTGAAGAGGAACCGGCCTTCGGCCTGGACATTTTTCTACCGAAAAATGTACACATTTATCTTGAAAGGGGGGGTCAAGGGGGTTTAATTTTAAGTTTAATGGAGGTTAAGGTAATAAACTAAAAACCTCCCCTTAAGAAAGTATGTACGAATATTTAATACATGGCAACCAAAAATACTATTTTGAAAATGTTGTCGTTCGAATATGTTAACTAATTATTATGTCTTTTCCACCAACCCACTTCACCTCTAAACTCATACCATATTGTTTCGCCCACAGAAAAAGGCAGCACCGGCGTCGCAAGAAGGACAACCACCACCACCACCCTCTTGAACCCCAGCACAATCCTATGGCTGAAGGGGATGATCTCGGTGCGGTGCTCTCCTCCACGTCCTCCACTCCACCCCTCTTCCCGGTCTCCAGATCCTCCTCTTCCACCTCCACCTCCTCCACCCTCACCTCCCATTCCGGAAGCTCCCACAGAGGCTCACCACCGGCCTTTTCGTCGTCGTCGTCAGAGTCGTCTTCCTCAGGGACTGACTCTTCCTCAGACTCGTCTTCTGAGTCGTCATCATCGTCCTCTTCATCAGATTCGTCAGATATAGAGGACTTGATTCTCTGACCGCAGCATCTGTAGCTTGGGTGTGGGCGTGAGGGTGTGTACAGTTGGCCATATACGTAATGTCACACGACTAAGTATATACTGCACATAATATTATCAATAATAATGGTACACAACATTTAGCAGAATCCCTCTATTCATTGTGAAGAGTTAATCAGGTATTATTGTATAATTATGCTCCTTATTCAGTATCTAGATGACTTCAGTGATGAACAAGGACAAAATAGTGACATGGCCAAATTTACATCAAGGGGAGACTGGCCGTTTGTTTGGTCTATTAATTAATTTATTCATATATATTTTTAGTTTCCTCCCTAGACCTCCATCAATCTTAGAAAAACACCCCCTAGACCCCCCTTCAAGATAAATTTGTACATTTTTCGGTAGAAAAAAAATACGGCCGAAGGCCGGTTCCTTTCAACATTGCAGGCTCGCTATCGCTCGCCAGGAAATAATCGACACCTAAGTGGCTTGAAAGGTCTTAAAATTGACAACAAAATGGGGCGAAAGGTGTTAAAATCGCCAAACTAATGGTCCGAACGTCTTATAATCTCAAAACTAGTAGGGCTAAACATAAGGGAGAAGGGGATCCATAAAAACGGTCTGCCTCCCATTAAGATTTATGCTTATGTGTGTGGGCGCGGGTGCTTCTGTGCATCCTAAAGGGCTTTACATATTATATTTTCTGTCGGGTGTCCCCCAAGACAGCCATATACAATATGCATACAACAGTTTCAAGCTATACGGAAGTTGGAGCTGTAGATATTGATAATAAACAGAATTACCAGCTAAAATACGGTCGTAGTACACTTATAACAGTATTTAATTAAAAAATAGAGAAGATACAGGCTGAGCACTCGACGGGTAAGCTAGTGAGGGGAAAGGTTAGTCTGTGAATGAAGGCATTATTCAAATGGTCTCGGATTGCCTACAGGGTGAATAGATTAAGCTATACATATACAATACACTATTCCTAGTATGTTCTAAAGAAATATATATATACTATTATTATACCTAGCCTCTACAATACATGGACACTAAACATGTTGTGGAGTGATACCGTGCAACCTTAACCCCTACCGTACCGGCGACGTCTTTGTAACTATATTCTAGCTATAGTTAGACAGTCTGTGCAGTTTAAGAAGGATCTGCGGTAGTCAAAATGGTTAAGTGAGATAGTTGGAAGCCTGTTAATTGCTGGAGGCCCTATAGATAAACTTAATGCCACTGACATTAGTTCCAGGGCAGTAATTCACTTTCCAATGTTCCCTTACCCACTCTAAACCACTGTTTGGACACTTGATCCTCAGTGTTTTGGAGGGCAAGCAACCTAGAAGGGTCACTAGATCTGTTGCTGTTTGATTTCCTTTGTACTCCTTTGTACTCCTTTGTACTAATATAATCGTCTAATAGTAGCCAGACTAAAGTTAAGATGACAGCACCGGTATTGAAAGGGTTACACAGAAAGTATCCTCGATACAAATAAATATATTCAAATATAAAGACTACTGATAGTTGTTCGATTAATAATCTACAGTCTATAATTGCTGAGCCCTTACTATTGACGATAAACATTATAATTATATAAACAACTAACTTGTTATTGTTGAACATGTGAGGGATTTCATGTATTTTTCTAGAATAATATATATATATAATTGTCGCTGACATGAATAGTAATAGTTAAATTAGTAACAGCCATAAACATTAGATTGAACAACATACTATATATGCACATTAGATACAGTGTAGTATCAACAGGATAAAAGGAGAATATATGTATATGTAAATAAGTACAGCTTATATTATTGAATTATGTATATTATATATAGTAGATTAGAATTTGTACAAACAATAATACAGCAATCTATTTAACTCACACTACAGTATATAAGAGCATTATTAAGTTAGATATTCAGTTTATAGAGGAGAATTCTCTCTACCTCGTATATAATGGCATAGTTAAAATCTTTCAATAGGAAAATGCGTATATATCTAGTCGGGCGAGATATTAATATTCGGCGTCTCTCTTACTTCTCTAGTTATTGAATGTTTTCTATAAACTTCCTAAATAAATTATTCCACACACGTACATAATGGTATATTGTACTAGTTAAAATTTTCATTCTCTAAGGGGGTAGGTGTTATGTATTTGTTAATTAATTTATTTCTCATTATTTCAATTTCCTCCCCAGGCCTCCATCAAGCTGAAAATATAACAACCTCAAGATCCCCCTTCGAGATGAAATTGTACATATTTTCAGTTGAAAAATGTCTCGGCCAAAGGCCGCTTCCTCCCAAATTACAGGCTTGCTATCGCTCGCCAGGAAAAAATTGACACCTGAATGGCACGAAAGGTCTTAATATTGACAAAGAAATGGGGCGAAGAATCTTAAAATCGATAAATTAATGTGGCAAACGTCTTAAAATCACAAAACTTATGGGGCTAAACATGAGGATGAAGGAGGTCCAGGAAAAAGCAACTACCTCCCCCTTAAAACAAATTGGTATATATTGGTGTATTCTCAATATACTGTACAGTATAACCCTCTTCTGCGATGACATTTATATTAAGACTATAGACTGAATAATTACATTAAAATCTATTTATATTGTATTGCATTTTTGTAATCCTTTTTCATCAAAACCATTACTAAAGGTAAAATGCAACCTCCTCATAAACATATGTATGTATGTATGTATATTCTCAGGCACATACCCCGTAGCTGGGAGTGGCCGACTTGAGACAGAGCTCGAACAGAAGCAACAAGATCTAATCCAAATATTAATTCACACATATCTAGGTCGTCCAGGAGAAGACCCAGAGACCAAGGCCCATTTGGATTCCCCAGTAAAGGAATACCAGGTCCCAGACGTCCAAGAGAGGTACCTGTTTCTGCAGGCAGACACGCAGCGGAGCGCAAAACAATGGCCACCCACATCACTTCCAGGAATGAGCCTTCATATATAACCCGGCTCCCCGGGCCAGGCGCCTGACGGACTATTATCTAGTCCAACTGGCGCCTGACCCTGACTCCCTACAACCGAGTAATCCCTCATCTATTCACAATCATTCTCCATTAATTTCTATTCATCACAACTTCTCTTGCCTGTTCTTCAGTTATCTCTCTATCTTCCAACGCTTTTGTGTGTCATCTAACCATCTCCTTCGAGGTCTTCCTTTCAATCTATTTCTCCTTATTTTTTACCCATATGTTCTCTGTGTAACCCTTTCATCTCCTATTCGTTCAACATATCCATACCAGCATAGCACCCTTCTTTCTACTCTGGCCGATAGGGGTTCCTGTTGTCCCACTCTCCTACGTACCTCTCAATTTCTCAATCAGTCTCTATGTGTCACTCAACACATACTCATCAAGCAGCTTACCTCCATCACATCCAAACTTCTTTTCTCTTGCATATTTATACCCCATGTCTCTGCCTCATACATCACTGTTGGTACAACTATCCCTTGGTACATTGCACTCAGAAAAATATTATGTCAACAATATATGTAACGAGTGCCTCCCCCAGAGTTGAAAGAGTGACAGGGCCAAAATCAAGGAATGCTTGAGGCAAAATGTATAATGTTCTATCTAATGATTACTAATATATCATGAAAAATATTTCAAGGTGGATAATTAAAGAAAAAGGGGGTAATAAACATTATTGTACCCTAAGATTGAGAAGTGAAATATGTGAGCAATGTTGGCAGGAAAGGGTTTGAAAGCCTAAATAATGTATAAATCACTTTAACCCTGTCACGCACGTATGGACGCGATCGGGTCCTGATCTTCTTTTGCCCTGGTACACGTATGGACACGATCGCGTCCTCAAGCCCTACACGAAATTCAGTAAAACCACACGAAAGACGTGATTGCGTCCATTTAGGACTCGATAGATATGGTCTACTGGTCCATATGTGGAGGTATCTGGCAAAAACTCATAGCTGTGTGAGCAGGGTGAACGGGAACAATGAAAAACCGTTAGCAGCCCCTGACCATGTGTTGCCTGCCCATGGAAACTTAAAAAACTTACTCAGACCTGAGAGGGTTAAGTTTTCAGATACCTGTCGTGTTCAACAAGAGGAGAGACAAGGACAGGAAAGATAAGCATATTCAGATAAAGAAGACAATCATATAAAGGATATCTGGAAGGGTAGATTAGTATTAAAAAGATAAAAATACATTATGAGACACGGAAATAATACGTGATAAACGTGCCCAGCTTTTCTTGTTAAACTGATACTGGAAACTCTACAGCGTGTCTTGGAAGTCGATGCACAGTTGGGATTAGTTGCAAGCAGGACTAAAGTAATTTCAGCATTAATATAATGTAAGCAAAGACCAAAGTAATAATCCCCATTTTGTACCTAATATCACAATTTTTGTTTACATTAAACCAGAAGACTGATGCTGCGTGTTCCTATTGTATATGATCATTATCTTAATTTTATTTATTTTCGTGCCTCGCTTGAAACTGACCGTACCTATGCGAGGGTTGACGGATTGTGCAGGCCTCACAGGACCGTACGCACCATACAATCACTTTAATGTTAGACCAAAGGTGTGCCTATTCGTTAAACAGGTACCGGAATTTTACGAAATTTTTTGCAAGAAATCGTGCAAATTAGACGACTTGTAACGCTAACAATAACTTTCTTACACTCCTCCAAGTTTCTTGGCACACTTTCTACATTAGGTGCTTCCCAACACATTGGAAATGTTTTGAAAGTTCTAATTAAATGCAGTAAGCATAATATTATGAATTATTACTGTATTGCCCGAGACTGCATCATGATACTCGACATAAATTACAGGTTGTGGAAACATCTATGTCTATAACGCCAGGGATCACAATTAGCAATAATAAAACTACGTAGTATATTGTATGCCCAACATGAGCAACCTATTAATTTTAGTAAAAATGTGTTGCATGTTTTGATATATTATAATTCAGGAGTACACATTTTCTGTTCAATCATTTACCCATGCAGTATCTGTATTTATCAGTAAAGTCTGGCCAATTATATAAGCATCTATTTCACAACAACGAGTAATTATTTTTAATGTACGCAGGCCACGTGATAGTTATGTCTAACTATTCATATATTCCTAGAATCAATCCCCGAGGGGCTAGACACAACTTAAACGCCTCCATGCACCTCTTTATCATTCTTCACCCAGCGCCCTTCCTCCCACCGAACACCACTTTCATCCATATGCCTCTGAACACCATCCTTTCATCTCGTTCTCGAACTGCTTCTCCTTCTTTGTCTATTGCCTTCTCTCCTACTGAACAATTACAAGGGCATCGCACACCCTTTCATAAACCCAATATTCAGATCTATGAACTCGCTATGTTTATCTTCTACACGCACTGCCGCCCTTCCACCCACGTATGTACACGCCTTTCATCGTGTTCACCAAATTACTCTCTACTCCTTAGTTTCAGTACTCTCCTCAAACATTGTCTATCTAGTCTGTCTTTGGCCTTTTCCAAGTCCACGAAGGCAGCATACAACGTCCTTCCCTTCTCCAGATATTTAAACAATATTTCAAGGACCATATTATTTTGATCTACGCAACCTTTTACCTACTGTAATTTACCCCACCCTACTCCTCACCTACCAATTGTTCTGTTAAGGGGGGTCACCTGCTTTGTTTGATCTTTCTCTCCCTTTCTCTCTTTTTCTGGCTTGAATCCATTCGGCCCCATTCAGCCAACTGTTTTAAGACGTTTATCCCCATCCAGGTGTCGATATTTTCCTGGCGAGCGATAGCGAGCCAGCATTGTATGGCGAAATCCGGCCTCGGAGATGTTTTTCTATCGAAAAATGTACAAATGTAGCTTGCTCTAAAAAACAAAAATATATACATGCTGGCTCGCTACTGCTCACCAGGAAAATACTGACACCTGGATGGGGGTAAACGTCTTAACACAGTAGGATGAATGGGGCTGAATGGATACAAGCCAAAGGGAGAGGGAGAGAGAGATACAAAAATCGAGGTGGGCTCCCTTACCTCCAACATGCTCTCGATCACTATCCTCAGTACATGTTTTCACGAAATACTAAAATACATATCCCTTGTGGTTTTCACGCACTTCTCTCTCCCCTTCCCCTTACACAGGAGACTATTATACTTGGTTTCCAGTCTGTTGGCACTCTTCCCTTTACCCATGCTATCTATCTATCTATCTATATATCTATCTATCTATGCTCAGGCCCAATCCCCACTTTTCCTTCTTTCTTTTTCCTTTTTTTTCTTTTTTTTTGGGGGGGGAGGGATATTTTTGGGATTGGCCTGAGCATATAGATTTACCTGTGCTAGTCTACTAATTCCTCTAGTGTATTCAGTAACTATTTTTTCACTTTCATACTTCAGCCTGCGCCGCACACTCCAGGTATCGCCAATGTTATATCCATCTTCAATCTCTTCAATGCCGCACACGCTCCTGATCCCCTCGTTCCTCAGCGTTCCTCTGTTTCTCCCACCCATTCCTCATCCAGATATGTTCGAAACTCTTTCATAATTTGTATTCAACAATTCATTGATATGTTATCTCTATCTCACTTGGTTCTCTACTAGCATTTGCCCATTACAATCTTGTACATCTATACTACTTTCCATTACAATCTTTTACATCCATACTACTTTTCATTACAATATTTTACATCCATACTACTTTCCATGACAATCTTTTACATCCATACTACTTTCCATGACAATCTTTTACATCCATACTACTTTCCATTACACTCTTGTACATCCATACTACTTTCCATTACAATCTTGTACATCCATACTACTTTCCATTACAATCTTTTACATCCATACTACTTTCCATTACAATCTTGTACATCCATACTACTTTCCATTACAATCTTGTAAATCCATACTACTTTCCATTACAATCTTTTACATCCATACTACTTTCCATTACAATCTTGTACATCCATACTACTTTCCATTACAATCTTTTACATCCATACTACTTTCCATTACAATCTTGTACATCCATACTACTTTCCATTACAATCTTTTACATCCATACTAATTTCCATTACAATCTTGTACATCCATACTACTTTCCGTTACAATCTTTTACATCCATACTACTTTCCATTACAATATTTTACATCCATACTACTTTCCATTACAATCTTTTACATCCATACTACTTTCCATTACAATCTTGTACATCCATACTACTTTCCATTACAATCTTGTACATCCATACTACTTTCCATTACAATATTTTACATCCATACTAATTTCCATTACAATCTTGTACATCCATACTACTTTCCATTACAATCTTTTACATCCATACTACTTTCCATCACAATCTTGTACATCCATACTACTTTCCATTACAATATTTTACATCCATACTACTTTCCATTACAATCTTTTACATCCATACTACTTTCCATTACAATCTTGTACATCCATACTACTTTCCATTACAATCTTTTACATCCATACTACTTTCCATTACAATCTTGTACATCCATACTACTTTCCATTACAATCTTTTATATCCATACTACTTTCCATTACAATCTTGTACATCCATACTACTTTCCATTACAATCTTGTACATTCATACTACTTTCCATCTTAATTGATCATCTCCTCTCATCTTAATTTCCCTTACTATTCTCTTCACCACTCTTCTTGTATCCAAATATTGTTTTGGTTTTGCGTCTCCAAATCCTCGTTCCCTCTCCTAACCAATCATTCACTGTACTGATTGTTTCACCTCCTCATTCCACCATGCTTTTCCATTCACCCTTCACTCTTCACTTAATCCGACATAGGTCCTCTAATACTACACATACCGGTACCTCTTTCCTTCCTGAAACTCTTTGTGCACTTCGTCCACGTCCATTTGCTTTATGGGGGACCAACTCGCTTTTTTTCTCTTTCTCTCCCTCTCTCTTTGGCTTGTATCCATTCGGCCCCATTCAGCCTACTATTTTAAGACGTATACCCCGATCCAGGTGCCAATATTTTCCTGCCGAGCAGTAGCGAGCCAGCATATATATGTTTTTGTTTTGACAGCAAGCTAAATTTGTACATTTTTTTATAGAAAAAATGTCTCCGGCAAACCCGGATATCTCCATATAATGCTAGCTCGCTATAGCTCACCAGGAAGAAATCGACACCTGGATGGGGATAACAGTCTTAAAGCAGTTGGCTGAATGGGCCGAATGAATACAAGCCAGAGAGAGAGAGAAAAGGAGAGAAAAAAAAACAGGTGACCCCCCTTAAGCAAATAGTGTGAAGGTAAATGAGCAAGTAGCTGTACATGATCGCCAGCGTTCTTTATTGACTTGAAGCTTCAGTACATCCTTACCGTCAGAAGGGCTTCTAAATATTTCATTTGGATCAACTTGAAACGCAGTGTACTAATAAATTCATCATTAACCCTCTCACGTTCTTGACGCAATTTTGAGCCTATTAGGGATACTTTACCTTTAGTTTAGTTACTTCAACCTCTGCAGTTATCTTTGAGTTAGCTGTGGGCAGAAAACTAATTTTGGAGAGGTTATTATAAGAGTGAGACAACTCTATTTAGTATTGCTAATCTGGCAACCTCTGCGTCATATGGTCGTGAGAGGGTTAATAATTCGGAATTTATATTTCAGACGATACAAAAATTATTAAAATATTGATATATCATGCCGTTAATTTACGTTCAATGGTTCCTCAAATACATACCCAAATATCATATTTTTGTCAATTAATACATGTCATGTATGCTCTTCTTTAACAATTAATACATGTCATGTATGCTCTTCTTTAACAATACATACCCCAGTATCATATGTTTGTCAATTAATACATGCCATGTATGCTCTTCTTTAACAATACATACCCAAGTATCATATGTTTGTCAATTAATACATGTCATGTATGCTCTTCTTTAACAATACATACCCAAGTATCATATGTTTGTCAATTAATACATGTCATGTATGCTCTTCTTTAACAATACATACCCAAGTATCATATGTTTGTCAATTAATACATGTCATGTATGCTCTTCTTTAACAATACATACCCAAGTATCATATGTTTGTCAATTAATACATGTCATGTATGCTCTTCTTTAACAATACATACCCAAGTATCATATGTTTGTCAATTAATACATGTCATGTATGCTCTTCTTTAACAAGTGCCAATTGTCTCTAGGTGGAGGCAAAGGACTGGAGGATCTACCTTTTCTCTAACCTCACTTTTATTACCATACAACTATATTTGAATTACATTTAGACGATCACATCATGATAATACTGCCTGTATTGATGTATATGTCTACTAAGAACATGGGTCAATCCAAGATAATATGAGTAAATTTTGAAGTTTATAACGGAGAGGACAAGAAGGAAAAACTAGACTTCACGGCGGGTGCCAAACCCGAAAAGGAGTTGAAATAGGGGAGCTATCCCCATGCTGAGAGGATTGGGCTCTAGTCATGTGATGATGGGCTGGTCAATCACTTTCTTAGCCATAGCTTCAGTATCTCCAACTGAAGGTTATGATGAGTATAGAGAGGGCTGGTCTAATATGATAGAGACGTCATGTATCCCTCTTTTAAGCTTCTGAATCCCCGTATTCATTTTGTAGAATGAGGATAGTTTATGACAGAACACTTGGCCTAATAATTATGTTTTGCTTTAGTGTTTATTATCAATCGATCTGAGAATGGTATAAAACAAGTACCTGACTCGAATTACTTTGCGAACTTTTACAAACGCTATGCAATAAGTGCCATAGGAGCAACACGAATACAATTGACTGTAAATTACAACTGTGCCGATTTATTTGAACAACGTCACTATATCCGTACAAGAGCAAGGGAAGCAGCAACCCGAGGAGTCTGTGTGCTGGGTGTGTGGTTGACATGCTGAGCTGCCCTTCTATTAGGCCGTCAGTCTTATCTGTCTCTGCCACACACACACTGCCATGCACACACACACACACACACACACACACACCGGGCCGGTCCTATGCTGTCATTGCCACTGACAACACCACTACTACCACCACCAAAGGCCCTCCACCAATAGTACCTCCACCTTCACTACTAGCATCTTCAGGAGCACCACCATAATAGACTTAAGGGGAGACTGGCCGTTTGTTTGGTATATTAATTCATTTATTCATATATTTTTTTAGTTTTCTCCCTAGACCGCCATCAAGCTAAGAAAAACACCCTAGACCCCCTTTTAAGATAAATTTGTACATTATTCGGTAGAAAAATGTCCCGGCCGAAGGCCGGTTCCTCATAAAATTGCAGGTTCGCTATCGCTCGCCAGGAAATAATCGACACCTAAATGGCACGAAAAGTCTTAAATTGACAACGAAATGGGGCGAAAGGTGTTAAAATTGCCAAACTATTGGGCCGAATATCTTATAATCTCAAAACTAGTGGGGCTAAACATTAGGGAGAAGGGGGACCAGAAAAACGGTCTTCCTCCCCTAAATTATCTGTCTCAGCCACACATGGGTTTAGACTATTCCTACCAACACCCCAGATGTAAACAATAACAACAACGCTTTTGCAACACTGCTACCAAATCCACTACCATCATCAGGTTGAGAACATTGCAATTTATTGTCAGCTGAACAGAAACAAACTATAATATTGTCAACAACTCTGCCAGTCTTATCTGTCTCTTGCACACACACACACACACACAAAGGAGTACAAAGGAAATCAAGCAACAACAGATCTAGTGACCCTTCTAGGCTGCTTGTCCTCCAAAACACTGAGGATCAAGTGTCCAAACAGTGGTTTAGAGTGGGTAAGGGAACATTGGAAAGGGAACTACTGCCCTGCCACTAACGTGGCAGGACTAGGAAGTTAGTAGGGGACATATGGGTTAGTAACTGAGGGGAGGATAAAATAAAGTTATTCATTTACAAACGCAGTCAGTCGCGGGTTTGATGCGAGATATTTGTCTAGGCGAAATTTAAATGAATCAACGGTGCTGCAGTCTATAACGTCTCGGGGAAGCCCATTCCACAAGTTGACAACTCGATTGAAGAAGAAATTCTTAGATTCGTGTGAGTTAAAAGATTTACCAATAATTTTGCAACTGTTTCCCCGCGTGTAATTAGATTGGTCGATAGTGAAGTACTTACTACAGTTCATATTGTCGATGCCTTTGATGATTTTGAACACTTGAATTAAGTCACCTCTTAATCTGCGCTGGGTTAAAGGAAATAGATTTAATTCTCTAAGACGCTCTTCGTATGGTTTGTTCTTTAGGCTAGGTATCATTTTGGTAACTCTACGTTGAACTCGTTCTAGCTTGTTTATGACTTTTTGGTAAGAAGGGCACCAGCATTGAACGCAGTATTCCAGAAGAGGGCGGACTAAGGAATTGTAAAGGGTTAGGATTATGTCTTTGGATTTATGCTCAAATGATCTGCCTATAAAGCCAATTATTTTGTTTGCCTTCTTAACAACTTCTGAACATTGTTGACTCGGTTTTAGGTTACTCGATATTGTTACTCCCAGATCGGTTTCTCTGTTTACATTCTTAAGCTGAGTGCTATTCATCGAATAGTTTGCTTTCTCATTTAGGTATCCGATATGTAGTACTTTACATTTATCCGCATTGAAACTCATTTGCCAAATTTAGGCCCAATGTGACAATTTATCTAGATTGTGTTGCATATCGTCAACTTGATCTTTTGAGAGTACGCTATTTGCAATTTTTGTATCGTCAGCAAATTTTGAGATTGTACAGGTGAGACCCTCATCTATGTCGTTGATGTAAATTAGAAAGAGAATTGGTCCTAGTACCGATCCCTGGGGTACCCCGCTACTTACATTGGTCCATTTAGATGGCTTACCGTTTATGACTACTCTTTGCTTTCTGTCGCTGAGCCAATTTTCTATCCATTTCAACACACCTTCTTGTATTCCATGCGCTTTTAGTTTTAGCAGTAAACGTTTGTGGGGAACTTTGTCAAAGGCCTTTTGAAAATCAAAGTATATAATATCTACAGCTTTACTCTCATCGTAGAGGTTGAGGATATCATGGAAGAAGTCTAAGAGGTTTGTTAAACAGGAACGTTTTTTACGAAAGCCGTGTTGAGTATCTTTAAGTATGTTATTTTCCTCTAAGTGATTTACGAGTCTGTCTCTTATGACCGTTTCTAGCATTTTACATACAACTGAGGTTAAGCTAATTGGACGATAGTTACTGGGTAGGGATTTGCTGCCTTTTTTGAATATCGGTGTTACGTTGGCTATCTTCCACTGATCAGGCATCGTTCCAGACTGCAAGGATTTATTGAATAGTAATGTCAGTGGTTTGGAGAGCTCATCCTTAGCTTCCTTTAGAACTCTAGGCGAGATTGTATCAGGTCCAGGTGTTTTATTTACCTTGAGTTTATCTAAACAATTCAATACTTCTCTCTCTGTAACGGTGATATTGCTTAGAACATCTGAATTATCAATCTGAATCGGCGATGGTGTAGGGATATCACTGAGGTCTTCTGTTGTAAAAACTGATGCAAAGAAGGTATTGAGGGCATTACTCATTTGTACTTCGTCTTTGGTGTATTCTCTATTTTCATCGACTAACGGTCCAACAGTTGAAGTAACTACTTTTTTCTTTCTGATATAACTATAGAATTCTTTCGGGTTTGTTTTACTTTGATTCGCAATATGTAACTCTAGGGTCTTTTTACTTTGCTTAATTAACTTTTTGGCTTTGCGTCGTAGCTCTACAAATTTCACCCGTTCTTCGTCATTTTGTGAGGATTTTAATCTATCATTAGCAAAATTTTTAGCAAGCAGGCAGTTTGAAATATCTTTATTCCACCATTTGGGCTTATTATTATGGCCTGGACGCCGTATTTTCGATGGTATGCAGTCTTGCACTGCTTTTAGGTAAGTGGTTTCGAATTCCAAGATGTATTTACCAAGATGTATTTATGTCGTTATTGTTAATTAAAAAGCTCCAGTCAGTTTCTTTAAACATAGCTCTAAGTTTATGAAAGTTTGCTTTCTTGAAATTAGGGACTTTTTCGATGCTACTATTTGGTTCGTTACTAGTAAAGTTTAAAGTGAAAGTTATCGTACGATGGTCGCTGTTACTGAATTCATCACCAACATTCAAATTCTCTATTAATTCTTCTTTTGTTGCAAGTACAATGTCAAGAACGTTATTACCACGGGTCGGTGTTCGAACAAATTGATAAAGCGAACTCTCTTGCAAGTCACCACACACACACACACACACACACACACACATTCTTCAAGCAAAAACAAGGGGAAAATAATCTGTGTTCAAGCTAAAATTGTAAATTTTTCGATGGATAATTGTTACGGCCAAATTACAAGCTCGCTGTCGCTCGCAATAAAAAACAAAAAACAAAACAAACATAAAAAAATAAAAACAATCGACCCATGAACGGGAAAAATACCTTACAATCGGTAAACTAATTTGGCGAATCGTCTCAAAATCGCTAAACGAATGTGATAAAGCCGGTGTCACACGAGCCCTTTTTCGAGCATTTTTTACGGGCAATTATGGTCTGGCAGCTTAAAAACTTACACTTTATCAGAATTCAGCCGCCAAACATAATCTACCTTCAGTCTAGTTACCGATACCAGTGCGAAAAAGTCCAGAAATTATACGAGAAAAAACTTGCTCATGGAAAATTGACGGAAAAAGCGCTCGTGTGACAGCGGCTTAAGACGAGGGTGGTACAAAAAAGACCTTGCAGATTAGATAAGGTTAAATGATACATATAGGCAATAGTACACTCCTCCGTCATCAATATACTGTATATCATCTCCCCCCCCCCCCCCCCGGTAACTCCCAACCCTTAATTTAAGGCGGTGTCACACGAGCTATTTTTCGAGCAAGTTTTACGGGCAATTATGGTCTGGAAGCTAAGCAAAATCACACTTTATCAGATTTCAACTGCCTAACATAATCTAGCTTCAGTCTAGTTACAGATACCAGTGCGAAAATGTCCCAAAATAATACAAGAAACAGCTTGCTCATGGAAAATTGACGGAAAAAGCCCTCGTGTGACAGCGGCTTTAACCCCCTTCTGTACCGGCGACGTATTTTTGCCTTTATTCTGGCTACATTTAGACCATTTTATATGGCTTAGGAAGGATATGTGGTAGCTACAAGAATGAATTGAGAGTAGTCGGTTGCCTTATATTTGGTAGACATCCTTCCTAAGCTGAATAAAATCGTCCAGTAGTTGCCAGAATATAATAACACAAATTTCACCGGTACAGAAAGGGTTAACATCGAATTACACCAGCGGCCATATTGAAAAAGGACACCCTCGGATTAAATATGATAGTGTAATGCATAGGGCAGTACCCAGGGCAGGCCACATAGGCATATGATTTGAAGTTGCTGCAACTCCTGTTTCAGTTGCCTGGCTTCCCCCACTGTTTCTATTTGTGCCTCGCCTACACAGAGAGTACTCCAGCTAACTCTCGCAAACACTTCCTCCTTCCATGCATTTCAGTACACTTAACAAGCACACCACACTTATTGCTACCACACCTAAATGTACCTTGATTGTGGTTCTTTGTCACTCTTTCAACCTTTGGGGATACTTGTTAAAGGCAGCTTTACCTTTTGTCTCCTACATGCACATAGAAAAAAAAAAAAAAAAAAAAAAAACAGAAAAACAAATAGGCCTATAAGGTTAAGTGATATGTGCAACCAAGTGTACATTCCTCCATCGTTCAATATCCATTAATACCCCCCCCCCCCGCCCCCCGCCCCCCCTTCAACCGCCAACACCGCTCAATCCCATTTGTTACACCATCGGGAATATTGAATGTTATTGGCTGGCAGTCAAAGGCATGGCTCTCAACGATACCTTTACTATTTTAGAGGTGAATTTTCTAATATATTCAAGCGAAATGTTATTTTAGTATGTGTTAGATGAGATGGCTCTAGCGTCTTGATTACAGTTTAATTACATGTTAAGGGGGGTGACCTTTTTTTCTCTACTTTTCTCTCTTTCTCTGGCTTGTATCCATTCGGCCCCATTCAGCCTACTATTTTAAGACATTTATCCCCATCCAGGTGTCGATTTCTTCCTGGCGAGCGTAAGCGAGCCTGCATTGTATGGAAAATTCCGGCTTCGCCGGAGAATTTTTTTTATCGAAAAATTTAAAAATTTAACCGGCTGTCAATTTCTTTTTAAATATATGCTGGCTCGATACCGCTCGCCAGGAAAATATCGACACCTGTATAGGGATAAACGTCGTAAGACAGTAGGCTGAATGGGGCCGAAAGGATACAAGCCAGAGAGAGAGAGAGAGAGAGCACCCGTTTTTTTTTTTAAAGGACCATTTAAAAAATATAATATAATAATAATAATATAACGATATACCTACACAAAGAGTAATCCAGCTAGCGCTCACAAACACCTCCTCTTCCAATTCATTTCACTACACTAAACAAGCACACTACACTTTTTTCCAATATATCAAATCAATGTTTTAAATAGCGACTATCATTCTTTCAACTTCGGGGAGACACTTGTTACGGGCAGCTTTGTCTTGTGTCTCCTTCATACACTTAGAACAAAAACAGGCTAATACAAAAATGACAGATACTCTTTTCATTCTAAGCCTAAATGAGTTTATTTCGCTAGTGCAAGTCGATTAAAATAAGCTAATGGTGGATGTATAAATGCATGACCAACAAATTAAAAAAACATTTTAATGTAATGACCTGACAGTCTCAAGAAAACTCAGGACAAGTTGAAACTCTGCAAAGCAAACATGTTTCCTTCAAATCATCATATGGTAAACATTTTATTATTTAAATTGCTCACAAAAATTTGTATTTTAACATTTAAGAAAAACCTCACGAAGTCAAAGTGTTAAGTAATGAACAAAGTTTTTTTCTCTCATTTCTCCCTAACTAGAGTCTGAGCATCAAGACTTTTTGTTATCCCTTGAAGTGTTGGGCAAGGCGAAGTTTTAAGACACGGGAGGAAGAAGGGCGGAGGAGTTGTTAAGTCACCCAACTTTTTTGCCCCTCACGTTATATTCTTTCTTTTATTTTTCGCAAAAATTCGTTGCTTCCCTTTTTCCCTTTCACCATTCTTAACTCTCGTTCCCTTGCTCGTGTTCTCCTTTGATTCATTTTACATCATCGTGGAACTCCATTCCTGACGCTTTTCTTGACTTACAGTGTGCTGGTTTAATTATCCAGAAATGGTTGATAGCCTCTGAAGTCCTATTTTAACTAATTAGTATTGTTCAGTAGTCCTATCACCATGACGAGCGTGATAGCATAGTCCCTCCTCACCAGCCATCTACGCCCTTCACTTGGCACTCACGAGTCTTCAACGCCACTACTAAGTTTTTAGCTGTATTTAACCCAATCAGTGTGGGCAATTTTCTTCTATAATAGGGCTCATTCAGGCACTCCTGATGCTTAAGCAAGTGCCGGAATAGAATTAAATTTTTGCGTCAAAATATAAAATAAAAAATCTTTCAAATGACATCAGAACGAGCTCCCTAGCTAGCTGGGTTCACCCGCAGCATTACTACAGACATCAGAAATATTCGCTAATAACTAGCAATGTTCCACTACATTGAACATATCTCGTGAGACCACACCACAGAGCCTTAGTGTCACGGCAGACATGCCGGAGAGCAGATGGGGGCCTGCAGCGCTCCTGATCACTCACACTCGTCTCTACAGGCTATTATGAGCTTTAAATTCTAGGATATTTCCAGGACGTACCTGTGCGGCAACTGCAGTGAAAGGGTTAACACAATCACTTATGCTAACGTAAGAATACATCCTATATAAAAAAGAACTTTGTCAAGTTCAGTAGCTTTTATTAATCTGATTCCTAATTTGATGCCATTGTGTAACCTTGATTATTAATGTCAGCTAAAGAGATCGATATCATTAACCCCTCGAGTACCAGCGACGCACGTGATGCGTCGGCAATGTATGTAACTCTAAACCCCCAGCGCCGCATAGGGTGCGTCGCGGTTAATTTCTCCGGTCCTACGGCACCTAGAGGGCTCAGATTGTATGAGAACTGCGTAAGTATCCCACGCAACAATGCTGATGGTTGAAAACCCTCAAAGCCCAGCCCCGTACGAATGAGCGCACAAAAACGTGTTTTTGCATGTTTTTGCCTACCCATTTCCCCTTGTTAATTCAGACTTTCGGGGGCCCCGTAGGACCTCTTAATGACTTAGGGGATCGTTTTTTTGTGGTTTTTCCTTCATTTCTAACCTATTTCAGGTGTTTTCTGTAAACACAATTGTTCTGACAACCTGCCGGTCCTGGAGTGTACATTTATATTATATTGCCTGGTGCTCAGTGGGTTAACTAAATATGATGAATAATATTTGGCTATGAGAAGAGATCCCTGTGTAACTATAGTAGCTACAGGAGTACAATCAGAAGAAATAACTTTACTAACTGCAGCTCGTTGGTACTTACCCATTCTCATTGTTTTACATTAGCTTCCACCACGATGATACCCAGTTTTATCCATTTGACATCAGCCTACAGTGAGGCATATTCTTAGAGGCTCTTTTTCTATCTAAGAATTGGGTGTCTGTGACTCAACTTTTTTGACAAGTTGGTAAATGCATGAACACTTGAACAGAGTCATCTGACACAATGCCTGGACATCTCTGATGAAGTATGGCTGTCTAAATAGTCAACAATGAATGCTACAAGTGTTCTATCCATTTAGTTTATTATAATAGATGTCATAATATTTGACAGATAAATTGCACAGCTCCCACGAACTCCTTTCATAAACATTATGTCAATTGTATGAATAAAAAGTAGTTGTTGATGCTGATATATATTGATTCAATTAAAGTTTGCTAAAATAACGTGCAGAAAAAGAGTATACGGGGACCATGGGTAGGAATAAAATATCCTTCTATCAAACCTTCTAATCAAGGTCAGCGCCTAGCGTCAGTACAAAGGTGTCCATCCTTTGAGTGGACGTAGGGCGGAAACAGCCCCCATTAGGCTAATTGTCTCTTGCACGGGGATATAATACAGTATATATATATATATATATATATATATATATATGTGCAGGGTGTCTCACGAGTTTGGTTATATACTTCCAAAATTGTAAGATTATGTTATTCTATGGGTACAAAAAAATCCTTAGACATATGTATTTTGATTCAGCTATGAGCCATATAAGTTGGCATCTTTGCGCGTTTCGTCATTTTAAATTATAGACTTAACTCGTTTTGAATATTACTGACACAATAATCACACTATAGCTAGTTAATGCACGATGATAGTGGAAATATTCTGTTTCGTAAATATGCTTATTATTGGGCCCCTGGAGTACACAGCCAACTTACGAAACACTCCTCTCCCTTCTCTCTCTCTCTAAGTGTCGATATTTTCCTGGCGAGAGATAGCAAGCCTGTAATTTAGGAGAAATCGGTCTTCGGTCAGAACATAATTTTGTCTACCGCTAAAGTACAAATTTACTTTGAACAGCGGTCTTGGGGAATTTGTTGTATTTAATTATTTATTTATTTGTTGTTTGTTTTGTTCATGTGTTTTGTTTTGTTAAAGATTGATAGAGGTTAGGAGAGCAGACTAGCCCCACCCCCCCCCCACCCCATCCACGCGCACACACACACACACACACACACACACACACACACACACTCTCCCCTCCCCTCCTTAAGTGAATATAAATGAAGAAAATATATTTATTTTTGTATCGTGTATATATATATATATATTTTCTTTAATACATACGAGGTTGAAAGAAATGGCAATTTCTGCGTTGGAAATTTTATTATTCAAAGTTTCCAGGTCTCTGATGAGTTTTCGCTGGGTGGCAGGAAGTAGATGAAGGAGATGAGCAAAATTCATGGTGGTACAGGGTTACATAAATGTACATGATGATACAGGATATACGACGCGTTTCACTGGACAACCAGCATTATCAAGTAAGGAAGGAATGATATAAAAGGTAAACAGGAAGGGTATATATAGAGGGTTTATACTACTGTTTACCTTTTATATCATTCCTTCCTTACTTGATAATGCTGGTTGTCCAGTGAAACGCGTCGTATATCCTGTATCATCATGTACATTTATGTAACCCTGTACCACCATGAATTTTGCTCATCTCCTTCATCTACTTCCTGCCACCCAGCGAAAACTCATCAGAGACCTGGAAACTTTGAATAATAAAATTTCCAACGCAGAAATTGCCATTTCTTTCAACCTCGTATGTATTAAAGAAAATTTATTACCTGGCTTTACTAACATATATATATATTCTGACATACGGAGCCCTGTATGTTAATTTAAGAGTTAGAATTCGAGTTCAAGGAGCCAAACTACCCAAGTGGTGAAGCAGACTAGCGAGTGGGCAAACCATCTCGCCCCATACCAGCTCGCACCATACCTCGATGACTGATGCTATGACGTATGATCGACGCCAGGAGCTGTGAGTGGACGACACACCTGTTATGTGATTCGAGGAGCTATGATTGGAGCGCGCACCATCACTCGCCTCCTGATTCGTTCCTACACCATCATTGTTTGGTATAGAAGACCCGAGTTGTGGGCATTCAAATCAGTCTCATTTGGAGTTGGGGAAGGTGAACTTGCAGCTGGAGGAAGACGGGGTGAAGTATTATAATGGGATTGTGACTGTCAGTCAGATTATATAAATGTGTGTTAAGTGTGTTCGGTGTAAACACTTACGTTATGTTGGTTAGTGAGATATGTGATTGGGAATTAACGTGATGTGTTTAATGTGTGTAATGTGTTTAACTATTTAATTGGGAATTAACGTGAACACTACTATTATGTGTTTAACTATTTAATTGGGAATTAACGTGAACACTACTATTATGTGTTTAACTATTTAATTGGGAATTAACGTGAACGCTACTATTATGCGTTTAACTATTTGATTGGGAATTAACGTTAACGCTATTATTATGTACTTAACTATTTTAGTTGACTAACTTGTGGACTAAAGCAACTCTTTAAGTAATTGGGTTATGATGAAAGTAATACTATTGTTTTATATTAATACTTACGAGTTCTTTCATTTTCTTTGAATTAAGCTTACATTGCTTAATGGTGCTTAGTACGGTGATGCTATTGTCTCGTATTAGTAATATCGCCTTAGACTAACATGGCTGTGTTAATATTACTTCTAGTAATTTCCTAAGCTGAAGAAAATTCTTTTGCTTCAAAATATTATATTTTGCTTTTCATATTATTTGAGTGAGACCTGAATCGAATCTATGAAACGATCCTGTAACTTTATTTACTCATAATCAAACCTCAATGTTACGTGGTTAAGAAATAAATTTAACTAATTATTAAATATATATCTAACTTTTTATGTGACTTTGATATTACTCCTGATGATAATAATAATATAATACCATTAACGTAAGACAAGAACCAAGAATAATTACATTAAATATAAATAAAAGGACATAGAAGAAAACTATCTATTCATTTCAAAAAGGGTAAGAGACAGAAATATTCTTACTTTAATATTTATCTTTCAAGACTTTTTATAAAATTAATAGTCCTTCTTTAGCTATAACTTCTTCGGTTCATAACCATAGCCTACTAAGCTTCGGTTAAATAATAATTCTTTATAAATACTACATGACTTTAATTAGTTTCAGTATTTTTATAATTAAAGAGTATCAGTCAATAAAGGATACTAAGTCCTAAGATCCAAAAGGAAAGGAAGCAACAACAGGAAATTATTTTATTAGATTTTACTTTTGTTTTGCCTTCAGCTGACTGATACCTTAATATATATCTCTGTGCTATCTAGATTCATCGAGTTAACCACTTGAGGATCAAGATACGTAACAATATATATATATATATATATATATATATACATTATACAGGATTATATGATTATAGCTTTGTATTTTGAATATTTGCTGTATCACATATTAAGCCTTGTAATTATATACCCTCCGAATCAAGAATTTTGTTATTGCGTTGTTGGATTTAATTAAAGAAAAAAAAAATAGGCCTACATTAAAACTCCTATACAGTAGCTTAGTAATATGAATTCAAAATATGCCATTGACTTTTAATAAACTTTATGTATTTTCCCCTTGAACATCGAGCTTTAACCACGAGTATATAAAGCTATAACATGAAGTTGGTCTATGTTTGTGACGCTCTTACTCTTCCAATATTGGGTCCGGTTTTTCTTAGTTTTATTGAAGAAGGTCGGGTGGTAATGGCTGGAGCACAATAACCAAATATCACGCTGGTAAGGGAATATTGTTGTCACTATAACCAATCTTGGTCAAATTTAATTAAGAATTTAAATCATTAGTAATATGTAAATAGGCATTTGGTCGGACGTAATAATTTGTCATTGGTACTTATGAAAAATGGCTGATGAATATGAGGCATTGATAATACTTTATAATACAATATTGCAAATAGTACTTAGTAGTAATAATAAATAATAATAATAATAATAATAATAATAATAATTAAAGTTGCAAGCAACGTTGTCCGGGGTTCGAGGGGTTTTGCAAGCAGGGCATTGTGTTGGATACAAAAGTTGTGTCACAGATATCAAAAGATCATTTAACTTATCGGGCATGGAGAAACTACAAAAGGAACAGATTGTGCAAACAAATAAGAACGAGAGAGGGAGAGATTGCCTGTATAAGGGATCTGCCTCTATTCATTTAGTAACAGAGTTGTAGATATGTGGAATAGGCTACCGAGTGCTATAATGGGATCAAGAACAATAGAGCTTCAAATTGAAATTAGATAGAACGAGAGGGGTTGGGTGTGAAAGGGATCTGCCATGTGTAGGTCAATCGGCTCTCTGCAGACTACCGTTTTCTTATTTTGTTTATGTTCTCATTTGTGACGGTGAGAGAGCATGGCAAGAGAGAATAGGATGTCATAAACGTAAGGAAGATAGCGATAAATACGAGAGAGAGAGAGCGCGGGATGGGTTGGGTGTGAAAGGGATCTGACATGTGTGGGCCAATCGGCTCTCTGCAGACTCCAGTTTTCTTATGTTCTCATTTGTGAGAGAGAGAGAGAGAGAGACTAGGATGTCATAAAGGTAAGGAAGACAGAGATAAATGAGAGAGAGTTGTTATGAGATGGGTTGGGTGTGAAAAGGATCTGTCCTGTGTGGGCCAATTGGCTCTCTACAGACTCCCATTTTCCTATGTTCCTATTTCTTACAATTGTGTTTTGGTTGCAGGTATATAATAACATGGGTGTATAGTAAGTAGTGTAAATAACAGGTAACGTTTATGAGATGGGTTGGGTGTGAAAGGGATCTGCCTTATGTGGGCCACTCTGCAGACTCCCCTTTTCATCTTGGTTGCATGTGTGAGGGATCTGCCTCATTTGTACCGGTGTGCAAAACAAACAAGAACGAGAAAGAAAGAGATTGGCTGTGTAAAGGATCTGCCTCTATTCGCTTGGTAAAAGAGTTATAGATACTGTATGGCACCGGCACTAAAACTAAGAGTTTTCCCATGCTAGAATAAGAAGGGCTATAGAAAAATTGAACAGAAGTAAGTCACCGGGACCGGATGGGATACACCCAAGAATCATAAACGAAGGAGGTGAGATGTTAGTAGAACCATTGAAAATGTTATTTGAGGTATCGTTTAATACAGGGCAAATCCCGATGGACTGGAGAGAGGCGAACATAACTGCTATATTTAAGAAGGGAAAGAGAAATGACCCAGGGAATTATAGACCAGTCAGTTTGACAAGTGTTGTGTGTAAACTAATGGAAACGGTAATTAGAGAAGGAATAATGGAGCATATGAAGTCAAACCAACTTTTCAGTGGGAGACAGTTCGGATTCTTGCCGGGGAGGTCGACGGTACTACAGCTAATTAAGGTGGTAGATGATTGGATGCAAATTCTAGAAGATGGTCATGTAATAGACGTGGTATATTGCGATTTTATGAAGGTTTTCGATAAGGTCCCACATAAAAGGTTAATAGAGAGAGTTAGAAGCTATAATATAGGGGAGAAATGTGTGAAATGGATAGAAGCCTTCCTGAAAGATCGGAGACAGAGGGTACTGGTGAATGGAATAGGCTCGGGGTGGAGGGAAATTACAAGTGGGGTACCTCAGGGATCTGTGTTGGGACCACTGCTGTTCGTTATATTTATCAACGACTTACTGAAGTTATAACTAATGGAAGTGAGGTATACCTGTATGCGGATGACACCTAAGCTGTATAGAAGAGTGAGGAGTAAGGAAGATGTGGGTTTGCTTCAAGGAGATGTGGAGGGCATGAAGGGATGGTCTGAGCATTGGTTAATGCCTTTTCATCCAAAAAAATGCAAGTACATGCGGATTGGGACAAGCAAGATAGACAAGGTAGGATACAATATGTATGAAGCGATGGAGGAAGTGAATGCAGAAAAGGATATAGGAGTAGTGATAGACAATAAGTTAAATTTCTCAGAACATTTAGCGGAAAAGATAAACAAAGCCAATAGAATTGTAGGGCTGATAAGGAGGACATTTGTGTCACCTGACGAAGAAATCTTCAGGAATCTCTATACAGCGCTGGTTAGGCCGCACCTGGAACATGCGAACCAGGTGTGAGCTCCATATATGGTAAAGGATATAGAAGCAGTGGAGAAAGTGCAGAGGAGAGCTAGCAAGCTGGTACCAACGTTGAAGAATGCGGGCTATGAGCAGAGGTTGAGGACACTGGGGCTTCCGACACTGGCATATAGGAGAAAGAGAGGGGATATGATAGAGACTTTTAAGATAGTGTCAGGAAAGTACGATGAGGATGTGTGTGAAGGTATCTTCTTGATGCGGGAGGGAACAAGAACGAAAGGACACTCTAAGAAAATTTACAAAGAAAGAAATAGGCTTGAGAAGGCAAAGAACTCATTTTGTGATAAGAGTGGTAAATGAGTGGAACGCACTGCCCCAGTATGTAGTCAATTCCGAATTAATAAGGGAGTTTGAAAGTAATCTTGATAAAGCATGGGGAAGACAAGATTTGAAGTTTGATTATAAAACAAAAATACAGAATAGTAAAAATGTTGCGTCTGCTACCGCCGCCGCCAACACCGTGAACGACCGCAGCAGTGCAAGTACTGGTACTGAGCTGGATACACAGGCCTAGTTTGCCTTTTTCCAGAGGATCTACTGTAAGAAACTGTAAGAAAGTATGTGGAATAATCTACCAAGTGTTATAGTGGGGTCAATAACAATAGAGCTTCAACATAAAATTTGATAGGACGAGATGGGTTGGGTGTGAAAGGGATCTGCCGTGTGTGGGCCAATCGGCTCTCTGCAGACTCCCATTTTCATCTTGGTAGCATGTGTAAGGGATCTGCCTCATTTGTACCAGTGTGCAAATAAGAGAGAGAGAGAGAGAGATTGGCTGTGTAAGGGATAGATCTGCCTCTCTCGTAACAGAGTCGTAGATATGTGAAATAGGCTACCTAGTGCTCTAGTGGGATCAAGAACAATAAAGAATTTCAAGATAAATTCAGATAGACATATGGACAAAATGGGTTGGATGTGAAAGGGATCTGCCTTTTGTGGGCCACTTGTCTGCAGATTCCCATGTTCATCTTAGTTGCATGTGTAAGGGATCTGCTTCATTTGTACCGATGTGCAAGCAAACGAGCGACAGAGAGAAACTGGGTGTGTAAGGGATCTGCCTCTATTCGTATAGAACAGAGTTGTAGATATGTGGAATAGGCTACCAAGTCCTATAGTGGGATCAAGAACAATAGAGTTCAACATAAAATTAGATAGGACAAGATGGGTTGGGTGTGAAAGACTGCCACGGGTGTGTCTGGCCACCATTTACAATACCTCTACAGATGGGACCAAGAGAATCACCTCTACAGTACCTCACTTGAGGAGTGGAAATAATAGAAAAGGAATTAGGTGGAACACAAGCATGGCCTGCAATATAGAAAAGTCAAGAAGAGTGAATCAAAGAAAAACATTTATCATGCAGCCATGCAAGCCTTTTATATAAAGAGTATAATCTTAAATTATAGAGAACAACCTGGTACATGTGTTATTAGGGTAAGTGTTTTTATAGAATAATAATTGCCTTCACAATAAGGAAAAAAATGAAATTCCCATACTACTATTCTGAGATAGGTCAAATTGAGTTCACATTATCATCCAAATATAGCCTGACTGAAATTGAGGGAAGGTATGCAAACACGGGTAATACCTTCCACTGGTTCAGCTTTTAGTGGGTAGAGAACAGTGATGGCTATACTTTTCTATAGGACAAACCTGTCCCTATATACAGACCTATTTCATATGGAGTTAATTATTTTAGAGTAAATTTAAGTAATTTGCTAAATGAACTAGACAAATACCGGTACTCAATTAGTTGCATTGTGAACACATCCAAACTAACTCTTCTATTGCAAATTTAATGGAAAAGCGTGGATTCTCTCAACATGTAACACAACCAACAACTGAAAATGGCACCCTAATTGATCATGTTTATGCTAAGAGATTAGGAAATATGAAGGTGAAAGTTATTCCCACATATTACAGTTATCATAGTGAATTTCCATTGAAATTTGAATGCCCCTTTTTGTATGTTTTTCCCCTTCTATTCTTATTCTGTCTAATTCGGTTGTCTTCCGGACGGCCTATATCATATGCCACCCTGGCCTGGCTAGTTTATTGGCTCCTGACTTTATTTGTGTCTATGGTCGCTGGTGCGGTCAAGCTGACTCGATTCCCCTCAGTGGTGTATTATGTGTGTATCTCTGTGTGATTTATTTCTTCCTTAGACCTGATTTCTCATTCTTCGCCCTTGATCACTTCTTAATTGGTGCTGCAGTGTAGCAGTTCTTGACTCACCCTTCGGCCCTACCCTATAAGAGAAACTCTGGTGCGGCTGAATTGGTGAAATGGTGAGAAATGTCTGCGTATCTTCACCTTCCTAGATTTGTTCACCTCTTGCCCTTCCTTACCTATCATATCTTAATTGGTTGTCCATCTTGATCTAATCCTTCAGGCCAACCTTATAAGATTTTTTTGGGGGAACTCAGTGGTCTGGTTAAACTATTTTAATAAATATCATTTTAACCCTTAACCATCGGCGCTCGACATATGTCGAGTTAAAGAAAACGTGCCCATATGCGGGCCTCGACATATGTCGAGTGCAATTTTGAGCACGTAATGTGCTCTGAGAGAGAGCTGAGCGGTGCTAGGAGCAGAGATTGCTTCCTGACCGCTCGCCACCACCGCCGTGGGTCGACTGAAATTTATTACACCCTCCTCCACCCTCTCTCACTCGCTACACAGGGAATTATGTAAGGAAATTACCTTATTTTAGGGTTTTTGCACTCGTGTTGCACGATCGTTACAAGAGAACCAGTGGTCGTAGAAGGATGGTTCGGGTGTCATTCGAAAGCTCTGTTTACGCCCTTTCAGGGATAGATACTTGTATTATGCTCTGGGTCTTGTTTATGCATGAAAAAGAGCACGGAAACAACCCCATTTAGGGTAAAACCACCCGCTTGGCGGGTAGAAGTTACCGACCCACCCGCTCTTAAGGCGTTAAATATGTAAGATATGCAATAAATTATGTAAAATATATTGTTTTTTCTTTATATATATACAATTGTCATTATGAAGTTAAATTGGTTTCACAGGGAAAATATATACTTGAACAATTGTTTCCGCTGACAAAGAAATTATAGATTCTTGGAAAATACCGTACACTACGAAAGATTATTCAACATGGAATTTGAATGGAATAGAGAAGCTTAGCAACGAAAAGCCAATACTCCCCCCTCCCTGTGATTGTGCCAGCTTTTGTAAGCAGTGCAATAACATAATGAAGGACAGAAAAGCTGCAGGATGCTATGGCATTCTAGCTGAGATGATTAAGGCCTCAGGTGAGAAAGGAGTAGGTGCTAGGTTCAATGAGCTAATTAACTTCATCATCAGAGAGGAAGTAATATCTGATGAATGGCACAAAAGTACATTATATACTGTATACGAGCAAAGGGGACTCATTGGATAGGGAAAATTATAGGGGCCTGAAAATACTTGATCAAGTCATGAAGGTCTGTGAGAAAGTCTTTGAAGGTATGATATTGACGATATGCAGTTTGGTTTCATGCTAGGACACGGCACAATCCAAGTCATGAAGGTATTTGTGTGATAATGAAGATGTATGAGGACTCACAAACGGCAGTGAGGGTGAAAGATGTACCGGTACTGAGTGATGAGTTTTCAGTTCGTGTCGGAGCCCACCAGGGCTCTGTGTTAATGAAGCCCTTTCCTCTTTTTTTTTTATGGTTCTGGAGGCACTATCTGGTGATTTCAGAGTTGGGCTCCCCTGGGAACTGCTATAAGGGTCCGGAAAATGCTTGACTAAGTCATGAAGGTCTGTGAGAGAGTCTTAGAAGGTATGATAAGGGAAAGATACTGTATGTACTGTATGTACTTAAAAGATAGGGATCTGATGTTGTGTTTGCAGACCGGGAGAAGGCCTTTGATAAGGTGGCCAGAGAAGTTGTGCAGTAGGCTAGGAGAAAACTTGGCATTGAGGAGTGGCTGGTGCATGTGATAATGAAGATGTACGAGGACTCACGAACGGTAGTGAGGGTGAAAGGTGTACAGCTGAGTGAGGGACATATACAGTACGGTACTAGATATTTGGTAAGGGTTAGCTTTATATCCCATGTACTGGTTACTAGGGACTTATACTAGGTGTTAGGTGGAGGTTAGTTTTGTATCCAAAGTACTGGGTACTAGGGACATATACTAGGTGTTACGTGAGGGTACTGAGTGATGAGTTTTCAGTTCGCGTCGGAGTCCAACAGGGAAGTGTGTTAATTAAGCCCTCTCCTCTTTTTTATGGTTCTGGAGGCACTATCTAGTGATTTCAGAGTTAGGCTCCCCTTGCAACTGCTATAAGAGGCCTGAAAATGCTTGGCCAAGTCATGAAGGTCTGTGAGTGTGAGAGAGTCTTTGAAGGTATGATAACTTCATAGTCAGGCAGCTGCAGGAAAGATATCTAAGAGGGTTTTTTTGGGTCCCGTCTCAAGACCACCGTCGCAAGATCTACCCGAAAAACTGTTTTTCTGGTCCCGTCGCAAGCCCACCTTTAGCAAGCGAGACACCATTATTCTCTTGCGACGGCAAGAGAGCTCCGGAGCTGGGTTGACGGCCAAGCTGAAACATCTCACTCAACTTACTGTTTCTCCATTCTAATTTATTTCGTTATATTTGTTTATCCAAACATTATGTTATAATTTACTTGCCTATTATTAGGAAGTAGAGTAATAAGAGCCCACAGTAACGTATATCGAATTGTTGATAATAAATTAATGTGGGACAGTACGCTTGGTTAAATTTTTGTCCACGAAACAACAACAAACCCCAGCTTTGACTAGGCCTAGGCTATGCTATTTACCGATTGTTTTTTCATATCAGAATTGCATTTATATAATCCTTATGATAATTAAATTGGCGGTGAATGTTATTCCGATGAAATGGAAGTTGTATAGCCTAGCCTATATATTTGTAAGATGTGTGCTGGCTTGGAGCAAGCCTGTGTTGTTTTTCCTGTCCAGTGATGATCTTGCGACGGCTCGGTTGAGACGGTGGTCTTGCGACGGGCCCGGAAAATCACGTCTCTACTGAAAGTAAGAAGTTGTGCAGTAGGCTAGGAGAAAATTTGGCGTAGAGGAGTGGCTGGTGCGTGTGATAATGAAGATGTATGAAGACTCACAAACGGTAGTGAGGGTGAAAGGTGTACTGAGTGAGGGACATATGCTAGGTGAAGGTTAGTTTTGTATCCCACGTACTGGGTACTAGGGACATATACTAGGTGTTATGTAAGGGTTAGTATTGTATCCCAAATACTAGGTACTAGGGACATATACTAGGTGTTACGTGAGGGTTAGCTTGGAATCCCACGTACTGGGTACTAGGGACATATACTAGGTGTTACGTGGGGGTTAGTTTTGTATCCAACGTACTGGGTCTAGGGGGCGGCAGCCTCCACCCATAATACTAGAATAGGTTAGGTAAGGTTGTTAGGTTAGGCTAATGGGGATGGATGTAGTTTCCGAGTGTACGGTCATCATGTTTACATTTGTCGATCGCCGTTGTTAACCTGCCCTTCCCTATCTATCACTATCATGTGTTGATTGGTTGTCCATCTTGATCTAATTCTTCAGGCCAGCCCTATTAGAGTATTTTGGGGGAACTCAGTGGTGTGGTTAAACTATTTTTAATATATATTTGTTTAAATATGTAAGATATGCAATAAATTATGTAAAATACATTGTTTTTACTTTATACCTATACATATAATTGTCATTATTAAGGAAATTCCATTGACTATTTACATCGCTAGGCCTAGTTTCCTTATTTCTATTAATTTCCTCCAGTTCACAATGAAACCTATTGCTAATTTCCTTGTTCTTCAGCAGCCGCGGCGGTGTCGGCGTTGGACGCTTGGGATAATGTTCCCGTCTATTTTGAATGCCATTCGATACAATAATATGTTGAAAGCCCCCCCTCACCCCCCCATGACATGTTATCATCATATATATTGCCAGTAGGGGGCAAACAACCAAAAAAATTGCCGCAAAGCCCTTCCCTCAACATATTATTGTATCCAATGGCAGTCAAAATAGACGGGAAGATGATCGCAAGCGTCCACGCCGCCGCCGCCGTCATGTTTACATGGTTGATCGCTGCAGTTTGGTTAGGCCTATTTGCCCCCTGCTGGCAAATTATATGATGATGACAATATGTCATGGGGGTGTTTGCCCCCCTCAACATATTATTGTATCCAACGGCATTCAAAATGGACAGGAACATGATGGCAAGCTTTCGTCGCCGCTCTGCGTAGTGTAAACATTACATTCTCTACATTCTGCCCGGCTAGGCCTATATTATAGGCTACAATAAATGAGTAGGCTAAGCTATTTTATCTATAGGCTAGGCCTAGTCTAATATTACAATTTAAGGTAGCATTCAAGGAGACTACAGCAGGACTTACCTTTGACCGGGTATAGGCTATCCTAGTGTTTACTATGCCTATACCCCTTTGAAAGGACATTAGCCTAGCCTAACCTAACCTATCATAGTAGGCTATTATGGGTGGGGGCTGCCGCCCCCACACCCCGATTTTTGGTGTATTTGTCTATTTTGCCCCCTGCTGGCAATATGACGATGACATGACATGGGGGTGGCAAAGCCACCCCTCAACATATTATTGTATCCATTGGCATTCAAAATAGACGGGAACATGATTGCAGACGTCCGCCGCCTCCGTCATGTTTACATTTGTCGATCGCCGTTGTTAAGTTCGCGTCTATTTTGACGGAGATTTATTTTGGTTATTTGCCCCCTGCTGGAAATATATATTATGATGACAATATGTCATGGGGGGTGAAGGGGGGCAAAGCCCAACCTCAACATATTATTGTATCCAAAGGCAGTCTAAATAGACAGGAAAAGGATGGCAAGCATCCGACGCCACTACACGTACGCGTAGTGTAAACAAGGCTGGCCATACACCCGGTAACTACATCCTACCCGGCTAATGCCCTTTCCAAGGGGTAGCCTATAAATTAGTAAACACTATACAACGCAACTCTTGCCGATAGGCCTAGCCTAAAGGCTAACCTATTCATAAAGGTGTCTATTTTGACGGCAATTGTTTCGGTTATTTGCCCCCTGCTGGCAATATATATGATGGTGAAAATATGTCATGGGGGGGGGGGGGGCCTCAACAATGACCTCTAACCTCTGTATCTCAAATAGGGCTAGAGCAAATTTGCTGCAAGTTTCCACATCTAGGCTATTCCTTGACTGACTCTTCCCAAATGGTAGACATATTAGCTTGATCACTCTAGGCCTAGTTATTTTTTAGTTACAGAGGTTATAGCCTAGGTCATGATTTCTTGCCTACTTACAGCGAATAGACTAGGCCTATTGTAGATTGGTAAAATATTTGCTTAATAGGTTTAGGCTATGTTGGCTGTGCAATTGTCTCGATTTGACTATTTTTACCTAATTAGGCCTAAAGCAGCCTCAGTCTATTCCCAAATTCCAAACAGTATCCCATGTTAAGCCCTAGGCTAGGCCTAGGCCTAATCCCACTCTCAATCAAAATTCGAACTGATAAATTCGTACCTACCGGTAGCGCTGCCTAGGCTAGGCCTATATTTTTCGTGAATAGATATAGAAAATGGTTTAAAGGAAAGAGCATCCTATATTATGTTCAAATAATATGTAATAGCACTGTGTATGGTTGCATTGAATTTAAATAGTGATAGATGTGTATAATTATTAATGGGTAAATACTCCGAAATTCGCATACGTTCAGAAAATTATATTGCAACACTGTTGCCAGATACTAATTAATCCCATTATCATTATATCATAATGGATTTTACTTATTTGCATAATTTCAAATACCTAGGACATTAATATAATATTTTCCTATCTTTTTTGTAGTGATATTTGTCTGATTTAGTGGTATATTGGTGTCTGTCTAGGGTTATAATGCATTGTGAAAGTTACCTCTGAATCTCTGACTTGGTAACAGTTCGGTATGTGTAACCCTGCTTTCTTTGAGTACTACACGGCAAGAGAAGCTTTCGGTTCTGTCATTACTGTTCAAGGTAAACAGCAACTGCTAAATTCGACATCATGTTCAAATAATATGTAATAGCATTGTCTATGGTTGTATTAGACAACAATCGTGATAGGTTTCTATTTTATGTGGATAAATAGTATTAAGCTGAATAAACTAAATACCGAAAGTTCACTAGAGTGGTTGTGGATACATTTGCTAGATATGAGGGAGGAAGGAGGTAGGAAGGAAGGGCTAGGCAGTGTTGCCAGTTGTATCGCTACATATTACCGCTAGATGTAGAACTATTTACTTCAATTTAGAAGCCATTTTTTCATATCTAGAGAGATTTACTAGGGATAATTTTAAAATTTCAGACATTCTAGTCATATTACATTGTAAAAATTGCAAAACAAACAAACCAAAACTCTTTAGAAATTGCAGCATTATTCTAACATTGTTTGACTATGTAGCAACATGCTAGCGACTTTTGAGAAAGGATCTAGCGGTATTTTGTGGAGACATACTGGGAGGGTGGGAGGGAGGTGGTGGTTGCAGTGTTGCCAGTTGTAAAGCTACATATTACTGCTAAATTTAGAGGTATTTACTTCAATCTAGCAGCTATTTCTTTTATATCTAGAGACATTTACTAGGGATAATTTAAAAATTTCAGACATTCTAGTCATTCTACATTGTAAAATTTGCAAAACAAACAAACCAAAACTCTTTAGAAATTGCAGCATTATCCTAACATTGTTTGGCTATGTAGCAACATGCTAGTGACTTTTGAGAAAGGATCTAGCGGTATTTCGTGGTAACACTTTAGGAGGGTTAAAATACAAGTCACACGGGCAATTGCCAAAACTTTAAAGGTCCATATCATTGTTATTAAACTAAGCATTTGGCAAAGGGAGGAATTGTTAAAAACCTTAGCTAATACTCTGTCATTCACCAAAAATAAATTTGAATTATCATTATTATTTGGTAGGGTAGGTATGTATAGGTAGGTTGGCTATATAATTGCTGGAATTCGTAGGGACTCAAACTGTTTTGAGAGAGTTAAATAAAAACAAAATTATAGATCTGAATAATAAAGAGATTATGTTATTAAGCAAAACTGGAGGATGCGTGGAAGCCTATAGACTGTAGACGGTAAACTTTGTGTGGGTAGCGAATTCGGTTTAAAAGTAATTTAAGAATAGACAGTTTTCAATGCTGCGGCCAAACTATTTCACCCATTTATATTTTTTTGGTATCAAAACGTTCGGAATCGCGAGCCTCACCCAACTACGCAAGCATGGCTTTGATCATCGGCGTAGTTTTAAGATGTGGAATTTTAAGTGGAATTCGAGGTTTTTTCAAGATTGCCGGAAAAAAACCCACGTGCAAAAGCAAAACCTTCTCTATAAAATTTGCGGAGCATTAGTAGGGGAGTGCGTATGCCAAAGCCCAGTCGTTTCCTGTGAGTGGGAGAGACGGTATTTAGGCGTCAAGTTTTTCGGGAAATCGGCTGCCACAGACCTGTTTGGCCACCATGCCGGATGTTTAGCATATCAAAAGTTGCCCAATACAAAAACGCACCTCTTGTGAAAGTTTGATCCCGATCCAAAAAGCGGTTCTGGAGTTATTGCATCGAAACCGGCGCGTAAGAAGAATTTGGATGAAATTCCAGGTTTAATGATTACAATAGGGGTTCCCCGTAGGGGACGAACCCCTAATATATAATAATAATAATAATAATAATAATAATAATAATAATAATAATAATAATATTCATAATAATAATTATAATGATAATTGTAAGAACATTATACATAACAAAAGGCACCCTAACGTTCATATGCGTCAATTATAAGAATACGGACAATGATTACATAATATATTGCTAAGCTTATGCCAACAAACATTTGCAATATGCTGATTTAATTCAGTCCATTTTTCACACGGCTTATCTAAATAAGACTTGTACTCACTCACGGATACTGACATAATAAAGAGAAAAAAATAATCTATCTATCTATCTATCTATCTATCTATCTATCAATATGCTCTGGCCCAATCCCCACTTTTCCTATTTATATTTTTATTTTCCATTTTATTCTATTTTATTAATTTTTTTTCCTTTTTTTTGGGGGGTGGCCGACTCAAGACAGAGCAAGAACAGGGAAAACACAAAAACAACATAAAACAACGAACAAACATAGATAAAAACACAAATTCACACACATCTAGGTCACCCAGGAGAAGACCCAGAAACCAGGGTCACCAAGGTCACTCCAGCACTCCCCCGGCCCCCGACCACCCGGAGAGGTTCCGATCTCGGCAGGCAGACATGCAGCGGAGCCGAAGCCCGCCCACCACACTTCCAGGCGTACCCTTCATATTAATCGTCTCCCAGGGACAGGTGCCTGATGGACTATTATCTAGTCCAACTTGCGCCCAACCCCTTCCCCCGAAAAAAATAATGGTTTTATGATATCAGTTACCCGGTACAATTAATAGCTAATAAAATATAGAGAGATGAATAGCAGGTTATAATAGAAAAATTATGGTTATATATTTATTACTATCTCGACCAGAGCGTAGTTCAACAAAAAATATGTGATCGTACGTTGTGCCTGTCTGTTATTCTCTACACATGTTTGTTATTTCTGCATTTGTAGTTGTAGATTGTTAGTAGGACTATTTTAAAAGATTAAACTTGGTCTGTACATTTAAATCAGTATATTATCCTAAACACTTTTACTTGATTTTCAAAATATTCATTAGGAGAGAAAGAGAGAGAGAGAGAGAGAGAGAGAGAGAGAGAGAGAGAGATTGAATATCATAACATAAATGATCTTTCCCTCTGTCGAACACCACCTCTCCTCCAACAAACCTGATTTTCTTTTTCCAATCAGGTGTCTGAAGCAATTGCCAGCAGCCCCTTCTCTGTATCCTCCTACTTTATCTATCCTAGTTTCAAAGCCAAAGGCAGCTGTTGTGCATACTTGCACAACAAACTCACTTGCTCTCCTGTTCCCGATTTCGACTCCTCTGAATTTTCAACTTTATGGCTCAAGCTATCCTGTCATTCTCATACTAAATATATAATTCTGTGCTGTCTATCTGTCCCCTAACTTTACTGACTTTCCCAAATGCTTTGACTATCTAAACTATAAATTGGAACACTTCCTATTTATCTCTCCTTTCTCAGAAATCTCCTTCTTAGATTTCAACATTCACCACCGCCAATGACTCTCCTCTCATTCCACTGGCCAACCTGTAAACAAGCCCACATCTATTCTATTCTAAATGACCTAGAGCAGTTGGTTCAGCAACCCACCCGTATCCCGAATCACTTCGGAGATCGGCCCAATATTCTTGACTTGCTTCTAACAAGACAAGACGGGTTTCTAACCCGTCCTCTTATACTGTCAATCTTTTCTCTCCTTTGGGCTCTTCCGACCATAAACTTATCTCTGTCACCTGTCCTATCTTTCCCATACGGCCACTCCATCTTCCCAGCACTTTGGCGCTGCTGACTGAGAGGCTCTCCAGCAGTACTTCTTTGATTTCCCATTGAATGATTTTTGCTTCCGTGACCGGGGACCCTCGGAGAGTGCTGAACGCATTACTGAGGTAATCCTCTCGGGTATGAAGGCATACATTTAATTTTCTTTTTCTCAGATTACTGCAAACAAATCTTGGTTTACTCACGCTTGTTCTACTGCAGTCCGCGAAGTATTCAAACGACACCGACGCCTTCAAACTCAATAATCTCATTCTTCCTATGTTTCGGCCCGGAATCAAGCCAAATCTGTTCTTCGACTCGCCAAACACTCTTTCATCAATAATAAATGCAATGAACTATCCAACTCTAGCTCTTCGCAAGCTTTCTAGCATCTAGCCAAAAACCTCTCCAAAAATTTTCTTCCTCATCTTTCCCTCCCCTTTTCCACTATGATGGCACTACCGCCACTTCTCCCTCTGACAAAGCTGAATTCTTCGCCTAAACTTTCGCTAGAAACTCCACCTTGAATAATTCCAGTGCTATTCCTCCCTCTCCACCAGCCTCTCAATTACTCATGCCTAATATCCTAATCTCTTCTAAAGATGTACTTTCTACCCTCTCTGGGCTTAATACTAAAAAGGCATACGGTCCAGCTGGTGTTCCTCTTGTTGTACTAAACAACTGTGCTTCCATGCTGACTCCCTGCCTAGGCAAACTCTTCCGTGTCTGTCTCTCCTCTAACGTCTTCCCTTCTTGCTGGAAGTTTGCTCCCATTCTACCTGTCCCAAAGAAGAGTGACCGCTCGCAACCCTCCAACCTTTTTGCCCAATTGCTCTCATTACTTGCATCTCCGAAGTTTTTGAAACTATTCTTACTTCAAAATTTCTTAAGCATCCCTCTTCTCATAATCTACTCTCAGATCACCTGTATGGATTTCTTAGGGGTCGCTCTACTGGTGACCTCCTTTCATATCTTACTAACTCTTGGTCATCCTCCTTTCGGGACTTCGGTGAGACCTTTTCTATTGCGCTGGACATATCAAAGGCCTTTGATAGAGTATGACACAAACTACCCTCCTTCTGTTTCTATCCCTCTATCTGTGCATTTATCTCTAATTTCCTTTCTGTCCGTTTTATAGCTGAGGTTGTGGACGGCCACTGTTCACTTCTTCAACCAATCAACTCCGGTGTTCCTCAGGGTTCTATCCTATCTCCAATTATCTTTCTAATATTAATTAATGATCTTCTCAACTGTACCTCCAGTACTATCCATTCATATGCTGATGACTCTACCTTACACTATTTAACTATATTTTCAGAATCCCCCCAGCAAGCAATCATTCAGAAAATGATGCCATACAACACTTATCTTCTGACCTATCAACCATTCCCATTTGGGGCAGAGAAAACATGTTGCTTTCAATTATTCCAAAACCCAATTTCTCCATTTATCTACCCGTCAAGAACTCCCACAGGACTATCCCTTAAACTTGAAACAATACACAAAACAACCCTTTATCTTCTCTCAGTATTCTAGGTGTCTCTTTTTCTCCTAATCTCATTTGGAATGACCATATTACCACTCTTGCTAAAACAGCTTCTCAGAAGCTGGGTGTGCTCAACCACCTCTAGTTTTTGTTTACCCCTGCACAGCTTCTTGCTCTGTACAGGCGCACAGTGCATCCATGTATTGAGTACAGTTCGCATGTGTGGGAAGGATCCTCTCACACAACACTTCTTGACCAAAGTAGAAAAGAAAACCTTTCTTCTCATTAACTCACGTCTACTTGAACGTCCCTTGATTTTGGCCCTGTCACTCTTTCAACTATGGGGGAGGCACTCACTATAGGCAGTTATGCCTTTTGCCTCCCTCAATCACATAAAAAAAAAAAAAAACTCACTGACTCTTTGCAATTTCTCTCTCTTCTACTGCTATTACAATAATCAGTGTTCCTGAGAGCTATCTCAATGAATACCACCTCCTCTGTGTAGAGTATGTAGCACTCATCTTGCAGCACAATTTCATCCCTTTCCAATGCAACTTTCCAATCCAAGAGTTAAATTATATTCCCAAACTTTCTTCTATTCAACAACTGAACTCTGGAACTCTCTCCATGAATCAATCTTCCCCTCATCCTATGACTTAAATTGCTTCAAACTCCGTATGTACAGGCATTTTGGCTCGAACATTCAATGGTTTTGGTCACTGTGTCAAGTCTGGGGGAGACACTAATCACAGGCAGTTCTGCCTTTTGTCACCCTTATCCACACAAAAAACAAAAAACAAAAAAATACTCAGATACAATGACTCCATGGTAATTCTCTGCTATAAGTGGTCCTGTGTCTTGGGCTTTTAAGGTTGGAGCCCCTTTCGTACATTCGGCAAAATACAGTAGGATGCTGAATGGCATTTTAAGGCGAAAATAGCATATGTAAGAATGACTTTCAAATGCATTCATGGCATTTCGGCGTGACCGCCGAATTGCCATCGAATGTGGAATAATTCAAATTTAATGGTCAATATTCGGCCCCGAATAACCCAGAATTATCCTGAATGTTGGCGAATAAAATCGGATAGAATCCGAATAGTTCCGAAGGTCGGCAAGTATGCATCCGAATGCGTATATTAACGGTGAGAATAATACCGGAAGGGGTCCTATTGTTCGCAGGGGCTATAAATACCAGCCCCTCCTGGTGTTTGTGAGGCTCCTATCAACCATAGCAGAATATTAAGTAACCTTCATTTTCTACTAATTTCTATAAAAACCTATTACTTCTCAAAATTAAGCTTCAAACGCTTGCTGTGTTACTGTAGTTTCATAATTTTATAATCCATATTGATTACATTCCATATAATGTTTGGCCTTGTTTATATAGGATTTATTTTATTATTCATATTATCTTCACATGTATCTTAAATTATGTACTCCTTATTTTGAGAGTATTCTTATCATTATCATATTATCATCATATTATTCAATTTCAGATAATATATTCTTTCTTTTCAGAGTCTCTTTCTCAGTCCTCTTGATCGGCAATACAATTAGATATATCCATTAAATTCTGGATATCATGGCGGTTATAATATATCCCCCACACGGACAGATACAGAGAGAGAGAGAGAGAGAGATATTTTTTTTACATACATTTACATAGATACACTGACCACACAGACCTTACGATCCCAGCGAGGTGGTCAGGACTTAATTCTAGTAGAGATAGCTAACCCGAGAGTAAGGGACAGTGGAAGGAAAGGATAACAAAGATGAAGAGAGAGAGAGAGAGAGACCATTTCCACAAAATAAACTGCACTGTATCTTCTTATCTGATCTTTCCGTCCTCCCCATTCTTCCTTCTATCCTCTTTGTCCTCCTTTATCACTGACTCCTCTTTTTAATTGTCTTCGCTTTCCTCTTCTTCTTCTTCTCCTCTTCATATTCTTCCGTCCTTAAATTTATTATCTTCCTCCCATGAAATACAATTAGTTGAAAGTATAACAATATTGAAGAAATAGTAGGTTATAATAAAGAAATAGTAGGTTATAATAAAGAAATAGTAGGTTATAATAAAGAAATAGTAGGTTATAATAAAGAAATAGTAGGTTATAATAAAGAAATAGTAGGTTATAATAAAGAAATAGTAGGTTATAATAAAGAAATAGTAGGTTATAATAAAGAAATAGTAGGTTATAATAAAGAAATAGTAGGTCATAATAAAGAAATAGTAGGTTATAATAAAGAAATAGTAGGTTATAATAAAGAAATAGTAGGTTATAATAAAGAAATAGTAGGTTATAATAAAGAAATAGTAGGTCATAATAAAGAAATAGTAGGTCATAATAAGAAATAGTACGGTTATAATAAAGAAATAGTAGGTTATAATAAAGAAATAGTAGGTCATAATAAAGAAATAGTAGGTTATAATAAAGAAATAGTAGGTTATAATAAAGAAATAGTAGGTCATAATAAAGAAATAGTAGGTTAGAATAAAGAAATAGTAGGTTATAATAAAGAAATAGTAGGTTATAATAAAGAAATAGTAGGTTATTTATAATAAAGAAATAGTAGGTCATAATAAAGAAATAGTAGGTTATAATAAAGAAATAGTAGGTCATAATAAAGAAATAGTAGGTTATAATAAAGAAATAGTAGGTTATAATAAAGAAATAGTAGGTTATAATAAAGAAATAGTAGGTCATAATAAAGAAATAGTAGGTTATAATAAAGAAATAGTAGGTTATAATAAAGAATAGTAGGTCATAATAAAGAAATAGTAGGTTATAATAAAGAACTAGTAGGTTATAATAAAGAAATAGTAGGTCATAATAAAAGAAATAGTAGGTTATAATTAAAGAAATATTAGGTTATAATAAAGAAATATAGACATAGTAGGTTATAATAAAGAAATAGTAGGTTATAATAAAGAAATAGTAGGTCATAATAAAGAAATAGTAGGTCATAATAAAGAAATAGTAGGTTATAATAAAGAAATAGTAGGTTATAATAAAGAAATAGTAGGTTATAATAAGAAATAGTAGGTTATAATAAAGAAATAGTAGGTTATAATAAAGAAATAGTAGGTTATAATAAAGAAATAGTAGGTTATAATAAAGAAATAGTAGGTCATAATAAAGAAATAGTAGGTTATAATAAAGAAATAGTAGGTCATAATAAAGAAATAGTAGGTTATAATAAAGAAATAGTAGGTTATAATAAAGAAATAGTAGGTTATAATAAAGAAATAGTAGGTTATAATAAAGAAATAGTAGGTCATAATAAAGAAATAGTAGGTTATAATAAAGAAATAGTAGGTTATAATAAAGAAATAGTAGGTTATAATAAATGTTGTATGGTAATGTAGTTATTGATAGCTAGACCACAGCGGAGTTCAACAAAAATTGTGTGATCGTCACTTTCTACTTGTCTATTTTTCTCTATACACGTTTGTTATTTCTGAATGAGCATCTGTCTGACGGTTAGTAGAACCTTTTCAAAAGTAGATATATATATATATAACTTGGCCTGTACCTCCCAGTAAATTATTATAAACAGTTTTACTTGATTTTCAAAATAATAACTTGCACCTAATTAGTTCACAAAACACTTCACACACAGCATTTGATAATTATTGTAGGGACCCATTTGGAAATAAAGCGTTTGAGATCCAACATGTATCATTGTGTTGTATACCAGCTTCTGCGCCAAATTATTTAAGTATAGTTATTATTATATAAGTGGCCAGGTATTCGTTATAATTATAGTAATGGAATGAGGACAGATGACTTGATCGCCTTTTTTTTTTTTTTTTTTTTTTTTCGTAAAGAGCTACCAAGAATATTTATGAGGAGGATGTTGCAGGCACCAGCCGAACAGGTCGGTACTCCCGGGGAGTGCTATACGTGGCTGATAAGGATAGCTGGAACTCCCTTTTCATCACCTGGTCTCCTTTGCTGACCTTTCCGTGCCTCACAAACATAGAGGACAATTGTTCCAGTTGGCTCTCCAAAACACCTTATTTGTATATCAATACACTATACTACAAATACATTACATACTGCACCATCTTTCCTTCTGACCTTTCGTGGAATGACCATATTGCTACTCTTGCTAACAAAAATTCCAGATGTTAGGTGTGCTCAACCACCTCAGTGGGTTCTTCACTTCCGCACAGCTTCTTGCTCTGTACAGGGGCACTAGGAGCCTTTGTATTGAGTATTGTTCGCATTTGTGGGAAGGATCAACGCATACCGCACTTTACGAAATGGTAGATTCAATATAATTTTGTCTTATTCAAATCACCTCTTATTACTAATTTCCTACAATCTCTCTCTACATACCGCAATGTTGCATCTCTTTCACTCTTCTTCCGCAATTACAATAATCAATGTTCTTAATTAGAACAGTATATTTATAACAGGAATAATAGTAAAGTGTTGTTAGCCATTTTCTACGATAAATCGGTCGAGTATTCTTGTTTTCATTTGATTACCACATTTTCTTATAATGCTAGCTGTCGTTACATGTTTCTAATAGCTTAGACAATATATCAGGTTACCATGGTGAATAATGACAAAATAGTTTATGCAAAGAGGTTAAATCATGCTATAATCTAAATAAAGAAAATTGTAATGAACGAAAGTTAGTTAATGCAACAATGAGATGTGAGCGTGGCTGTTGAAGACAATAATACAATCTGATGAGAAAATTAATTAAACATAAGCGATGTGAGAGGCTTTAATAGAGATAAACTAGATAATTACGCCAGTGTAGGTGATACTCCAATGAACTCAAATATCTTTCAGGAAACCGCAGTTATATACGTAATTATGTTATCGTTAGTATAATGAATAAAACTAGTTTATTATGCATATAACTTAAGAATAGTTGAGATAACTGATTCCATTCTTCATATAATTAACATTAGTTATACCAGTTATGGTACTTAACGGTTTATATATAAGTATATGAGCTGTATATTAAGATATGCAAAACACATTTATATTGGTTACCGTTTTTAAAACAGAGTAAAGGAAGTATACGAAAAATGACTTAGCTTGGAATTTTGCAGGAAGTTGAGTGAAGCTGCAAATTAACTGGAGTGAGAGGAAAACACATGGACTGTGATTGATGGCATCCAGGTTAAATAATGTTCAAACACTGGTACGGAGGGACTTGTTTGGCGACATGGAATAATTATGTAAGAACATAGAAGGTATCTCATTCAATTAAATGTTACGAGCTATCAGAAGAGTTGTAGGAATTGGAGATATATATACATATTAATATGTTTACACTAGAAAACATCGAAAACACGTTCCTATGTACTATTCCTAATATGATTTATCATTCTTTACTCTTGCTTCAATGCTTAACATAATAATGTTCTCATGTTCTAGAACTAAAGTACGAGATATTTTGCATATCTTTGTTAAGGGGAGGTTTTTAGTTTGATCTCTAGATATCCATCAAGCTTAAGATTACACCCCCTTGAGCCCCTTTCAAGATAAATTTGTAAATTTTTCGGTAGAAAAATGTCCCGGCTGAAAGCCGGTTCCTCTTAAATAACAGGCTCGCTATCGCTCGCCAGGATAAAATCGACACCTAAATGGCACGAAAGGTCTTAAAATTGAAAAAATGGGTCGAAGGTTCTTACAACCGTCAACATAATGGGGCGAACGTCTTAAAATTAGAAAAGCAATGGGGCTAAACATGAGGGAGAAAGGAGTCAAGAAAAAAATCCCTCAAGTGGAAATCTCCCCTTAATACTGATAGGTGAATAGATGAAAACTATATTAATGCTCTTAAACAAAACACTGTTATGCTTCATCGTCCCCGTCCTTTTTATATTAGTTTCTGCCTAATTAAGTTGCTCTTGTCATAAAATATGATTGGACATAGAGCTATAGTTTAACAGTTAGATACTGTATTCATCTAAGCTAGAATTATATATATATATATATATATATTCTATCCATCCCTTCTTTCGCAGAAATCTCCATCTTCGGAGATTTCAATGTTCACCACCGAAGGCACTCCTCTCATTTGACTGACAAACCTGGTGAACAAGCCTACATCTTTCTATACTAAATGACCTAGAGCAGTTAGTACAGCATCCTACTGCTATTCCTGACCGCCTTGGAGATCAGTCCATCATTCTTAAACTATTTCTAACTTCATATTTCTTCTACTTACACTGTAAATCTTTTCTCTGCGTTGGACTCCTCCAATTACAACGTAATCTCTGTTAACTGTCCTGTCTCTCTCGTACAGCCATCCGATCTTCCCAGCCGACAGTGCTTGTGGCAATTTGGCGATGCCAGCTGGGAGGCTCTTCGGCAGTACTTGTGACATTTCCCATGGAACGATATTTGTTTCCATGGCCGGGGACCCTTGGAGTGTGCCGAGTGCATTAGAGAGGTAATCCTCTCGTTCATAGAGGCATATATTTAATTTTCTCTATCTCAGACTAGTGCAAAAATATCTTGGTATATTCACGCTTGCTCTACGTTTGTCCACAATTAGGAGGAAGCATTCAAACAGTACCATCACCTTCAAACTCAAGAGTATCGTACCTTTTATGTCTCTGCCTAGAATCAAGCCACATCTCTTCTTTGACTCGCCAAAAACTCTTTCATAAATAATAAATCTTTTGAACTTTCTAACTCTAGCTCTTCTCAAGCCTTCTGGCAAAAACGTCTAGCCAAATACTTCTCCAATTTAACGTCCTCATCTTTCCCTTTTCTTTTCCATTGTGACGGCACCACCGTCACGTCTTTCTCTGACAAAGCTGAACTCTTTGCTAAAACTTTTGCTGAAAACTCCAATTTGGATGATTCTAGTACTGTCCCTCCCTCTTACTTATGTTTAATATCATAATCTCTTCTAAGGCTGTACTTTCTGCACTCTCTGGGCTTAATACTAACAAGGCGTACGGACCTGATGGTGTTCCTCCTGTTGTCCTAAAAAAATGTTCTTCCATGCTGACTCCATGCCTAGGCAAACGCTTCCATCTCTGTCTTTCTTCTAATGTCTTTCCTTCTTGATGGAAGTTTGCTCTCATTTTGCATCCAATTGTTCTAATTTCTTGCATCTATAAAGTTTTTTAAGCTATTCTGAATTCAAAATTTCTAAATAATATCCTAATCTAATAATCTACTTTCTTACTAACTCTTGGTCATCCTCCCTTCGGGACTTCGATGAGGATTTTTCTAATGTGCTAGACATATCGAAAGCCTTTGATAAGAGTCTGGCACATATTTCTAATTTTGAAAATACCTTCCATCTATTTCTATCCCTCCGTCTGTACCTTTCTCTCAAATTTCCTCTCTGGCCGTTCCATAGCTGTGTTTGTGAATGGCCATCTCTCACTTCCTCAACCTATCAACTCTGGTGTTCCTCAAGGTTCTGTGCTGTCTTCTGTTCTGTTATTAAAATTAGTTAATGATCTTCACAACTGTACCTGCAGTCGTATCCATTCACATGCTGACAACTCTACCTTACACTTTTCAACTAGTTATGCACAACGACCCAGCAAGCCATCACTCAAAACCTCAAATGATGAGGCCATAGCTTCTGAGCTATAAGCTGTTTCCAACTGGGGCAGAACAAATCTTTTTACTTGCAATGCTTACAAAACACAGTTTCTCTATTTTATCTACCCATCAAGAACTTCCACACATCTATACCATATTTTGCAATAATTCACCATCAACCCTTCATCTTCTCTCAGTATTCATGGTGATTCTTTTTCTTCTGGCCTTTCTTGGAAAGATCATATTACCACTCTTGCAGTAACAGCTTCCAGAAGTTAGGTGTGCTCAACCATCTTGATGGGTTCTGCACCCCCGAACAGCTTTTTGCTCTGTATAGGGGCACAGAGCACACGTTTATTGAGTATTCATTGCACATGTAGGGAGGCTTAACCCATACCACATTTCTTTTTCTTCTGGCCTTTCTTGGAAAGATAATATTTCCACTCTTGCTAATAAAGCTTTCCAGAAGTTAGATGTGCTCAACCGTCTCTGTGGGTTCTTCACCCCCAGACAGCTTCTTGCGCTGTATAGGGGCACATTTCGCCCATGTATCGAGTGTTATTTGCATGTTTGGGGAGGTTCAACCCATACCGCACTTCTCGAAAGTGTAGAGTCAAAAACATTTTGTTTCATCAACTCGCCTCTTTTTTACAAATTTCCTACAGTCACTCTCTACATGTCACAATGTTACATCTCTCTCTTCTTTGTTCTTTAGAGGTTTCTAAGTGTATGCATCCTCCCTTACAGTGAGTTGGGTGCACTGCCTTTCAATACACTCCCACCGCAATTCTGTCCAACTCTCTAAACCAAGATTGAACCGATTTTCCCAGTCTTTCTTCTACTCTACAAGTAAGCTTTGGAACTATCTCCCTCAATCTGTCTTTCCCTCATCCTATTATTTAAACTACTTCAAGCTCCGCATGTCCATACATGTTGACTCCCAAACCAACGTACCTTGAATTGGGATCTCTTACTCTTTCAATTTTGGGGGAGACTCTTGTTACAGGCAGATTTTCCTTTTGTCTCCTTGTACATATATATATATATATATATAAAAAAAAAAGAGGTTGCATAGGTAAGGTTGTGCTTTGCCATGTAGTTTATCTCCATGCATGGGTTGGGTACAAATATATATAATTGTATTATAGTTCACGGGTCAGCTTCTGAAACCACATAAATTATAATGTGTCGAAGAAATACAAGTTCATTCAACCTAATTACGTATCCTCTACCAGAAAACAAATGTCTTTGTATATATATATATATATATATATATATATATATATATATATATAACTCTCTCTCTCTCTCTCTCTCTCTCTCTCTCTCTCGGCTTAATGGCTGGGTAAGCACAGCGAAATGCGGAGGGATCCTGGTAAAGAAATAAGAGAAGCAGAAGGAGGGGAGAGAAGACAAAGCGAGGAAGGACGACATATACCAAAGGAAGCAAAAACATAATACAAGGAAGTTAAATGGACATGGAAGACGAGAACTATGCACATCTCACTTTAACCATTTATATACGTACATGGATTTATGACGAGAACTATGCACATCTCACTTTAACCATTTATATACGTACATGGATTTATGACGAGAACTATGCACATCTCACTTTAACCATTTATATACGTACATGGATTTATGACGAGAACTATGCACATCTCACTTTAACCATTTATATACGTACATGGATTTATGACGAGAAACTATGCACATCTCACTTTAACCATTTATATACGTACATGGATTTATGACGAGAACTATGCACATCTCACTTTAACCATTTATATACGTACATGGATTTATGACGAGAACTATGCACATCTCACTTTAACCATTTATATACGTACATGGATTTATGACGAGAACTATGCACATCTCACTTTAACCATTTATATACGTACATGGATTTATGACGAGAACTATGCACATCTCACTTTAACCATTTATATACGTACATGGATTTATGACGAGAACTATGCACATCTCACTTTAACCATTTATATACGTACATGGATTTATGACGAGAACTATGCACATCTCACTTTAACCATTTATATACGTACATGGATTTATGACGAGAACTATGCACATCTCACTTTAACCATTTATATACGTACATGGATTTATGACGAGAACTATGCACATCTCACTTTAACCATTTATATACGTACATGGATGTATAACGAGAACTATGCACATCTCACTTTAACCATTTATGTACATGGATGTATGCAAGTAAATAATTGTACGTCTATATTTGAATCAATAGAAGGCCTATCTACTTTTCTATCCCCAATTTATCTGAACGTTGAACGCTGAACGTTGGATTCGGGATCAGATACAGGCATTCATTTAAGGGTGCATGGTTCACTTTTTGGGTGATTTTTGCATTTATTCATTATTTTTCTACTTTCCTCCCTAGACCTCCATCAAATTTAAAAAAAAAACATCCATTAGATCTCCCTTCTAGATTAATTTGTAAATTTTTCGATAGAAAAATGTCTCGGCCGAAGGCCGGTTCTTCCAACATTACAGGTTCACTATCGTTCGCCAGGGGGAAAATCGACACCTAAATAGCACGAAGGTCTAAATATTGACGAAGAAATTGAGCGAAAAGTCTTAAAATCGACTAACTAATGGGGCAAACATCTTAACATCTGAAAACTAATGGGGCTAAACATGAGGGAGAAAGTGGTCCAAAAACCGACCCCTCTCCCCTTAACATTTTCCCTGACCCTAAGATGTCCACAAGTGAGAGTGAAATTATGTAATGCACTGTAAACTCAAGGTCCCCAAGTGGACAATGACACAGGATATGACTATGTGAGCAGGACGACCTATAGTATTGGCCTCTTGCTCAAGAACTACAATAACAGCTTGTAGGGCATGTGAGAAACATTGTACTACCTGACCTGGACGCCATCTCGTGATCCTCGGGAGTGATTCCAAGACGGTCGCCATTACAGTAGCAAACTTTTAATTGTTACATTAAACAAATTCTTAATGGCATATATTATAATATAACATAACACAAACTAAACTAGCCTATCCTAACGTATCCTATTCTAACCTACTATGAATAACCAAATATACAATTATTTAAACTTCGAGTGTCCGTTTTCACTCACATAAGGCAACCAAATGTTTCTCTTACTAACCATTGTTCTGAGGGGTTTGTATCATACAATTTCGACAATGTATACATAACAAACGGAGAATAATCTAACTGACCTTGACAATTTAATTTTACATGAGATTGTTGCCTTCTGTAATAGTTCTTACATAATTTGCGTTGTTTATTAATTGTTGTTTTATAATTGTATTGAGTGTGCCTGATAAATATAGTAAATATTAGTTTCATAGGCAAACCATATCCATCAGACATATTATTATGAGGGCAGCTATTGCTCAGTGATGATATTTGTTATATTAATCTAAAGAAATAGGCCTTTGATCGTAACGGGAAACGTATCCTTCGTTTTATAAACAGTATATATATATATATATATATATATATATATATATATACTGTTGTTGTTGTTTCCCAAGCTGCCTGGCCGAACAGCCCCAAGGCCCCGAGCAAAGCCAAGGCCAAAACCGAGCAACCCCACAGAACCCTCCCTGCCGATCACAATAAAGCCTGGGTGACCGAAGCCACTCCATGGCGGGGAGCTGAGGAGGGTGCGGAAACGCCCGGGAAACCAAAGCCCCACCCAGTATATATATACTGTATATATATTTGCATATACGGAAACTGAATGAACCGACAATCTTTGGTGAACTTCTAGCAGATAACTTTGAAGAATTATAATGGATATGATCATAATCTTTTGAATAATTATCCGACAGCTTTTCACTATATTACCCATTAAAAAATAACCTATCAGGGTGAGTAGGGAAATATTTGTATACAAAAATGTATACAGCATTTTCAATAGAAAATATTATATATCTTCACTAAACCATTACGTAGACAAACCAAATATCCCTGTAAATCATAATAAAGTTAAATTCAAGCATGAAGTTTTCGACATCCAAAGAGACACATAAACATACACCAGGAAGATTTTCTGGTGATAAGCAGTATATAAGAGTGTTCTGTCTCTCTTCTGTAATAATATAATGTACATCTCCATCTCAAAGGCCAGCGAACCAATTTGTTTATCTATTGTTGCTAAATTAGAACGATGTTTTCCTAAACATCGTCTACGTTGCACAAGTTATAAACTATTCCACTACTATCAATAACAATAATAATAATTCTTTCACTAAAAGCCGTGAATTTGTTCCTCCTTCGATAAATAACAAGCGTTGACAACGCCTTACAACACGTCCCTATTCAGTAGAAAGTGAACAGAGGCATTTGATGTGCCCAAATATCTTAAGGGAGGCTTTTTTTTTTATCCCCTTCTCCCTCATGTTTAGCCCCATTATTTTTGTTTAAATCTTAAGACGTTCGGCTCAAGTTTTGCGATTTTAAGACCTTTCGTCCTATAGTTTTGGCAATATTAAGACCTTCCTGCAATTTAGGTGTCAAATATTTTCCTGACTAGTGATATCGAGCCTGTAATATCAAATAATGTACAAATTATCTTGAAGGAGGGATCTTCTTTTTTTTTTTTTTTTTTTTTAAGCTTGATGGAGGTCTGGGGAGGAAAAAAAAATACAGGTAATTAAACAAACAAATATATACGCCCATCTCCCCTAAACCTGGCCGTGCTCAAACTCGGATCTATGGTTACCACTTTTCCTTACAAGAATGGCCGGTGCCTTATGTGGGATGCCACGTGTGTTGACACTTTCTCAATAACCAACATCACCATAAGCGCCAACGAAGCAGGTGAAGCCGCCCAGATAGCAGAAAGTAGAAAGCAAAAAAAGGATCAAGCCCTCGCCAGAAGTCATCAGTTCGAGCCTCTGGCGTTCGAAACTTCAGGAGTCTTCGGCCCTACCACCCTCAATATGGTAAATGAAATAGGCCGCAAAATCAGAGAAGTTTCAGGAGACCCCGAGAAACCCTCTGGTTCAAGCAAAGACTAGGGCTGGCTATCCTCCGAGGCAATGCCACCAGCATCATGAGCTCAGTACGACTGGGCCATGCCACTGTGTGAGGCCCGGGCAGGAGTGGTGTATCCGTAGTCTTTCCACGGTACGATGTAAAAATCAATATTATTTGTATTTTACATGTTGTTTGATGTACATACATATAAGGAGATAGTGTCGGATGGTTGAAAGCCACAGGTGCTCGTGCGTTTGAGGCTAGCAACACATATTATGAAAAACATGTATCCATCATATAATATACTTTCTCTCACTTCACTCACTCACATCCTCAATTTACCGGAGGATAACAGGTTTTTCACAATACGTAAACAGATTATTTTTTTTAAATACAAATTGGTTATGAGTGAACCACTCTACCGATTACCCCACAGGCACCCTACAAACTGTCAAGTTTTATCCGACAGAAAGGCAATCAACTGGGTCAGCTGGTAAGTCTGTAGCCTTTGGAAATTGATCCTTTACTACCCATACTCACTATAAATACACCCGTTACCCCATAGACTCACTGTAAATAGAGCCGTTACTCCATAGACTCCCAGCAAATAGACGCTTTACTCCTAAACTCACTTATTATTGCACCACGGAGACTACATAAATTTATATGGTTTGTTGAGAACAATGTATACTTTCATTATTAGGAACATAAGATAGTTTTAGAATACAATAACAGTTTGCTTACCTAAAAGCTGTTTGTTATCTATAACGCATTGACATAAAGCGAGGACCAGAGAAGATTAAATCCAATAGCATGCCAGAAAATCATGTTGTTGTTGAGAAATATGAAAGCCTCTTACCATCTCTCCAGGGAACTTCTTGGAGGAAACTAACGAGGAAGAGACGAGGAGCATCTTTCTGCTGGTTGAACAAGAAAAATATTACGATCTTACACAACTATTCCACTTACAGAGGGTCGGTAAGAGGGAGAGGAGGATTTTGCCAGATAATATTTTGTGGATCCCCTGTATTATCCCTTTGAGTGCCAGCGACGTGTGTTATATTACATTCCAGCTATATTTAGACGATATTATGCAGCTTGGGAAGGATCTGTGTTAGTTAAAAGGGTTGGATGATATAGTTTGAAGCCTTATCATTGCTAGATGTCCTTCCTAAGCTGAATAAAATCGTCTAATAGTTGCCAGAATATAACTAAAAGGACGTCCCTGGCACTGAACGGGTTAAGAGACATGCTAAAAGTTGCTCCTATGAGATTTGACGTGTATTTGACCTTTTCCGTCTTTGGGGATGCCTTTCTCTGTTGTATACTGGATCTTAATAAACGATTCAATTCAGCTTAAGGGGACAGTGGTTATTATTTTTGGGTCTATGTATGTACGGTACATATTCATCTATGTTTTAGTTTCCTCCCTAGAGCTCCATCAAACTTAAAAAGACAAAAACAATTAGATCTCCGTTGTAGATTAATGAGTACAATTTTCGGTAGAAAAATATTTCGGCCAAAGGCTGGTTTTTCCAAAATTACAAGCTCACTATCGTTCGCCAGGAAAGAAATCGACACCTGCTGTAAATAGCACGAGAGGTCTTAATATTAAACACAAAATGGAGCGAAATGTTTTAAAATCGACAAACTATTGGCGCAAACATCTTAAAATCTGAACACTAATTGAGCTAAACATGAGGGAAAAGGGGGTCAATAAAAACAGCCCATCCCCCCTCAAGAAGGAAGTGCGTGTTTTAATGGAATAGTTGAAATAGATATCACTCCTTGCACGCCTACATGGCCTTCCAAAACTGACTAAAATTATATAAGTTAGAATATAATACCGGTACACTATAGGTAGCCCCAACGAACTTGACAATAATATTGATCCCTTAACTTCTTATAACTCAAAATGAATGACAGCAATCGGGCTGACATTTCTATCATTTGGGAAGAGTCCACCAGGAAATAAGTGTGGAAATTTACAGCCAGTTTGCTCAAGGTCCTTTTGAGTTACGGAGAGGCCAGGGATCGAGATAATTGTCAAGTTCGTTGGTACTACCTATAGAGGGGCACTCGGGAGGGCGTATACCTTCGCCTACGCTGGCGGAGGTAGGCGCTCTATCGATCGCCACCTAAATGAAATAACGTCATCCTTGTACCTATCCTATCTGCCCACCACATTTTATTAAGGGGAGGCAGACCGTTTTTCTGGACCCCCTTCTCCCTAATGTTTAGCCCAACTAGTTTTGAGATTATAAGACGTTCGGCCCATTAGTTTGGCGATTTTAGCCCCTTTCGCCCCATTTCGATGTCAATTTTAAGACCTTTCGTGCCATTTAGGTGTCGATTATTTCCTGGTGAGCGATAGCGAGCCTGCAATTTTAAGAGGAACCGGCCTTTGGCCGGAAATTTTTTCTACCGAAAAATTTACAAATTTATCTTGAAGGGGGTCTAGGGGGTGTTTTTCTAAGCTTGATGGAGGTCTAGGGAGGAAACTAAAAAATATGTGAATAAATGAATTAATAGACCAAACAAACGGCCAGTCTCCCCTTAACATTGGTTCATAACTTTGTGAGCCGCCTACGGCGGAGGTATGTGCTCTACCGATTACCTCCTAAATCGAATAATTTCTTCCTTGTCGCATATCCTATCTCCCTACCAAAATTCATGGAAATCGGTTTATATTTTTAAATAAATATCTTTTACACAGACAAACAGTAACAGACAGACAAATAGACAAACGGAGACAAAAACATAGTGTCCTCCAACTTCGTTGGCGGAGATAAATAGCGTCCTCGTTTACTGAATATGCTCATTTTGAATCTTGGATATATGTTAAATGCCACTCCTGCCAAGCTGGAGTGTTATTATCCGATGGTAAAATATTCATGTTAGTGACCAATAACACACTTGGATTATATATAAGTATCTGTTGTCTATGTAAAAGTTCAGCTATTTCATTCAAGTGACGTAAATTCTAAGAATTAAGTTTGTGATATATTTGCACTATTGCGACACATGGGGGACACAAGCACAAGCAAAACAATTAAAGTATTATAGGGATTCTATGATAGTCGTATGATTGACAAAAGATAGCTGCATTATTCGCTGGAAGCTATATCATTATGTAAGCTATTTAATCAAGTAAGCTAGTGTCACTTTATATGTTTGTGACTCTACTGACTCTACTGACATAGACAATAGTACTTAAGAATTACTCCTTGGTGCTCGCTCCTGTATTGGCAACAAATTTCCGTCTGTGTACTCATACCTCATGCTTCCCAGTACCCTGGAAAGAAGCAAACATCCATCCAGTTCCTAAAAAAAGTGCCTCTTCAGATCCATCAAACTACAGACCAATAGCTATAACTTCCACTCTTGGTAAAGTCTTTGAAATTATATTAAATAATCACATAATTAAGCATCTTGAGAATAATAAATTAATCAGTGATAGGCAATATGGTTTTAGACGATGTCGATCAACTGCAGACATTCTCTGCCTTCTTACGCATCAAATCAACCAAGCTACAGACCAACATGGTGAAACACATACAATAGCACTGGATATATCAAAGGCATTTGATAGAGTCTGGCATCAATCCTTATTGTCGAAGATGTCACACTACGGCCTTGCATTATTAGTTCCACTAATTTCTTCTTATCTTCATAACAGAAAAATATGTGTAATGGTAGATGGCCTTTATTCTCAATTTCACTCAATAAATGCTGGTGTTCCCCAGGGATCAGTTTTGGCCCCAACTCTGTTCCTCATTCATATCAATGATCTCATATCTACCACTCATAATCCAATACATTCCACGCAGATGACTCAACACTCCATAGTTCCTTCACATTTACCAATTCTTTCACCCAACCCGATCTTATCAATTCAAAAATAAACACTGCAATTTCTCTGAACCAGGACCTTTCTAGAATTAATGAATGGGGACAAAAGAATCTAGTTTCCTTTAATGCACAGAAAACCAAGTACATTCAATTTTCTAACCGACAGAATCTCACTGACTCCCATATATGTTTTAATGATGTAAATATTCCCACTTCAACTAGTAATGACATTCTCGGTGAAACATTAACTACTAACTTGAGCTGGACACATTATGTTAGAAGCATTGCTAAGAATGCCTCTAAAAAAACTGGGACTCCTGTACAGAGTTCGAGAATTCTTCACTGACGAGCAGTTGGCCGTAATATATAAAAGTCATGTGCGTTCTCAGATGGATTACTGTTCACCTCTGTGGAGTGGAAGTGGAGTGGTTGCATTGAGGCAGTTGGACAAAATTCAAAATAAAGCTATTAGATTAATCAATAACCATGCAATCACACAGGACCTTCCTACAGTATCCATACGAAGAAACGTTGCATCCCTTGCATTATTCTACAGATATTTTCACAGCAATTGTTCCGAGGAACTTGCTTCAATTGTGCCGCCTCTCCATATCTTTCCCCGTAGAACTAGGGCAGCTGAGAGCACCCATGAATTTACACTTTCTCCTCCACAATGCAGAACTTCTGCTTATCAAAATTCATTTATCCCTAGAACTACTACTCTTTGGAATTCACTTCCCTCGAGTTGCTTTCCACAAACTTACTATCTACAAAGTTTAAATCCAGTTGTTACAAACATTTTATGAATGGAGGATGCCTTTAGGCACATGGACCTTTTTGTTGTATCTGTGTTTTTCCTTCCTCCGTTCATAGTCTCTTTTTAAAAAAAAAATATATATATATATATTAAGGAGAGGCAGACCATTTGTTTGGTCTATTAATTCATTTATTCATGTATATTTTTTCGTTTCCATCCTAGACCTCCATCAAGCTTAGAAAAACCCCTAAACCCCTCTTAAAGATACATTTGTACATTTTTCGGTAGAAAAATTTCCCGGCCGAAGGCCGATTCCTCTTAAAATTGCAGGCTCGCTTTCGCTCGCCAGGAAATAATCGACACCTAAATGGCACGAAAGGTGTTAAAATTGACAACGATATGGGGCGAAAGGTGTTAACATCGCCAAACTAATAGGCCGAACGTCTTATAATTTCGAAACTAGTGGGGCAAAACATTAGGGAGAAGGGGGTCCAGAAAAACGGTCTGCCTCCCCTTAACTACAACATCAGGTCCAACATGCCATTTGTCAAAAAAATTCCTGTGAGGCCAGAAAGCTTCACTAATATGACATTTATTACAGAACGCATTTACGATACGAATCCTAATTGTACACACAACATTTAGTGTAGGTATAGTATGGTTAAGGGGAGATGGTTGCAGGCTCGCTATCGCTCGCCAGGAAATAATCGACGCCTAAATGGCACGAAAGGTCTTAAAATTGACAACGAAATGGGGCGAAAGATGCTAAAATCGCCATACTAATGGGCCGAACGTCTTATAATCTCAAAAGTAGTGGGGCTAAACATTAGGGAGAAGGGGGTCCACAAAAACGGTCAGCCTCCCCTTAAACCCACAGTAGACCTTGAGGGCGAGGAGGAAAGCGATTGCTAATTTGGTATATGGAAGATGAAAGCCAGGTTCCCGAAATTAAATAGAAAAAAATATATGATAAGGTGGATCGTTATTTCATTCGTAGTCATTATTATTCGCTACTTCTGCCGGTTTAAATTTCGATGTATGGTTATTTGTGTATGTTTGTTTGTCTATTTAATTATTGACGAGTACCTGTTTACCTTTCTATCCATAAATGTATCCATCACAGCATTGTTTTTTTTTTCTCTCTCTCTCTCTCTCTCTCTCTCTCTCTCTCTCTCTCTCTCTCTCTCTCTCTCTCTCCCTCTCACACACAGTCTCTCTCTCTCTCTCTCTCTCTCTCTCTCTCTCTCTCTCTCTCTCTCTCTCTCTCTCTCTCTCTCTCTCTCTCTCTCTCTCTCTCTCTCTCTCACACACACTCTCTCTCTCTCTCTCTCTCTTTGGGTGTTCTGATTAGCAGTGACCTAAAGTTTTCCAAGCAGTGCATTGAAGTAGAGAAGAAAGCTCTGAAATTATTGGGCTATATTAAGAGGCACTTTAAGTATATGTATGTATATGTATATGTATGAGGGTGTAAAGGCGGCAGTACGTGTGGAGAGTGAGCAGAGCGAGTTCTTTGACCTGAATGTTGGTTTGAAACAGGGGTGTGTGATGTCCCCGTGGTTGTTTACTGTATATATGGATGGAGTCATGACAGAAATACTATCAAGAGCAGTGGATGTTGGTGTATCGCTGAAAAGGGAGGGAATTGAGTGGAAGCTACCTATACTGCTGTTTGCTGATGATACAGTTCTGATGAGTGATAATGAATGGGAGTTGCAGGGTCTGGTAAATGAGTTTGGAACAGTGTGCGAAAAACGGAATTTGAAGGTAAATGCGGGGAAGAGCAAGGTTATGGTCTTCGAAAGGGGTGAAGTCACAGAGTGTGAGGTGAAGTTGAACGGTCAGGCTATGGAGATCGTCAACTCTTTTAAGTATCTGGGTAGTGTGTTGAGTAAAGATGGGACTATGGATGAAGAAGTGCGGGAGAGGGTACAACAGGGGAAGAGAGTTGTAGGAACGCTGAAAGCAGTAACAAGAAATAGGGTGGTCAGTATGGAAGTGAAGAAGTCCTTGCATAACAGTGTGGTAATCCCGACACGGACTTACGGAAGCGAAGCATGGACGATGGTTGAGAGACTCAGACCAAGAGTGAGAGCAGTGGAAATGAATTACTTAAGGAGTGCGTGCGGAGTTACATGGAGGGATAGACAGACTAATGAGGAAGTAAGAAGGAGGTGTGGTGTGGAGGTAGATGTGCTGGAAAGTGTGAAAAGGAATAACTTGAGATGGTTCGGCCATATGGAACGTATGGAAAGCGAGAGAATGACTAAGAGGGTGTACGAGAGCGAGGTGGAGGGACAGAGAGGGAGAGGTAGACCGAAAGAGAGGTGGAAGGATGGAGTGAGGAAGTATATGAACGAAGGCGGTGCTGGTTGGGGGGAGGGGCGTCGACTGACTGGGGACAGAGGTGCATGGGGGCAGTTCGTTCGTGGTCACCCCTTCGGGGATCACGGCATCAGGCAATAGATAGATAGATAAAATTTAAGTATAGAAATAAGGAAATAGTCCTCACACTTTACAACGCTCTAATACGGCCTCTCCTGGAGTATGCTGTTCAATTCTGGTCTCCAGCACTTAGGAAAGATATAGAGCGACTGGAAAGAGTACAAGCTGGGGCTACAAAACTTATTCCATCGCTTAGAAGAGTGAGATATGAGGACCGGTTGAGAGCTCTTGATCTCTTCCCGTTGGAGACCCGCAGACTACGAGGTCAGCTCATTGAAGTTTTTAAAATACTTAATGGGTTCGACAATGGATGGACAAAATGTTTATCCTAAATATGAATACAACACACAACCATGGCTGGAACATAGAATTGCAAAGGTTCAGCACTAGTATCTGTGGACACTTTTTCACATATAAGATCTGTTCTACCTGGAACAAACTTCCCTCCGAAGTTGTACAGTAGAGCAGTTCAAGAAGAGAATAGATAGTATTTTGCACACTCTATAAAGAATGTAGTGCACTAAACAGTCTCTCTCCTTCCACTTCGAGTATCTCCTCGGAATAGACCGCAAGGTATCTGAGATACTAACTATTCCTTGTAACTCCTTGTAACTTTATCGGCATATTAGCCGGAGGGAGCAGAGGGTGGGGAGAGAGAGTCTTCTACTTTACTGTCCTATTCTTCCACTATAACCTGTCCCTGTCTAGTAGTATTAAGCCCAGACCACCTAGTTGGGACCGCAAGGTCTGTGTGGTCTGAGTATCTGTGTAACTCTGTGTCTGTGTAACTCTCTCTCTCTCTCTCTCTCTTATGTATATATATATATTTTCTTTTTCCTATTTCGCGTGTTTTTTAGGGGGTGCGAATTTCAATTATCACTATAGCAGTGTGAACGAAAAACTAAATATATGCATACCATTTAATACTATTTGTAATGAACTTTAACGTGATGGTATCTATCAATATCAAAGGTTGAAGAGCATGAGTAACACAGACCCAAACAGCAAGTGAAAATACTGTATTGGGTGGGGCCAGGGCGTGGAAAACTCCGAGAACAACTTTGACAATTGTGTTTGTCCCGGCTGTGTGTGTGCCACAAAGAACTAATACCCCGAGGGAACACAAGTTAAGCCAGCGCTGAAGGTTGATTTAAGGGGGTAGTGCTTGGTTTTTATTGATCCCCTTCTCCCTCATGTTTGGCCCATTAGTTTTGCGATTTCAAGACATTCACTCACTATTATGGCGATTTTGAGACCTTTCACCCTATTACTGTGTCAATATTAAGACCTTTCGTGCTGTTTAGATGTTGATTTTTTCCTGGCGAGCCATAGCGAGCCTGCAATTCTAAGAGGAATCGGCCTTCGGCCGGGACATGTTTTCTACCAAAAAATGTACAAATTTATCTTTAAAGGGGGTCTAGGGGGTGTTTTTCTAAGCTTGATGGAGGTCTAGCGAGGAAACTAAAAAATAAATGAATAAATGAATTAATAGACTAAAAATCCAGCACTACCTCCTGAAGCGAGCGCTGAAGGTTGATTTAAGGGGAGGGTTTGAGTTAGCTCCCTAGACCTTCATCAAGCTTAAACAAATACCCCCAAGACTCCTTCCTGATCGAGATAACATTTTATTGTTTTGGGTAGAAAAACGTCACGGCCGAAAGCCAGTTCCTCCTAATTTGCCGGTTCCTCCTAAATTAAAATGTAAAACTTGCAAACTACAGGCTCACTATCGCTCGCCAGCAAAATATCGACACCTAAATGGGTGCCATTTGGTCTTACAAATTGGTCTTACAATTAACATAAACGGGGCGAAAGATCTTAAAATCGCCAAACTAATGGAATAAATTTCTTAAAATGTCAATACAAATGAGGCTAAGCATGAAGGAGAAGGGAGTTAGGATAAACGCTCTCAAGTGAAAATATCCCCTAATGTGGTGGGTGGGTAAGTGGGTGAAGGAACACGGAGGGTGAGACTGGCACGGTACAGTCGTCGACATAAATACTTGAACAGTGAACGCTTCCTCCAATTATAGCCTATACAAGACAATAATGTGTGTTATTTGTAGCTGAAAACATTCCCTAGAGTATTGAACCACTGTATTGCACCACTGTATTGCACCACTGTATCACAATGATTTATCCATTTGTTGTAAAGATGTTTTCTGATCACGGCTGTAGTGATGGTGCAGTAGACTAATGTAGCATATATAGTATATGTGATGGTGCAGTAGACTAATGTAGCATATATAGTATATGTGATGGTGCAGTAGACTAATGTAGCATATATAGTATATGTGATGGTGCAGTAGACTAATGTAGCATATATAGTGTATGTGATGGTGCAGTAGATAATGTAGCATATATAGTATATATGATGGTGCAGTAGATAATGTAGCATATATAGTATATATGATGGTGCAGTAGATAATGTAGCATATATAGTGTATGTGATGGTGCAGTAGACTAATGTAGCATATATAGTATATGTGATGGTGCAGTAGACTAATGTAGCATATATAGTATATGTGATGGTGCAGTAGACTAATGTAGCATATATAGTATATGTGATGGTGCAGTAGACTAATGTAGCATATATAGTGTATGTGATGGTGCAGTAGATAATGTAGCATATATAGTATATATGATGGTGCAGTAGATAATGTAGCATATATAGTATATATGATGGTGCAGTAGATAATGTAGCATATATAGTGTATGTGATGGTGCAGTAGACTAATGTAGCATATATAGTATATGTGATGGTGCAGTAGACTAATGTAGCATATATAGTATATGTGATGGTGCAGTAGACTAATGTAGCATATATAGTGTATGTGATGGTGCAGTAGACTAATGTAGCATATATAGTGTATGTGATGGTGCAGTAGACTAATGTAGCATATATAGTGTATGTGATGGTGCAGTAGACTAATGTAGCATATATAGTGTATGTGATGGTGCAGTAGACTAATGTAGCATATATAGTGTATGTGATGGTGCAGTAGACTAATGTAGCATATATAGTGTATGTGATGGTGCAGTAGATAATGTAGCATATATAGTATATGTGATGGTGCAGTAGACTAATGTAGCATATATAGTATATGTGATGGTGCAGTAGACTAATGTAGCATATATAGTATATGTGATGGTGCAGTAGACTAATGTAGCATATATAGTATATGTGATGGTGCAGTAGACTAATGTAGCATATATAGTATATGTGATGGTGCAGTAGACTAATGTAGCATATATAGTATATGTGATGGTGCAGTAGACTAATGTAGCATATATAGTATATGTGATGGTGCAGTAGACTAATGTAGCATATATAGTATATGTGATGGTGCAGTAGACTAATGTAGCATATATAGTATATGTGATGGTGCAGTAGACTAATGTAGCATATATAGTATATGTGATGGTGCAGTAGACTAATGTAGCATATATAGTATATGTGATGGTGCAGTATAGTAATGTAGCATATATAGTATATGTGATGGTGCAGTAGACTAATGTAGCATATATAGTATAGTATAGTATAGTATAGTAATGTAGCATATATAGTATATATTGTATACGAACTTCCTCATAAATTCAATGCCTTCTCAAAAATATTAGACTGCTAATGTATATATAAAATAGTGATCAACCTATCATTTGCCATGCGAAATTGTTTACAAGTTCACCGATAAAGGGTTTTCACACTATCAATCATTGTGTCGGAATTCTGATCGACAAGTAATAACAAAGCACAGTGTTGTGGATACCACTCAAAATCCCTAATGGAGCTAATCAAGCCTATCCAATAATGAAAGGTAAAAGCGGTAAAAATTTGACATGGCCTCGAAGGGTCATTGTGCTTTATTTCTACGTGTTGATTACATTTAACGGACATGTATCTGCAAGGATAATGGCACCTGTAACAAAAGATTTCCTTCATTATTTGACTAAGGCTTGATTCCACATTTCCGCTGTAGGTAGTGTGTCATGTACTACTGTATACATTTAACGCCTTTCCTTCACAGGTTTTTTATTTTATTTTTTTCTATGTGAGTGAGGGAGACAAAAGGCAGAACTGCCGGTAGCGAGTGCCTCCCCCGTAGTTGAAAGAATGACAGGGCCAAAATCAAGGGACGTTCGAGCCAAAATGCCTGGACACACGGAGTTTGAAACAATTTAAGTCATAGGAAGAAGGATAGACTGATTCTGGGAGAGAGTTCCAGTGCTCAGCTGTTGAATAGAAGAAAGACTGAGAGTAACGTTTCACTCTTGGGTTAGAGAGTTGCACAGAGTAGGGGTGGGATTGTGTTGAAAGACTTGTACCACGTACCCTACGTAGAAGAGGTGGTATACACTGGGAGAGCTCTGAGGAACACTGATTATTGTAGTAGCGATAGAATAGCAACAGAGATGCAACATTGCGGCGAAGAGAGAGAGAGATTGCAGAGAGTTGGTGAGAGGACGGGAGTTAATGATACGAAAGGCCTTCCTTTCTACTTTGTCTAGGAGTGCGGTGTGAGAGGATCCACCCCACACATGTGAACAATACTCAATACAAGGACGCACTGTGCCCCTGTACTGAGCAAGAAGCTGTGCAGGGGTAAAGAACCCCTTGAGGTGATTGAGCACACCCAGCTTCTGGGTGGCTGCATTAGCAAGACTGGTAATATGGTCTCTCCAAGTGAGAGCAGAACAAAAGAGACACCAAGAATATTAAGAAAAGATGAAGGATTGATTTTTGTATTGTTGAAAGATAAGGGATAGTCTTCTGGGTGTTCCGGACGGGTAGATAGATGGAGAAATTGGGTTTTGGAAGCGTTAAAGGTAACAAAGTTTTCTCTGCCCCAATTGGAAATAATAGTTAAATCAGAAGATAAATGTTGTACGGCTTCATTACGTTGGTATATCACAGAGTTTCACTTATCACGGTCAGACGATAATATATATGCCAGTTACAGTATATACCAGTTATACATAATATATATGCCAGTTACAGTATATACCAGTTATACATAATATATATGCCAGTTACAGTATATACCAGTTATACATAATATATATATGCCAGTTACAGTATATACCAGTTATACATAATATATATGCCAGTTACAGTATATACCAGTTATACATAATATATGCCAGTTACAGTATATACCAGTTATACATAATATATATGCCAGTTACAGTATATACCAGTTATACATAATATATATGCCAGTTACAGTATATACCAGTTATACATAATATATATGCCAGTTACAGTATATACCAGTTATACATAATATACATCTAACTATGCTATTTTAGCTATATTTCCGTTTATCAATACGCAGCTAAAACAGAATCTATCAAAGAATACTTCAATGTTGTGTATATTACTATTGCCATACTCCAATATAGCTATAATAGCATATCTACAGGGGCACTTGTTAGAGTGCATATCTCCGCCTACACTGGCTTGTTGGCTGGTTCTTTATTATAAATATCATGGACCTAAATTTTCTTCTGGATCGAGTTCCAGGATATAAGCAATATCGCCTCCTAAATTAAATCCCCTTCTCCTTGGTGCATTATATATGCCCACAAAATTTCGTGAAAATTGGTTCATAACTTTGTGAGTTATAATTTTTACAAACAAACAATCAAATAGACAAACGGAGACGAAAACATCCCCTCCGCGTAACTTTGTTGGCGAAGGTATAAAATAGATATGTACCGAACATGTCAGACTTGGCTGATCCTGGACCCAAGGTGAGATGTGGTAAGTGGTTTGTCGTCAACTCGCTTCATGGTCAGTTTGCCTCACAATTACTTCTCGTCACCACCACATCACATAAGTATTGTTCAGAACCCTTTCCCTATGCCTTTCAAACATGTCAAAATACTGATGTACTGTAGATGATAAATAGATTGATCCATGAAACACTATAATAACATGGCTCTATGAAACTAATTGCATCCCACTTGCAAGTATGAAGGCATTGTGGTCATACTGTGCTGTTGAACGCCAAGGTGAAAAATTGGTACCACCATAGAAGAATTTTAGCTACGGTCATAATCTCAAGATATTTATCGTATTGTTATGGAAAATGTTATTTCGCTATAACAACATGAGTCCATGATTCCCTTTAACATTTAATATTTGTTTATTGATATATAGATTTTGATTGGTTATTTTGCCTTTATATTGTCTTTGTCCGAATTTTGGTTTGTTTAGTTTGCAAGTTTTACATTTTAATTGAAGAATATTCTAAATGATTGACCGTCTTGGATTGTACCGATTCGCGTGGTGTCTGGATCTGCTTGTTCATGGACTGTCAGACGAAGTGGGGGTGATGGGAAGTGACCTTCTCCCAGATAAGCCTACCTTTGATGGTCGGGGGAGTTTCTCCCTTCCTCCGGCTTCAGTGGCTTAAGAAATGCAATAAAAAATAACGCAACCATGGCATAAGAAAACTGGGAGAATTTCTGCCTCATTCTGTTTAGAGTTTAAATTAGCATCGTTTGAAATGTCGCCTTTTAATCTAATCTAGCTTTCAACAATTTTGGTCTGGAGTTATTTTGAATTTTGTCAAGTTAAGGAATATAGCGACATAATTATGAGATTTATCGGGCATTATTCAGGTCAACTTCATTTAGCAGAAATTATGATGTAGAAGTTGTAAGGTTTGAAGAAATATTTCAAAATAAATAAAAATATCCACGATTACAGTATACAGTATATAATAAATATATTAATAAATTATATTGGGATATAAAATGTTAATAGTACAGACACGGCGACGCAATGTACGTTTGCATCATTGAATACTGTGCTATACAGTTAAGACTACAATTATTGTGCAATGGAAAAAAATAAATATGTTCAAGATTACATGGTAAGAAGGTCAAAGTTAATGAAAACATATAGAATATATATTATGTGAGAGGAATGGTTTGAAGAGTGTGAGAAAAAAAGTGAGTGTACATGAAAGAAACAGGAGGTGGGGAGTTTGTCTTGCAATGAACAAACCATTAAATATAAAATACATGTATTCCATGTGTGATTTCGGAATGCATACAGTGTACGTAGATCTTACTTTTGGAAGAGTGACAGAGGTTGTATTCGATATTTTATTTACATGATGTTGTATATTCTTTATTTAAGAGGAGGTAAACAATTAACACATAACAAGCTTTATGTAATTAGTAAAATAAAGATGAAGTACGTATTTATAATAATAGCTTAGTATGAATTCAGTATTTCATATAAAATATATGGTTCTTTATAAAGCCATATTATGAATGACACTGAAGACGATGATGCACCAATAAAAATAACATTACCGGTATATATATATTACCGGTATATATATATATATTACCGGTATATATATATATTTTAGTTTCCAAATATAAATGCAATTACAATCACCGTTTTGATAAAGTTAATATACTCTGAGAATGGATAAACATATAGTAATTAGAACTCGAATTAATTAAAGATGAAAGTGAAAACAAGAGTATAAAATTGAAGCGTGTTAAGAGTTATGACAATGAAACGAAATATTACATAAATAATGAAAACATAGATGGAGTTTATGAAAACTAATTAAGTAAAAGTCAAAGTGTTCGAGTAGCAAGCAACAAGTAAGACATCTCAATCCTCAATACGATCACTTTGGTATTTCCCTTGTCTTAAGATAAAACTGAAAGATCCCTTTTTCCCCAAACCGGAAGAAACATTGATAAATTAAATGGGAATTTAAAGCGAACAAGAGGATAAAATAGATAGTACATAATTGAGAAAAATACAGAATATTCAATAACAAAACTGTAATTACAAACAGATGACAGACATAGAGAGTGACCGACATACGCACACACACACGCACACGCACACACACACACACACACACAAACTGACTGATAGAGTCAGACGAGCAAATAATACAGAAATACTGAGAGCGAAATTAAGCATGTAGATTTGCAAATTGACAACCAAAAGCTAGGACAAATAAAACTAGTGGTCTGAGAAAAACTATTACAAAATGTGAAAATATGTGAGTAAAATGAGGAGGGGCTTTCAAACCAGAGTAGATACAAATTCACCGGTAGATATGCACGGCAACGAAATGAAATATTTAACCTGTAGTAAAAAAAAAAAAAGGAAAAAAAAAAAAAAAAAAACACACACACACACAACGTTGGAAAGCAAAATGTCGGCCTCCCCATCCTCTAAAATGTTGAGGCTATGAGCTTTAAATAGTAAATCACTAATGCAATCACCTAGTGCAGTCATGTATCAATATGTTTGGCCCATGCGTCTATATTGATCATCATTAATGTAGATATCTTTTTATGAGAGGATGTAAACTACTAAAGCTATTAAGGGGAGGCAGACCGTTTGTTTGGTCTATTAATTCATTTATTTATATATATATTTTTTTTTAGTTTCCTCCCTAGACCTCCATCAAGCTTAGAAAAACACCCCCTAGACCCCCCTTCAAGATAAACACCCCCTAGACCCCCCTTCAAGATAAACACCCCCTAGACCCCCCTTCAAGATATATGTGTACATTTTTCGGTAGAAAAATGTCCTGGCCGAAGGCAGGTTCCTGCTAATACTACAGGCTCGCTATCGCTCGCCAGGAAATAATCGACACCTAAATGGCACGAAAGGTCTTAAAATTGACAACGAAATGGGGGGAAAGGTGTTACAATCGCCAAACTAATGGGCCGAACGTCTTATAATCTCAAAACTAGTGGGGCTAAACATTAGGGAGAAGGGAGTCCAGAAAAACGGTCTGCCTCCCCTTAATAGTTGTAATACCTAGTTCAGTTCAGTTGAAGGTCGGGAAGTATTAATGCCTTTCCATCGGCACTTCCCTAGGCAGTTTTATTTACTGTTATATGGGATGTGTCTCTGTGTCGTGCTCTTTTGTTCACAACTATATTTAATTACAGTATATTTGTCTGTATTTAGTCTGTTTTGTTTCTTGTTTTAAATTTGTCCATTATATTTCTGTCTTCTTAGTTAATCTCTTTCCTCTTTCTGTCTTGTGTCTTTCACATCAAATATAAGTTTTCTTTTACAATGTCGATATTTTAAAAACTGCCTCTTATGTTATTGATTGTGAACATTAATTTGATCCTCTGCATGTGACATAACAACATTGCTTTATATGGTAGATATATGGTATATTATCTAACATCCTCCTCTGTCCTCCCCTTACTCTGCCACTGTTTCGTTCCATACGCTTGGCCACAACCATGTATTTCATCAGCTGACTGCTAATACTTATGTTTCATTTAGGTTTGTGTTTAGATAAAAAAGGTCTGTTGTGTTTTAGCGTCATTGTATATAATTTAGCTATTCACTACAAGCATGCACTAACTCGAACAGGTGACTCCTGTGACTTCGAGTACAGTGATTAAAACAATAACTGTTTAGCTCATTGGATAGTTTTTTATTATGAGTCATTATTTTAAAATTGAATCAACATAACAGGAATGATATATTGCATCAGTATCTATTTACAATATATTTGTTCGTTTTAATCTTAAACGTTCCATGGTTAGTGCTAGTTTTTTATTCATCAGGCAACATATTCCACATTAAACAACCAGAATAACCAATATATCTTTTAGATTTTTCATCCCCTAGTTTAGGAGTCTGAATAAGTTACTATTTCGTAAATCCTGTAGTTGAATATTGGATATATATTGTTAAAGTTAATGGCGGTGGGAAGGCGTAACTGATTGTATACTACATTAACTGACTCTGATCTATACATAGTTATATACAGTATATATATATACAGTATGTCTTGTATTAATAGTATTTAAAGCGGGAATCGGTATGATCTTTGTAGCTTACTCCTTATATTATTCGATCATATATATATATATATATATATATATATATAGTTCAGGCATGAAAGTATTATCACCCAGATTCTTCAAAGATTCTACAAAGCAGATTACACTCCCCTGACACACAAAGCTGCCCCTCAAGGATTACAAGGCGGGAGACGAGATAAAAGAGATATGTGAAAAAGTTATGGATGTAAACTAAGGAGAATATAATACAACAGCCGTCGGTATTGACATTTGACTCGGGTAGGGTGTGGAGGCCACTTTGATAGGATTTTGGAAGTTAAGTATGCGGTAGTTACTTACTATTCCAATGGAAGTTAAGTATGCGGTAGTTACTTACTATTCCAATGGAAGTTAAGTATGCGGTAGTTACTTACTATTCCAATGGAAGTTAAGTATGCGGTAGTTACTTACTATTCCAATGGAAGTTAAGTATGCGGTAGTTACTTACTATTCCAATGGAAGTTGGAAGTTAAGTATGCGGTAGTTACTTACTATTCCAATGGAAGTTAAGTATGCGGTAGTTACTTACTATTCCAATGGAAGTTAAGTATGCGGTAGTTACTTACTATTCCAATGGAAGTTAAGTATGCGGTAGTTACTTACTATTCCAATGGAAGTTAAGTATGCGGTAGTTACTTACTATTCCAATGGATACAGAGCTACTTTTATATATACTATTTTAGCTATTGATGAGTGTACAGTATAAGGAAAAATGCTAATTGCCTTAACATTATTATTTTGAGTGATAAATATACGTATAGTTGTGCCAGCTGGACGTGTAGGCAACTGTTCATGATTAAGATTTGTGTATGACATGGACTTGGTAGGACTTAGTTTGAGTGCATATAGTACAGTGTTTTAATAAGAGTTTTGTTTGACATGATAGTTACAGTATACGTGAGGTAACTGGGTAGTAGATGGCGTTTACTACTTGGTTACTATTATTTATAATTCAAAATACAAAATCATTGAATTAATTAATAAAACAATGTACATGTTAACCAACCAATCAAAATTGTAATATGTTGCTATATTAAAGGTGTGTTTCTGCGAGTGAGGAGACGTGTGCATTAGGCCAACACGGGAGCAAATTTAGTTAACATGAGATTGAGTTTGCCAAAGACACCGTTGAGGATGTTGAACAAGTGTACTGTATATACACATAAAGTGGTTCGTTGAATATATATTTATAATATATATGTATAAATTAAAACACATAATGTAAAATATATTGAACATATTATATCATGCCTTGTGATTCCTAGATATGTTCCGTGCCCAATATGTTTTACACTGGAACAACTGTATTTCATTAAATTATATATTAGAATAACCAAAATTAAACGTTTTCTGTAAACCCTTGAAATTATTCAGGAAAATATTGATAATGATGATAATGAACCCCAGTATATGGCAACCAGATATGTATGAATCCTAGCTACAGGCCTTATTGCATTCCCTCCTCCTATGAGTTAAATTGCTTCAAACTCCGTGTGTTCAGGCATTTTAGCTCGAACGTTCCTTGATTTTGGCCCTGTTACTCTTTCAACTATAGGGGAGGCACTCGCTACAAGCAGTTCTGCCTTTTGTCTCCCTCACTTACATAGAAGAAAAAAAATATATTGAAAACCAAATATGCCCCATCTATCGCCAGCTGTGGACATTACCCAACACTGGCAGCCGTTCATCAACACACCCGGCGAAAGGACAACAGAGGGGAGAGTGGCTAGCTAAACGAGGAGGGCAGAGACCGTACGAGCGTGTGTGTGGACTCTTGAGCTGATCCCTCCACCACGCTACAGGGAACGCTAATTGGGATTCACCTCACAGTACGTTTATAAATATACTTTACGATGCTGGTCAATATTAACACAATTATGATAAATGTGTGACTGTAGTTCGTTCGTTCATATATATATATATATATATATATATATATATATATATATATATATATATATATATATATATATACCGGTATATATATATATATATATATATATATATATATATATATATATATATATATATATATATATACCGGTATATATATATATATATATATATATATATATATATATATATATATATATATATATACAGTGTATACTGTATATATATAAAACAAATAATTTCCTATTCGTGCGCACGAACAACATATATAGAAAAACAAAATATACAGTAGCCTACTTGTACACACTCAAAGTTACCATATACACATACGTGCACAAATTCACAAGTATAATAATACACACACTCACACATATTTTTAAGGCAAAGTTAGATCGTTGTAACTCAAGAAGCGGGACAATACGAGCCTAAAAAGCTCAATTCCTGTATACTACAATTAGGTAAATAAAATGCCAGCCAGCCAGCCAGCCAGCCAGCCAGCCAGCCAGCCAGCCAGCCAGCCAGCCAGCCAGCCAGCCAGCCAGCCAGCCAGCCAGCAGCCAGCCAGCCAGCCAGCCAGCCAGCCAGCCAGCCAGCCAGCCAGCCAGCCAGCCAGCCAGCCAGCCAGCCAGCCAGCCAGCCAGCCAGCCAGCCAGCCAGCCAGCCAGCCAGCCAGCCAGCCAAGCAGCCAGCCAGCCCGCCAGCCAGCCAGCCAGCCAGCCAGCCAGCCAGCCAGCCAGCCAGCCAGCCAGCCAGCCAGCCAGCCAGCCAGCCAGCCAGCCAGCAGCCAGCCAGCCAGCCAGCCAGCCAGCCAGCCAGCCAGCCAGCCAGCCAGCCAGCCAGCCAGCCAGCAGCCAGCCAGCCAGCCAGCCAGCCAGCCAGCCAGCCAGCCAGCCAGCCAGCCAGCCAGCCAGCCAGCCAGCCAGCCAGCCAGCCAGCCAGCCAGCCAGCCAGCCAGCCAGCCAGCCAGCCAGCAGCCAGCCACCAGGCAGCCAGCCAGCCAGCCAGCCAGACAGCCAGCCAGCCAGCCAGCCAGCCAGCCAGCCAGCCAGCCAGCCAGCCAGCCAGCCAGCCAGCCAGCCAGCCAGCCAGCCAGCCAGCCAGCCAGCCAGCCAGCCAGCCAGCCAGCCAGCCAGCCAGCCAGCCAGCCAGCCAGCCAGCCAGCCAGCCAGCCAGCCAGCCAGCCAGCCAGCCAGCCATCCAGCCAGCCAGCCAGCCAGCCAGCCAGCCAGCCAGCCAGCCAGCCAGCCAGCCAGCCAGCCACACCAGCCAGCCAGCCAGCCAGCCAGCCAGCCACACCAGCCAGCCAGCCAGCCAGCCAGCCAGCCACACCAGCCAGCCAGCCAGCCAGCCAGCCACACCAGCCAGCCAGCCAGCCAGCCAGCCAGCCAGCCAGCCAGCCAGCCAGCCAGCCAGCCAGCCAGCCAGCCAGCCAGCCAGCCAGCCAGCCAGCCAGCCAGCCAGCCAGCCAGCCAGCCAGCCAGCCAGCCAGCCAGCCAGCCAGCCAGCCAGCCAGCCAGCCAGCCAGCCAGCCAGCCAGCCAGCCGCCCTGCCTGCCAGCCATCCAGCCAGCCAGCCAGCCAGCCAGCCAGCCAGCCAGCCAGCCAGCCAGCCAGCCAGCCAGCCAGCCAGCCAGCCAGCCAGCCAGCCAGCCAGCCAGCCAGCCAGCCAGCCAGCCAGCCAGCCAGCCAGCCAGCCAGCCAGCCAGCCAGCCAGCCAGCCAGCCAGCCAGCCAGCCAGCCAGCCAGCCAGCCAGCCAGCCAGCCAGCCAGCCAGCCAGCCAGCCAGCCAGCCAGCCAGCCAGCCAGCCAGCCAGCCAGCCAGCCAGCCAGCCAGCCAGCCAGCCAGCCAGCCAGCCAGCCAGCCAGCCAGCCAGCCAGCCAGCCAGCCAGCCATCCAGCCAGCCAGCCAGCCAGCCAGCCAGCCAGCCAGCCAGCCATCCAGCCAGCCAGCCAGCCAGCCAGCCAGCCAGCCAGCCAGCCAGCCAGCCAGCCAGCCAGCCAGCCAGCCAGCCAGCCAGCCAGCCAGCCAGCCAGCCAGCCAGCCAGCCAGCCAGCCAGCCAGCCAGCCAGCCAGCAGACAGCCAGCCAGCCAGCCAGCCAGCCAGCCAGCCAGCCAGCCAGCCAGCCAGCCAGCCAGCCAGCCAGCCAGCCAGCCAGCCAGCCAGCCAGCCAGCCAGCCAGCCAGCCAGCCAGCCAGCCAGCCAGCCAGCCAGCCAGCCAGCCAGCCAGCCAGCCAGCCTGCCAGCCAGCCAGCCAGCCATCCAGCCAGCCAGCCAGCCAGCCAGCCAGCCAGCAGCCAGCCAGCCAGCCAGCCAGCCAGCCAGCCAGCCAGCCAGCCAGCCAGCCAGCCAGCCAGCCAGCCAGCCAGCCAGCCAGCCAGCCAGCCAGCCAGCCAGCCAGCCCGCCAGCCAGCCAGCCAGCCAGCCAGCCAGCCAGCCAGCCAGCCAGCCAGCCAGCCAGCCAGCCAGCCAGCCAGCCAGCCAGCCAGCCAGCCAGCCAGCCAGCCAGCCAGCCAGCCAGCCAGCCATCCAGCCAGCCAGCCAGCCAGCCAGCCAGCCAGCCAGCCAGCCAGCCAGCCAGCCAGCCAGCCAGCCAGCCAGCCAGCCAGCCAGCCAGCCAGCCAGCCAGCCAGCCAGCCAGCCAGCCAGCCAGCCAGCCAGGCAGCCAGCCAGCCAGCCAGCCAGCCAGCCAGCCAGCCAGCCAGCCAGCCAGCCAGCCAGCCAGCCAGCCAGCCCAGCCAGCCAGCCAGCCAGCCAGCCAGCCAGCCAGCCAGCCAGCCAGCCAGCAGCCAGCCAGCCAGCCAGCCAGCCAGCCAGCCAGCAGCCAGCCAGCCAGCCAGCCAGCCAGCCAGCCAGCCAGCCAGCCAGCCAGCCAGCCAGCCAGCCAGCCAGCCAGCCAGCCAGCCAGCCAGCCAGCCAGCCAGCCAGCCAGCCAGCCAGCCAGCCAGCCAGCCAGCCAGCCAGCCAGCCAGCCAGCCAGCCAGCCAGCCAGCCAGCCAGCCAGCCAGCCAGCCAGCCAGCCAGCCAGCCAGCCAGCCAGCCAGCCAGCCAGCCATCCAGCCAGCCAGCCAGCCAGCCAGCCAGCCAGCCAGCCAGCCAGCCAGCCAGCCAGCCAGCCAGCCAGCCAGCCAGCCAGCCAGCCAGCCAGCCAGCCAGCCATCCAGCCAGCCAGCCAGCCAGCCAGCCAGCCAGCCAGCCAGCCAGCCAGCCAGCCAGCCAGCCAGACAGACAGACAGACAGACAGACAGACAGACAGACAGACAGACAGACAGACAGACACACCAACCAACCAACCAACCGACACACACACACACACACACACACACACACACACACACACACACACACACACACACACACACACACACACACACACACACACACACACACACACACACACACACACACACACACACACACACGTTGCCCCTCCCCAAAATTCTCTTATCTGAACCCGGCCAAACAAATCGTGAAAGAAGTCTGTGAAGTTAACAAAAGCCGACGTCTGGCAAAGAGTAAAAGGGATGTGAGCTCGGATGTTGCTTAAGGGGGATGGTTCACTTTTTGGGCGATTTTTGCATGTATTTTTCTAGTTTCCTCCCTAGACCTCCATCAAATAAAAAAAAAAAAAAACATCCATTAGATCCCCCTTCTAGATTAGTTTGTACATTTTTCGGTTGAAAAATGTTCCGGCCGAAGGCCGATTCTTCCAATATTACAGGCTCACTATCGTTTGCCAGGGAAAAAATGGACACCTAAATAGCACGAAAGATCTGAATATTGATGAAGAAATGGGGAGAAAGGTCTTAAAATCGACTAACTAATGGGGCAAAAATCTTAACATCTGAAAACTAATGGGGCTAAACATGAGGGAGAAAGTGGTCCAGAAAACCGGTCTATCCCCCCATAAGCTTAGCCTTGGGAAGAGGTTGTGAGAAAGTGGTCCAAATATACCCATCTCTAACCGGAAATGCATATAAAAAGTGTTACGTATGAGGATCAAATCATGTTTTACTGTATTTACTATTTTCAACATAATATATATTGGTATGAACAAATAGTTAACCCTTTGAGTACTAACGACGTGTTATATGTTATTCTAGCTGTATTTAAACGGTATTATGCAGCTTAGGAAGGATCTGCGGTAGTTAAAAGGATTTCTTTGTGATAGTTTGATGCCATATTATTGCTAGAGGTCCTTCCTAAGCTAAATAAATTTGTCTAATAGTGGCTAGAATGTGATAAAAGAGACGTCCCTGGTACGGTACTGTACGGGTTAACCAAACTTTACTTACCAAGGCAATGTAGATAGTGAGTAGAACAAATGAAGCAAAACAGACAATATATGTATGAATGTATGAATGTATGTATGTATTGTTACGACCGGCACTACGAAATAAACAAGGGCACTTAAGAATGGACTAGATGATAGGCTATATCTGCAACAACGGTACGCTAATTCCAAACCCTCGAACTATTACGCCGGTGAACAAAACACTTAAAACCCTCCAGAGTTAATCTACTGGATAACGGGGGGTTTTAGTGCACTTCTACAAAGGCTTACCGATGACGGCAAAGCCTACTCACAACAGGAGTACTTTACGTTAATAAAATGCTCTTAAGTAATAACAATGCTTGAATAAACTATAACAAGATTTAATAAAGGAGTAAATGCTTACGTTAACTTTAGTGTGAGTCTGTACTCAACACTAAACTCTACAATGCTCTATGAAAACACTGGAAGTCTAGTCCTACAGCAATCAGGTATTGAATCTTCTGAAAACGTCTGATGCTCTAAGATGCTCGTTAATATAGAACAGAAATAATGCAGGGGCAGGACACCAAAGCGTGTATCTTAAATACACCAAAAAGTAGGATACATATATATGAAACAAGGGAGTGCAACAACTCTGTGACAGCACTAATAATCGCCACTCAAAACAGCCAACGTAACAGCCAGCACTGGTTGTGCATTATACATCAACCTAGTCTAAAATAAGGCGTGAATAATTCCTAAGCATGCACAATTAAAGTTAATGAACACAATGCTGTCTTTCTCACTAATAAAGTCTAGCAGTGGCATAAAAGGTACTAGGATACTAGGCAGAGCGCAAGCATGCTCGTAGCCTACTGTCTCCCCTTGAACAGATTTCCCTTATGTTACGTTAAGTGACTTGGAGGCTCTCTTGGTAAGTCAAGATATCAAGTATCTGGTCTTACCCTGGCGCTCCACAAAAGTCAACAAAATGAGGTAGCCAGCATACAGGTAAGTGTAGGCAAAAGCCCTTCACCTGTATACTACTACACTCGCAAAGAAAAATATGCGCAAGGGTTACCGGCTACCTAGCTTCGTCGATGTTGTACAGGCTCTGACTTGCCACATACATAACTCAGACAACGACCAAAGATACCTTCCACTGTCTAGCATTAAATAAAATGGGAAAGAACAGCTCAATAATTAGAAGCACCCCAACACTAGGCTACCATATGAGTATGACTCTAATAATCCCTAAAGCTAGTGCAAACATATATGGAGAACTGGTGCTGGTAATACAACTGGCCGACTATGGAAGTCGTATGCAGAACCAGAAGGGATAAGTAATGAATAAAGTTGAGAAGTATGAAAAAGAAGAAGTTCAGAGAGAGAAATAGTAGTATAGGGGGTTATATGGGGGGACAGATTGCAAAGGACATGTAGGACCAAGCACGCTGTGCCAAGCTCTGCAGGAGAAACACGGGCAGGACCCCCTCAGCACTAACAAAGGCATCAGCACCCAATCGCAGACGACTACGTCATGAGGAGCAAGCGTCATATGACGCGTCAGGCCCGCCAGCCAATCATGAGCGTGGGAAACTCCTCCGAGCGAGGGAGGCAGCACATACATACACACGCACATATTACCACCACGGTGCATGCTCTCTTTCTCCTTACAACTTCACACAATGCATCTTATATTCTATCAATGATATAAAATACTTCCAAGTGTCACAGACAAGAATAAAGATCACCACTGATCTGTCTGTGACAACATGAACTCTATGAAAGAAAGAACATCGTTCTACGATTATTGTAGCCCATATCACTGCCCTGGCGAGCGCTAGCGAGTTATGAGTGCATTCTGGCAAGCTGGCCAGCGTAACACCCCGCCCAAGATGTGGGACGTTTCAGCCTCAGGTGAACGCCACATCTGACCAGACAGAATGCCCACCAACCCCGCATCACCCAGCTACTCTCCCAAGTTGTGAAAACAAGGCACGATCACAAACATAAAACACTTCATTATGAAAAAACAAATCTACACAACACTTCCCCAAAATAATAGTATAGCTTATCAATATTACGCTCAACGAGCAAGCCTCACAAAGCCTAGCCTACTAAGACAAAACACAGGATGTCTTAGATTCTTGCTGTAACATACTGCACTTATATACTATCAAAAAGAAAGAGTTTTTATGTGAGTTTTTATTTTTTTTTTAATAGTGTTTTTGGCGGCGTTGCACTACAGGGACAAGCCTAATTTTTCTCCACTCCACCAAACACACCTGAACGGCGAGGGTTCTCCTTAAAACATACCCTCCCGTGACAAACAATCAGCCAGAACATTATCAGTGCCCTTAACATGCCACACATCCAACTTGTGTTCCGGCAGCAAAACAACACCTGACACTGATAAACTGCCCAGTTCACCACAAGACTGGCACATCTCTTCGCTCTCTCTGGCAACGGGACCTGCCAATAACCTTTCACTATTTTTACCTTAGTGATAAACGAGGCAGCCCCGATGCGGTCTATGGGGTCGTCAACTCTGGATAAGGTATTATAATAGGCGTCTGTCAGGGATAATGCACCAACACTCTTGCAATCAACACAAACAGTTGAGTTGAGTTGCCACTCAACTCAGGTTGCAATGTCACTGGCAACGACCACTCACGATATCCCTTATCCCTCAGACCCTTCTTCAACATGTAGTCCAGCTCTGCTTTTACGACAGGCTGTCGAGCAGGATTTATACGGCAGGGAGCCAATTTGAGCTTTGCACTGTCTCCAGCCTCTATGGCTGGTTCTACCCCGTACATCAGGCCTGGAGAATCAACAAACATGCGGACGTACTGCCACGGCCTAGTATACAACTTCTCTTGGCGCTTAGGAACAAGAGGTTGCAACTTATCTCGAAGAACAACATGCCTAGTGCCCTCCCACAACCCAGCCGGGACCATAGTTTCTACACTATAGTCTCCCTCCTTCTCCACCTTTGTTCCTAGAACAGCCAGGTCATGAGAGGGACAATCTATACCACCTGTGCAGTCACTCCCATAGTTCATAATTGCTAAGGCTTCCCCGCCGATACCGTACATGCGCACCCCCGCATTCCTTGCGACTACACCTGCCGGCGCAACATCACCGCCTTCAGCGCCCCGGCCAGATACAGTCGGTCTATGGTGGGGCTGTTGCATTCGACTAGAGCAGCATTGGGAGGCTATGCGACGACCGGGCGCATCCACTCCACAGCCAACCTCACCAATCTGCTCAATGTCCTGATTCTGACCACTACCCTTAGCAGCCATGGGTCGACCCTGACCTGACAACCATGCCAAAGCCTCGTCGCCCACCTTGAACCACTGAAACAACGAGGCCAACGGTTTACTAACACTCAAGTGACCTGCCAGCGGAACATCGTGCACCGCATGAGTTGTGAGGCCTGGGTGCTCGGCACAAACAGTTGGGTATGAACCGAGCAGGTGCTGGAGCGCTGCACACTGCAGCTCAAGCAGGTGCTCAAGCGCTTCCACAGTCACCTGACTCGTATACCCCGCCCATTTCTCCGCCGAGACATGACAATCCCCAACTTTCCTCCACCTGTGCCCCACTGCCCCCCTCTCCTTCTCCACCTTGGCCGCTGCAGACCAACACAGGGACAGTAGGCTGCTCAGTTGGATGCCTCACAAACTCCTTTAACAGGTTCACATGACATGCTTCCCCGTCCTCATCGAGTTCAATAGCTCCGTTCCCACAACTATCAAGACTAAGATCTTCTAGCTGTACCTGGGAACTACTCTGTCGCGGAGTGCCATCACGCCCTACCATGTCACTAGGGGGAGCAGGTTCTGGGGCCACTCCGGAGCTCAACATTGGTTCAAGTACCGAGTCACCAAGGAGTGTCGCTGGGTCCAAACTCTCAACCCGACCACCAGCCTCGACTTTCTCCTTCCGACCCTTCCTCCGCTGGTCTGAAACTTGGGAACTAGGCTGTGACACCTGAGCGGACTGAGATCTCTCGAGCCCCTCTTGCCCCTCCCTACTCGTGTCGGCCGCCCTCTCGCCAACGACTAATGGTGGAACCTCGGAAGTGAGCACCGCAAAGTCGTTACCGAGAAGGAGGTCGACCCCCTCAACTGGCAACTTCTCCACAACACCCACATCCAACTCTCGTGTCACACCGTCCACCTCAAGCTCCACTCTGACCAGTGGGTAAGACCGCGTAGCATTGATGCCTTGAACCACCACAACCTGAGCCGCGTTAATAGGCTTGCCAGTGAAATTCTTAACAAGTGTCTGGGAAGCGCCCGTATCACGCAACAACTAAAGCCTATGCTCCACACCAGCCCACCTCACAGTGCCGTGCCCCCTATGACCACAAAAAACATCTCGGACGGGTGACGAGCCCTCCTGCTGCTTCTGCACCGGCGATGACTTCGCAACCGACATATTACCCCGGGCAAACGCGGAAGACCTCAAAGACACACTGATGTTGCTCACTAGTGACACCACTGCTGTAGGCGGTGTGCTCGGACATGAGCGCGCAATATGCCCCTTCTCATGACACTTGAAACACTCCACTTCGCTCTTGGACTTCCTCTGAGGTGAGGAAGGGCCCTGGCCTTTCTTTAACGGGAAGGGTTTCGACTTGGGATCAAAATTGGCACCAGTACTCTTAAATGGGTAATTTGTTGTGTCATTAATCCGGGGGGTGGAGTGGTACGCCCCTGGTTACCTGCCTCAGCTCTCTGTGCAGACCCGCACCCACGAATCAATGACACCCTAAGGTCAGCCAGCTCAGCCGCCTTCTGCAGAGTTTTTGGTTGCTTTTCTTTCAGGTTAAGAGTCAAGTCACTGCCAGTACATTTAAAAAATTGCTCTAACAACACTAATTGCTTTACTGCATCAAAAGTAGTTGCCTTCTCCGACCTCAACCAATTTTCAAATGCATCTGACAGCTCTCTAGTGTGTTCCTGGAAAGTACTCTCCTTTCTTTTAGGAACAGCCCTAAACTTCAGCTTATAGGTCTCTGGCTGTAGCTCATACGCCCTCAGGACAGACTCCTTCAACGCCTCATAATTCACGCAGGAATCTAGGGGCAAAGCATCGTACGCCTTGAGTGCTTTCCCCGTCAATCGTGACGAAACAAGGGCTGCCCACTTCTCCTCGGGCCATTGGTGCTCCCGGCACTTTTTCTCAAAACAGAGAAAGAATTCTGTAACTCCTAACTCATCAAACACTGGAACCAACTTTAGTATATGTGACAGGGACTGGTCATGGGGTCGACCCCCCCTGGACGAACCGGTTCCATGTCACCTCTACACGAGTTTTCTCTAGGTCAACATCGGCACAATACCTTGCAGACTCGGCCTGATACTTGAGCTCAGCCTCATGCTTTCGCTGCTCGAGCTCAGCCTGTCGCTCCCGCTGCTGCTGCCTGAGCTCAGCCTCTCGCTGCCGCTGCTCGAGCTCAGCCTTATGCTTCCGCTGCTCATGCTCAAGTTTGGCGAGCTCGAGCTGAAGCAACATCTTGGGAGACAAACCCTGAGGAGGGGGTGCTACTACCGGGGACCCACCCCGTGAGTCACTTAGAGGCATACCCAACCGCCAGCGGGCATCGGCCTGCGGGAACGTACTCGGCTCCGGACCCCGAGGGGGCGCAATGATAGGAGTTGAGTGGAATGGGGGCTGGGACGAAGGTGCCCCAGCTCCCGCTCCACCCGTACCCCCATGCACCCCACCCAGCACACAGGTAACCAGCTCACTTCTCAACAAACCGCTAGTACCGGAAAACGTTAAGACCGTGGCTACACACTGCAGTCCGTACCGGTCTATCCCCGACACACGGTCCGCCGACACAGGCTCCTCCAAAAAAATCCGAGCATCCTCCTCATTGTTCACCACCTGAACGCCGTTAAACAACTCCACCTTCTCCACCTCCTCGCCTGTCTCTCGCACTGTGCCCTCACTATGCTCAGACCCGTCCAGTGACATGCTGGAGTCAACAAAAAAAAATCTCAAGTCAAGACAAAAATAGCCAAACTCACGCGTAGTTTTATTCAACAAAAATATTCGAAGATGTTCTTGAGTGCAATACTAGGTCACCAATAAACTCCAACAAGTTCTATATATCCTCAAAACAATGTCCACTGCCAACACTGCGAGAAATAAATTCAACCCCAAATAGCAATAAGATTTCTCACAAAAAAAATGCAATATTCAGTTCACTATATACTGGTCTAAGATCGCCATTTGTTACGACAGGCACTACGAAATAAACAAGGGCACTTAAGAATGGACTAGATGATAGGCTATATCTGCAATAACGGTATGCTAATTCCAAACCCTCGAACTATTACGCCGGTGAACAAAACACTTAAAACCCTCCAGAGTTAATCTACTGGATAACGGGGTATCAATTAACTGGGTTTTAGTGCACTTCTACAAAGGCTTACCGATGATGGCAAAGCCTACTCACAACAGGAGTACTTTACGTTAATAAAATGCTCTTAAGTAATAACAATGCTTGAATAAACTATAACAAGATTTAATAAAGGAGTAAATGCTTACGTTAACTTTAGTGTGAGTCTGTACTCAACACTAAACTCTACAATGCTCTATGAAAACACTGGAAGTCTAGTCCTACAGCAATCAGGTATTGAATCTTCTGAAAACGTCTGATGCTCTAAGATGCTCGTTAATATAGAACAGAAATAATGCAGGGCAGGACACCAAAGCGTGTATCTTAAATACACCAAAAAGTAGGATACATATATATGAAACAAGGGAGTGCAACAACTCTGTTACAGCACTAATAATCGCCACTCAAAACAGTACTTCCTTAGCCAACGTAACAGCCAAACTGGGTTGTGCACTATGCATCAACCTAGGCTAAAATAAGGCGTGAATAATTCCAAAAGCATACACAATTAAAGTTAATAAACACAATGCTGTCTTTCTCACTAATAAAGTCTAGCAGTGGCATAAAAAGTACTAGGAAACTAGGCAGAGCGCAAGCATGCTCGTAGCCTACTGTCTCCCCTTGAACAGATTTCCCTTATGTTACGTTAAGTGACTTGGAGGTTCTCTTGGTAAGTCCAGATCTCAAGTATCTGGTCTTACCCTGGCACTCCACAAAGGTCAACAAAATGAGGTAGCCAACATACAGGTAAGTTTAGGCAAAAGCCCTTCACCTGTATACTGCTACACTCGCAAAGGAAAATATGCGCAAGGGTTACCGGCTACCTAGCTTCGTCGATGTTGTACAGGCTCTGACTTGCCACATACATAACTCAGACAACGACCAAAGATACCTTCCACTGTCTAGCATTAAATATTGGGAAAGAACATCTCAATAATTAGAAGCACCCCAACACTAGGCTACCATATGAGTATGACTCTAATAATCCCTAAAGCTAGTGCAAACATATATGGAGAACTGGTGCTGGTAATACGACTGGCCGACTATGGAAGTCGTATGCAGAACCAGAAGGGATAAGTAATGAATAAAGATGAGAAGTATGAAAAAGAAGAAGTTCAGAGAGAGAAATAGTAGTATAGGGGGTTATATGGGGGGACAGATTGCAAAGGACATGTAGGACCAAGCACGCTGTGCCAAGCTCTGCAGGAGAAACGCGGGCAGGAGGCCCCTCAGCACTAACAAAGCCAGCAGCACCCAATCACAGACGACTACGTCATGAGGAGCAAGCGTCATATGACGCGTCAGGACCGCCAGCCAATCATGAGCGTGGGAAACTCCTCCGAGCGAGGGAGGCAGCACATACATACACACGCACATATTACCACCACGCTGCATGCTCTCTTTCTCCTTACAATTCACACAATGCATCTTATATTCTATCAATGATATAAAATACTTCCAAGTGTCACAGACAAGAATAAAGATCACCACTGATCTGTCTGTGACAACATGTACTCTATGAAAGAAAGAACATCGTTCTACGATTATTGTAGCCCATTTCACTGCCCTGGCGAGCGATAGCGAGTTACGAGTGCATTCTGGCAAGAATGCACAGTATGTATTTATGTATGTATGTATGTATGTATGTATGTATGTATGTATGTATGTATGTATGTATGTATGTATGTACTCTGGCACATTCCCCATTGCTGGGGGTGGCCGACACGAGACAGAGCCAGAACAGAAACAATATTTTAAGTTACTATTCTCAGGGTCCGGGACCACTTTCGCGTTCCCTCGCCCCTTTCTCTGTGTCGTTGAGTAGGAAGTTGAAAATAGTTCAAAGACAGATAGTAGTATAAGTGAGAGATAATTATAGCAGGATAATTAAGGGGGGTCACCGGCTTTTTTTTATCTTTCTTTCCTTTTCTCTCTCTCTCTGGCTTGTATCTATTCGGATCCATTCGGTCAACTGTTTTAAGAAGTTTATCCCCATCCAGGTGTTGATTTCTTTCTGGCGAGCGATAGCGAGCCAGCATTGTATGGAGAAATCCGGCTTTGCCGGATAAATGTTTCTATTGAAAAATGTACAAATTTAGCTTGCTGTTGAAACAAAAATATATGTATGCTGGCTCGCTACCGCTCGCCAGGAAAGTAGTGACACCTGGATGGGGGTAAACGTCTTAAAACAGTAGGCTGAATGGGGCCGAATGGATACAAGCCAAAGAGAGAGGGAGAGAAAGAGAAAGACAAAAAGCGAGCGAGGTGGGCTCCCATAACCAGGACTATGGTGTGAAGTTTGTGAGAGCGGAAGTGGATGGGAATAAAACAAGGAGAGGCGGGAAATAATAGCGTGTTTCTTAAGGGGAGGCAGAGGGTTTTTGGCGACCCCCTTCTCCCTCATGTTTAGCCCCATTAGTTTTGAGATTTTAAGATAATCGCCCCATTAGTTTGGCGATATTCAGACCTTTTGCCCCATTTATTTGCCAATATTAAGACCTTTCGTGCCATTTAGGTGTCGATTTTTTCCTGGCGAGCGATAGCGAGCCTATAATTATAGAAGTAACCGGCCTTCAGCCTTTCCCTTCAGGAAATTTTTCTACCTATAAATGTATAAATTTATATCGAAGGGGGGTCTTGTGGGTGTTCTTTTTAAGTTTGATGGAGGTTTAGAGAGCAAACTAAACCAATCCCTTAAACCATTGAGCCGAACCAGTATTTTAAGCTGCACAATACCGTCTAAGCTCCCTTAATTTACAAACCTAAAGTAACACAATGAATGGGTTTGTACGTGTAAGCGCAGAGTGTGTGTATGTGCACCATAATGTTAAGAGGGTTAAAGTGTGGTATTAAGGGAGGTCACCTGCTATTTGTTTTCTCTCTCTGGGTTGTATCCATTCGGCCCCATTCAGCCTACTGTTAAAATTTAAGACGTTTATCCCCATCCAGGTGTCGATTTATACTTGGCGGGCGATAGCGAGTCACCATATGTTGGATATTATGTTAGACAGCTGGTTAAATTTGTACCTTTTTCGATAGAAAAAATTCTCCGGCTAAGCCGGATTTCTCCATTAAATGCTGGCTCGCTATCGTTTGCCAGGAAAAAATCGACACATAGATAGGGATAAATGTCTTAAAACAGTAGGCTGAATGAAGCCGAATGGAAGAGGAAGAGAAAGAGAAAAGAAAGAAAGAGAAGAAAGAGAAAACAAAAACAGGTCACCCACCTCAAAAACAGAATATACCGTACTATAATATAATATACTGTTTTGCGTTATGATGTAAAAGGTAAAGTCGGAGGGGCTTATGCTAGACTGCGGCCTTCCCTCGGCGCTTATCTCTCTTTGTGGGTTTGTCCTCGGGAGTTTATATAGTGGGTGAGGTCCCCAGCTTGGTACACAGGGAGGACTGTATAATTCCCACGGTACAACTGGTTGCTGGACCCCCTTCTACTTCATGATTAGACCCATTAGTGTTATGATCTTAGGAAGTGCGTTGCGTAATGTTGGCGATTTTAAGACCTTTTGTACCATTTAGGTGTCTATTTTTTCCTGGCGAGCGATAACGATAACCTTTAATTTAGGAGAAACCGGCCTTTGGCCGGATTTTTTTCTACCGAAAAATGTACAATATAATCTTGATGGGGGGGTCTACGTTTTTTTTGTTTAAGCTTGATGGAGGTCTAGCGAGGAAACTAGAAAAATAATGAATACTTGCAAAAATCGCCCAAAAAGTGAACCATCTCCCTTTAACAACGAAATACAATAATTGGGTTTTGTTCAGCTAACACACGTCAAAATATTCTAGCAATACACACATAATAAGCATCTTAAACCTTCAGAAGATTGCATGGGGTGATCCTTCTTCTAACATAAACATAATATTATATCCGTTCTGGGTACTGAATTATCTCGGAGTCCAAGGGTGGTGTGATTATGGTTCCATGGCATCTCAACCAGTAGACCATTTTAACCAGTAGCTCTCAACCAGTGCCAAATTAACCCAGACCAACCAAACTAGTGCCAAAATCTAGTACTAACCTAGCCTAACCTAACCGTATTGGTTGATTTGGTACTGGTTGAGAGCTACTGGTTGAAATGGTCTACTGGTTGAGTTGACTGGTCACCGTGATTATGCGACCAAGGGAGAAATTTGTTTAACCCCTTCTGTACCGGCGACGTCCTTTTAATTGTATTCTAGCTATATTTAGACGATTTGGTGCCGTTTAAGAAGGATCTGGGGTAGTCAAAAGGGTTAGGTGAGATAGTTTGAAGCATGTTAATTGCTGGAGGCCCATTTTAAACTGAACAAAATCGTCTAATAGTAGCCAGAATAAAGTCGAAATTACGACACCGGTAATGAAAGGGCTAACATATAATCATTGATAGGCGCATTTTAATTATCGATATACACGATACAACTGACTATATCATCCTGTAACTGCTGACTACTACGTATTTGATAGCTATGACGTTGAAAACACTTACAAAGTTGCTTCGCGATTATTATTAAGTCTTTTACCAAGTGATATCGTTATGATCGCCTTTAACCCCTTCTGTACCGGCAACGTAATTTTAACTTCATTCTGGCTACTATTAAACGATTATATTAGGTTTAAAAAGGGTCTCCGGTAATTAACAGGCCTTGAACTATCTCCCCTAACTCTTAATACTACCACATATCCTTCTGAAGCTGCACAAAATCGTCTAAATGTAGCTAGAATAAAATGCAAAAGCGTCGTCGGTACAGAGAGGGTTCATTGTCTGGGCCCAAAACAGGATTCACAATGTTACAATCAAACACGAACATGATTGTCAAGGAATATCCCAGCTTTACATATACTAACAATGTCCATGAAATACAACATGGTAACATGAAATATGAATATTTATACTTCTAACCTGACAAGCTTGAACGATCGCCATACTGCAGTTCATAAGAATTGACTATACTGTTCTCCAGTTAGTCTACGCATACATATAAACAAGAGTAATCTATTAAGAATTTCTGCTACAGCAACTAATATTCTTCACATTTCTCTCTGCTTAAGTTGCTCATTGGCTTAATGAAAAATATCGAACATTGTAAAACAATAGCAGGTCTAAATAGCGGCCTGCAGTAGAAAAGTAGGCAAAAGGTGTTCTACTGTTGCTTTCAAATTTGTTTATATCCAAAACTATACATTCATTGGTTAAGCTTATGTATATATGTTCGATAATATCAGTATGTATAATCGCAGGTTCTGTATTATGTTTGCCAAATCACTCGCTTCGCCCGAGGTAACTCACTTAACTAACGAGTTTCTCTGCACTCGGACATAATAAAATGCGTTGGGACCTAAACTATTTCCCAACACTAACATTTCAGCTTAGTACCTGTCACTCTCAGAAATGGAAAGGCATACCGGCAAATTGAATAACTTGATCATCATTGCTTTATTATTTCTAAATGTTCTACCTTCTCCCACTTGCTCCCTGAAGTTATTAAGGATAGCAAATATGAAACATGTTAATCTTAGAAAATTAAGAACCTAGATTAGTCAACATCTACAGCAGACGATAAATGTAGGCGTATCTCTGCGCCTTCACGCAAGACCAATAGTACTAATAGTAGTACTAATAGTAGTATTGGTCTTGCCTTCACGCACATCATCCCAGGATTCTACGAACCAAGTTCTTCTTACCAGGAATTCACCGGAGACCTCTGGTGGACGCTTCCGAAGTAGCGCCAGAGCTGCGTCTCTTGACATCAACAATACTCAATACCTAGGCTATGCTAAGTTTATCACGATTTCTTACGGTTCTGCATGTTTTTACTATATACTAGATGACTACACTAAGTGATTATATAGTATGGTAGTTGTGGGAATGTCCATATGTAGCAAGAAATTACTAAAAACAAAATTATAAGGATGATGAACTATCATAACAAAAAAGCGCGAAAATAACTTCTTTCTTATATATATATATATATATATATATATATATAAATATAAGTTATTTAATATTGCGGGTGACTTTAAAATATAATGAGCATCAATATGCAATGACTGTAATATGTGTCAGCTATAGAAAGTACGACATAGGCCTATAGCTTATAATTAAGAATTATTGATGGAGAGGGAGGGTGAAGAACTGCGGGATATCGCCATTTAAAGGGCCTAGGTCGCTTACTGTACAAAACAACGGGTCAGGCGCGTTTACATCGACAGGCATTGAATTTACCAAAGTCTAATACATACAAAATATAAAATACAAATAAATGCATGTGCTTTCTTTGATTAGCGGCGGCGGAAGCTGTGGTGTCGGATTGCCTTACAGGGGTGGTAGTTGTTTTTTCAGGACTCCCTTCTCCCTAATGATTAACCCCATTAGTTTTCATAATCTCAGACGTTCACCCCAGTAGTTTGGCGATTTTTAGACTTTTCGACAAGTTTTTGTGTAAATTTTTAGACCTTTCGTGCCATTTAGGTGTCGATTTTTATTCTGGCGAGCGATAGCGAGCCTGTAACTAAGAAGGAACTAGCCTTCGGCCGGTACGTTTTTCAACCGACAAATATACAAATATATCTAGAAGGGGGATCTTGTGGATGTGTCTTTAAGCTTGACGGAGGTCTTGGGAGGAAAGTAAAAAATAATAAAGTAATCAATAAATCGACCAATTAAAAAACCCTTCCCCCTTAATGAGTTAGGCTTTTATTTAGTCATATAGGAGCATATAAACGGTGGTCAATGTGCACAATATTTCCCGAATGCGCACGGCCAACAATAGTAACAACAACGGTAACTGCCCGAACTACGTGGAGAAAAAAAAAAAAAAAAACGGTAAATGGCGTTGTTCGAGCCCAGTGAAAACAAAATGCAGGGAGTGACAAGAAAATGGAAAGTGCATGATTTATACCGAATCAAATAAATACCGGTACAAAATGCACGACATGAACACCTCCGATAACCGAATTTTCTTCCGTTTGTCATCAAATCCCATGTATATACTTTTAAAGGGATACAATTAAGTGCATACGAAGGGCAATGGTAAACCAAGTAACATATTTTTGTTGAATGATAGTCTGGATGATCACAATGAGCAAATATGGAAGTTATAATGGTTTAGATAGGCCTTGTGGATGTTGTTCTTTAAACCAGTGGCTCATGTGGATGATGTTTATTAATGGTTTAGATGAAGGAGGCAACGAGCATCAGTCTGTGTGATGGATGCCAGTCTGGATATATAATGGCCAGGAGTTTGCTATGGATAAAAGTGAATATTGAAAATGCTATTAGGTAACAATAATATTAGCAAAGAAAGAAACGGTTGAGGAAGGGGTGTCTTTATTGTTTATTTATAGATTTATTTATTTTGTTTTTGTCATGAGTATGGAGGCAAAAGGGAGGTTTTCTAGTTAAAAGATAAGAACATAAGAGAATGGTTGATGGCAAGGCCGAAGAGGGTAGTTAATGGCGTTCAGCGGCTATTTTTGGACCAGCCCTGTTTCACCCCAATACGTGGGAAATTTTAAGACGGTTGATCTCATTAGTTTAGCGATTATAAGACGCTTCATCCCACTCAGGTATCCATTTTTGTTCTGGGCGAGTGATAGGGCGCCTGCAATTAAGTAGAAACCGGCCTTTGTCTGGTATATTATTTTATCGAGTAATATACATAACTAATATGTGTTATAGTGTCTGAGGTGGGATGGGGGGAGGGACCTTTTTTTAGTTACTTTGAGAGGTCTGGGAAGGTGTTATATTTCATCAAGGGAGCAAAGTAACAGGAAATTACTTGAAAATGGCATAAACAATCAAAACATTCATTAATAATTAAACCAAATATCCTTATAAACCCTAAGATGTGGTATCGGCTATAGTTGGGACCAATTAATCTGACCAGGCCTGTATGGCAACACTGAACCTTCGGGGATCGTGATAGGCTGTTGACTGTTCGATTTCGTCGCTATTTACAGCTATCCTCTATTAAACAACAGGCGTGATAATGATTGTTTTGACAATACAATCATCTAAAGCGTATATACACATTTATATTATTCCCTAAAATTATAATTTAGTAGGTAAATCTACAAACGTGTTTCCAAATGATTGAAAAATATAAAACTAGTCAGTTGTCATAGTCAGGAAGCCAAGTTGCATATTCGGACAATGTTTGGGGTCTTATAAAGCAGCATAAAATGGAGGAAATCTGCTTAATCTAAGCACTGGTAAAACACATATGTATATTGTAGCATCAATTCACACCCTTACATCGAGCCAAGTCTCGCAATATAAAAATAAGGACAAAAGTAGCTTGCAGAATGTGGATAGGATGACGCTCCATTGAACAGCCACTGTTCCCGGCAGCCAGCTGACTGAAGGCACAGGATTTAAACTTAAAATCCCGTAACACCATGACCAAAATTTGTCTGGTTCTCTGAATATAATACCGTATATATATAGGCTACCCTGTCACATACAAATTTAATTGATATGGGCCCATATGAAAAATTAAGTAAAGAAAAGAAACTCAAATGGAGATCAATCCCTGAAAAGAGTCTAGGAAATTACGGAAAATTTCACTTTTAATGTCACTAATTTTGCCAGGGATTTTGTTATGTTTCTCTGTTAGTTTTGATCAATATATAGGGTTTGGAAATAATTACAAGCCTCGGAAAAAACGTTTTCCCCATTATACAACGATAGTGGGGAGGGCTATGATTTGAAGACATTAGCCTAACCTAACAACCTTACCTAACCTATCCTAGTATTATGGGTGGGGGCTGCCGCCCCCAAATCCCCGCTGTTTGGGTACTAATCCCTTAGTAAAAAAAAATAAAAAATTGGCTGTCGATAATACAAGGCGAAAGGAAAAGTCGAAGGCGAAAGGAAAAGTCGATGAAGTCTAGGTGTTTACTCTGCAATCTTCAGCTTTCATTGTACGTTGATAACAGGAAAGTACCATATTGACAACCTTGTTACGAAAATTAAATTTTAGTAGCATAGGCCTACTTTTATATTAGGTTTTTCCCGAGGGTTAAAACAAATGTACATATAAACCTCGGGAGACAAGTGAACATGGCGAGTATACGAATCGGTGCCGTCTATAGGAACATGGCGAGTATACGAATCGGGGCCGTCTATAGGAAAGTTTGGACAACCATGTTACGAAAGATTTATTTTTAGTACCATACATTTTTATTAGGTTTTGCCGAGGGTTAAAACACATTTTCATATGATGTTTAGAGCATATACCGTGGATTCCATATTTGTCTACAAATATTGCAAAATAATTCGTGACCATCTTATTCAGTAATACTGAAATTACTCATGATGCTCTAAGAAAGATTAGGCTACACCAGAAAATTGGCGAAAGTGCATCAACCCCACACACAAAAAAAAAAAAAAAAAATAGAGGAAGAATACCGTGTCAATTAATTGGCCCCAACTATAGTAAATGCACCGTCGGTAGGTTATATATGTGTGTGTGTGTGTGTGTGTGTGTGTGTGTGTGTGTGTGTGTGTGTGTCAGATCGTTAAGCTTAGGAGAAATATTGTAAATATTAAAAATGAGGATATTAGAAAGAAAGTTATAGAATGGGATACAAGACAATGGAAACAAAAGTTAGGAGATAAAAGTAGCTTAGATATATATATATATATAATTATATATATACAGTATATGTATATATAGATAATTCAAAAATGAAATTAGGGGAGAAGACATATATGATAACACACAGGTTTCAGTCATATATTATAGAAGTAGGACAAATAATTTAAATTTAAAAGATAAAAACAGATATATAGGAGGGGATAACAAATTTGACCTTAGTAAGGCTGAGGTAGAAAATATAAAGCATTTTATTTTGTGGTGTCCTGCCTAGGCCTATGTGGAAGAACGTGTGAAGGAGCCAGGTCTACAGTAACCATATATAGAAGATGAAAACCAGATCATAGGAAACCTACTGCTTAAAAAGGAAAACACAGAGAGAGCAAAGGAAACCATATATATACGGAATGTGGAAGATAAGAGAAAAGGGTAATTATAGGGAATAGGCTCGCACCCTTATATTTCATGTTTTTCCTCCAGATTTTGAGAAATTATTTTGTTCATGATCTTAGTTATAATTCCAATGTGGGATACACGATGGGTTGAGGGGGGGCACAGCCCCCCATCCCCCCATTAATTATTGAAATCGTCATCTATGTTGCCAGCAGGGGGTAAATATCGATTATACTGCATAAAGAAGGCGTTTGTAAACAGTGAGGATGTCCGAAAGAGCTCGGAGATTGATTAGAATGGGCGTTTTGTCTATTAACCCGTACAGCCCCAGCGACGCGCCTGACGCGTCGGCGATGTATGTAACGCACAGCCCCAGAGACGCGGCTGGCGCGTCACCCTAATTGCGCCGACCGTAACCTCAGGTGTAGCCACTCAAGAGGGCTCAGATTTGTATGGGAACTGTGTACGCATCCCACGCAACCGTGCCGATGATTGAAAACTCTCAAAGTCCACGTGCGTGTGCGCGAGCGCGCAATAACCTGTTTTTTTAGGATAATTGCCTTCAATTTTTTACTCTTATAAATTCCGTTTATCGGGGATCTTTAGGACCATTTTTTAAGCTTTTTGAGCGGTTTTTCGTGGTTTTTCCTTCATTCCTAACCCATTCGCTATTGTTTCTGGAATAAAACCATTTTTTGAAAACCGGCCGGGTTCTGGTGCGCAAACATTACAAAACTAGCCGGGGCTCCACGGGTTAATATCGGGCTTTATAAATGTGATCAAAATTATTCTCCCACAGTGGATTATGCACGAGTAGCCTACAGTATAAGGATTCCATAGACCTACATTGTCCCTTATAAAGTATGTATAATAAGGCTGCGAGCCTATTCCCTATAGGCCTACTTATCCAGTTGTGAGCTACGGTAGGCTACACTCGGATTTAAATATATATTTTACCCAAACGTGATAATACAATTCTTACTTATAACCCAGATGCTTCAAAGCTTGGGCTACAAGAGTTCAAAATATTCCAATGGATGTAGGCTATAGGCCTAGTAGGCTACTGTGCAACCTGAACATCTTGTTGCGGGAGTGAAGCGTAAATGAGAACCCCTTTACTATACACACAAACTCAATATGTGGCTTTAATACGGAGTTAAAACTATTCACTTAAGTAATAGACAAGCTATTTATGTAAGGGATAATGTAATGCAGAAATCAAGGAATCAAATTGTGAAGTAGAACACGTCCTACAAACCTTGTTGATGCGATGGTTCGGGTTGAAACTTGCCTTCCCTCTCATTCGTCTATTACACCTCCACCAGGCAAGTCCTCGTAATTATATTCCTCCCAAGCGTTAGTGGCCTCCATGTCACCATACACTCGCGTGTACCGCCGATAATACCGCCGCAAACAACGAAGAACACGATAAAACATGAGCATAAATACACCTTGGCCTCCCCACGTGCCCATGGACGGACTGGGAGAGGAAAAAGGCAGTGCTATCCCATATGCGGTGCAATAAATAACAAAATACGCTAGATAGTCGAAATGCTTCTTATCACTATAAACGGTAATAATTAATTCTAAAATATAATTCCTACATATTACATATATTCATAAGAATACTATACCTCATGTCTCAATTTATTAAAACAGTAATAAAACTACATCACAAGACAGGAATACATGTATTTTGGAGCTAGCGGTGAACATGCTAGGTTGGCAATCCTGCTGAGCGATGACTTGGTGGGCGGAGCTTAGTGTTTGACGCAACAGCCTCTTATAGGGAGAATTTACCGCGGCATTTAAACAATTAAAGCCCTACCGTAATCTATCCATATTAATAGCGACACAGGGAAGGGATGAGTCAGCCCAAACCCCTTCCCAATAATTAATTATAACCTTCAAAGACATATACCAGCCCCTACCCTCACATTTTTTGCTACCCAAACCCCATGCTTGTAACGATGAAGAACTCTATAGGGACACCGACGCAGGTATTGTTTTTATAAATACCTCGCGCAGCGTTTGTTTGCCATACAGTGTTGACACGTTTACAGCTGGCCAAAATAAGTCATGCCAGTTATCAATTAAGTTTCACTTACTCTACATTGCATTATTGATTGCTAGATATTGATTTGTCATGAATTATGCATTATGAATTATATTTTACCTATTTACAATTAATTTAGGAATGTTTGCTTGAACAGGCCTAATAATGCACACCAGCAAACGACGTTTCTTGTACTATCAGATATTTTAAGATGTAGGCCAACGGTTTCACCAAAGTACTTTGTGAGCAATGGGGATACTCGTGCATTGCTATTATATTGAATTAAGCAAAAGTGTTTGTTTGGCGTGCAGGCTACGTGGGTTTATAATCTAGGTTAGGTAAAGCCTAAGCCTTAGGTAGTAGCCTAGGACACGTTAGAGTCGGTTACATTATAATGCATTAGGTTAGACTAGGCTAGGCTACGAGACCATAGGTTATATCAGGTTAGGTTAGGCCAAGATTATTTTCGGTTAGTCTTAAGTAGGTAATTGCTAGGTTGTGATTGGCTAAGTTGTGTTAAGCTCTTAGATTAGTTAGATTAATAATGGCATAATAATGAGTTACAATGCTTGTCACCGAAAACCTGAAGCACATGATATTTTGTTTTTCCACTGGTGTATAGTGTATACCTATGTGCGTGTACAAGCATTGGCGAGTTCATGTCTACACATTTCCTAATATTTGCAGGTTTATGTGTACAAATAGACTAAACCAACAGTTTAAGTGTACACACACATTTACAATACTTAGAGATATAGCATTTTACATTAGGTTAGGCTAGGTTAGGTTTGATGTGTAGGCCTATAGTTTTGCTTTTCTTAGGATTAATACAAAACTAAAAATATACTCCAGCATGTAAAATTTCCTTTTGTATTGATAAACGTACCGTCGCTTAAGTACAAAGGAGTACAAAGAAAATAAAGCAACAACAGGTCTTGCGACCCCTCTAGGCTGCTTGTCCTCCAAAACACTGAGGATCAAGTGTCCAAACAGTGGTTTAGAGTGGGTAAGGGAAAATTTGAAAGGGAACTACTGCCCTGGAACTAATGTTCGTGGCAGGATTAGGATGTTAGTAGGGGACAGTTGGGTTAGTAACATAACACATTATAAGTGATCTTTCGTATATCTGGAAAAAAAAAAGAGAGTAACATCTTGGTAATTTATATACACAATAATCCTTGATGAATCTGAGGGGGGAATACGATAGTTATTCATATTACAAACGGTGTCAGTCGCGGGTTTGAGGCAACATATTTATCAACGGTGCCGTTTTGCCCAAAATCAAAACGGCATACCCAACTCTGCGATGGGTTTCCGTCATCACTATAAACCCTGTTTCTTTTTCAGCTGACGATAAATTGAATCCCATTGCAGCAAATATCTCGATACTCAATGGAAAACATGAAACTATGTGTCTGCATCACATTGAGACCAAGAATATATAATTATCACCACATTTCACTAAACAAAATCTTCAATCTATCTATCTATCTATCTATTGCCGGACGCCGTGATCACTGAAGTGGTGGTCACGAGCCAAACGCCCCCATGTACACTACCTCTGTGAGTCTGTCCCCAGTCAGTCGACGCCCCTCCTCCCATCCAGAACCGCCTTCACTCATATACTTATTCATTCCATCCTTCCACCTCTCATTCGGTTTTCCTCTCCCTCTCTGTCCTTCCACCTCGATCTCGTACACTCTCTTAGTCATTCTCTCGCTTCCCATACGTTCCACATGGCAGAGCCATCTCCAGGTGTTCCTGTTCACACTTTCCAGCACATCTACATCCACACCACACGTCTCTCTTACTACCTCATTCGTCTGTCTACCCTCCATGAAGTATGACCACTACCCCCTTAAGCCCTTATGTACCGGTGACGTCTTTTTACCTTTACTCTGGCTACTATTAAACGAATATATTCAGTATAAAAAGGGCCTCCAGCAGTTAACAGGCTTCGAACTATCTCACCTAACCCATTTTACTACCACACATCCTTCTTTAACTGCACAAAATCGTCTAAATATAACTAGAACAAAACTAAAAGGACGTCGCTGGTATAGAAGAGGTTAAGTATATGTCTCATTGTCCAGACCAAGCAGGTATTTGTGTTGTAGTTTAAGACGTTAATCCCGTTAATACCATCACACATACTTATACTGCTCTGTGATGTTTACTTTATATCTTCTCCAAGGTTAGAACATAATCTGGTCGTTAGTTGGGACCAATTAATTTGACCAGGCCTGTATGGCAACACTGAACCTTCGGGGATTGTGATAGGCTGTTGACGACTGTTCGAATTCGTCGCTATTTACAGGTATCCTCTATTCAACAACAGACGTGATAATGATTGGTTTGACAATACAATTATCTAAAGCATTAATACAAATTTATATTGTTCCATAAAATTATAATTTAGTAGGTATATATATATATATATATATATATATATATATATATATATATATATATATATATATATATATATATATATATATATATGGTATTATATTCAAAGAACCAGATAAATTATGGTCATGGTGTTACGGGTTTTTAAGTTTAAATCCCGTGCCTTCAATCAGCTGGCTGTCGGGCACAGTGGCTGTTCAATGGAGCGTCATCCTCCCCATATTCTGCGAGCTTCGGGGGGGATTGGGAGAATATAGAAATGGTGAGACAAGTAATAATTTTGATCACCCAATGCCTCGAATACTAGAGTTGGGACAGGAAGTAGTAAGGGGTGAGGAAGTGAATTGTAGTAGGAGATGAAGGCGTCGGGGCTTGAACCCAACCTGCATGAGTTGTGTTTTTGGGCTAGGGTGGAGGGACAGGCAGGACAAACAGACACTTAGGGATTGGGAGAATATAGAAATGGTGAGACAAGTAATCAAATTTACCCCAGGATACGACCATGCCAAGGCCGTTTTTACATTCCAGGTACCCACTTTTATGTCTGGGTGGGACAAAGCTAACACGAGAGCAAGTCAGCCCAATGACTTATGAGCAATTCTGGTGGCTAGCCAAGTTCTCATTCTCGTGTGTTTGATTGGTTGCAGGAAGCCACCAATCAGGTCCCTGGATTAATTTGTGCCACAACGTGTCCAGGTACTCATTTTCGTCTGAGTGAGACGGAACTACACAGGGATTGGAGTTTGTTCAACACTCCTGGGCTACTTGGACCCTGGTGGCAAGCCAGGGAAATTTCACCCACCCCATGTATGTGTGGCAACATCTGATCTGTGTTGGTACTGGGCGTTCACCCATCCAGCTTCTACCTGCTGGTACAAGGCCCCCAACCGAGGCCACCGAGGGTACCAGGCCGCGTCGACCATACTGTGACGTCATCAAGGTGGTGCGACATTCACGGACCGCTCTGTCTCCCAAGTCTATAATTACTCTCCCTTTTTATATTTTATCAGTTTAGTTTAAATTAAAGTACACATAAAACTATATTTATCTTTTACTGTGTACGCAAAATTATAATATATATTATTATGCCGATATTATAACAACATACTTTGGTATTTACTGCAAATTACACTCATACCTTGAAAAAGTATTTGTACAAGATGAAAACGTATTACAAGTGTTATGCCAGGTTTTTACTGGGTTTTAATTGGTTTTGATTAAGTGGGTTCTTCCTAACTGAAGAAGTTTAATTGTTTTACCACAGACACAGAAAGACAATAGAGGATAATTATCACAAGACGTGTATTCATATTCCGTTTATTTGCACAAGAATATCGCATACGTAAAGCTAGAACAACAATGGTCAAGAACAAAACAATAATAGTGCACGAACGAGGCTCCACTACGACTGACTCGCAAGACTGGATTTTTCTATGCAATATCTAAGTGAGTATTGGGGACCACTTTCTAACTGAAAGATTACACTTGTCCTGTATTTATTTAAGAGATAAGAATAGCACTCTTTCAATCGAGGATTTACACTTGTGCTTAGAAAGGTGACGTAGTAATTATACGTGTGAACTTTTGGTTGTCACCTGCGTAGAGTTGTTCTGGATTTGGAAGTTAAACCTAATTATTTTTCTGATGTTAATTCACTGTAGTGCTTATGCAATAGTTAACTTGAATGTATTTGTTATCAACTTTAACAGAATTATTATCAGCACTTCCCTAATTTATTTGGGTTTCACTAGTACTTCCTTTCTCTCGCTTTTTGCATACATGCGTAGTGTATCCGTTGTTTCCTGAATACTGATTATTATATACCAGTAGATATATATTCACTACTTTTCACTATTGATCCTTTTATCTCTTTTTCTGACAAGGCACTAAGTATATATTCTTTTCACAGTTAGATCTTCTATAACTTTTAACTTATAATAACTTCACTTTAAATGTGTAGAGTAGTAATCCAATTGGTACATGTAGTATGAGTAATCCAATTAGTGTAATACCAGTAATCCAATTAGTGGAGTACAAGTAATCCAGTCATCGGTAGAGGTGTTGGCCGTAGGGGTTGTCCTGTCGTGACTGGGTTAGCAGAGTTTACTGCGAATTCTTTAAAAAGAATTTTGATGCACCATTTGTGGTTTATTAAAGTTACAGTCCTTCCACCCATGGGTCACAAGGAACAGTACTTAAACAAGTAGGTGGATACGTGAGCGGCAGCATCACAATTGTTTTTCCGCCCATGGGTCACAAGAACAATTATGACTACTGTGCCTTCAATCTTTTCAGCTGCTCTTCCGCCCATGGATCACAAGAAACAGCCTTCCAAAGTTACAGTCCTTCTGCCCATGGATCACAAGGAACAGTACTTAACCCTTAAAGAGGGGCGCTCGACTTAAGTCGTGCACCAATTTGCAGCAAGTTAGGAGCATTATTAAGGCTTTTAAAGGGTTAAAATCGAGTGCAAATGGCCGGGAGCGCAGCAGGCCACACGTCCGACACCCAGGGCTTACCGCCACCCACTGACTCATGCTCCCTGTGTTCTCGAGAGGCCGGCAGTGTAGCCAGTAGTGAGCATAGCTGGGATAAATATACCGCTATACGCTAAACTCCCATGTTGGTGGCACCACTGCATGAGAACCACGAGTGCTACGTAGCTCGTTCTGGTCTCATTTTGAAGCTTTTAGCGCCTAGGTTTTTGCTGAATACATTTCCTTTCATGCAGATACTTGATTGATCATTCAGGAGGGCCTGAATATGCCCAAAATAGCCCAAAACACCCCGCTAGACAAGGGTTAAACGATTGGATATCGATCTTAATAATAATAATAATAAATTGAGTAGTGACAGGGGGTTAGGGGGAAGTGGGGATAGGACAATAATTAGTTGGATGAAGTGAATTTTAGCAGGAGAAAAAGGTGTCCAGGCTTAACTGGAGCTGCCTGAGGGTTTTCAGTGTTTGGGAGATCGGTGTTACTACGAAGACGGCTGGACCCGACCAGGGAGACAGTGGGTCGAGAGCTGGGCGGCTGGAACTGTGGGCTATTGTACGGGTAGGGAATTTAAGGCCATATATTTATCCTCCCGGCCCGACTGGGAGTCCCATACTAATAGCCCGCTGGTGATGAGGTGTTGGTGAGGGTGATGGGTGGTGATATTACTTCCTCGGGAGGTCCGGGAAGCCTTGCTTCAGAGCTTGCTTCACTGTTAGGCTGCATTCGATATAGTTGTATTTGCCTTTTTTGTGAAAATAGCAATTGCAGCCTAAGAAATTCCAGTCCAACATGCAGTAGCTCAGGAATCCGTTGTATTCAGGTGGGACGCAGTCTTCGTAAGTATAACTCATAGTCATGTTGTGGTCCTTATTCAGGCGTGGTAGGCAGATATCCAAGAACAATTGGTGAGGGGTCTTGGGGGTGTCTGGTTTCTTCTCTACCTGTCTCACTGGTTCGATTTCAATGAGGGGCATGGAGGCACCTTTTTTTGGTTTTGAAGGAGGCTCTGCAGGTGGGATGGTGTTGACTGCAGGGGTCTCCTCCATCGCCTCTTCTTCTTCTGCTGCAGGTGTCGGAGTTGAGTTGGTTTCTTCAGCAGCTCCTCCAGTAGCTTCTACAGGATCAGCTTCTGGAGTTACTGCTTCAGGTTCAGGGGGACAGTTTTTTCTGTTTAGAGGCGCTTCGATGGTCAAGCACCTCTGTGGAGTAGGTCTCTGTCTGACAGGACCCCTCTGGGCTTTGTCCAACAACCCTCCTGGTACAAGAATACCTGGGAGATTGTTGGCCTGAAGGAGGGCAGGTAGGTATTGCTGGAGGAGGGAGTTGTTTCCTCCAGCAAGAGCCACGGCCGTCCTGATGATAATATCGATCTTAATTGATATATCACTAGACAGGTCCATGCTCTTTAGTCTGTCAACCTTTTTCATAATACCCTGCCTCTCCTTCAAGTCTCGGGCATGATGTGAGCCCTTGACTGTTTTGCCCTTGGGTCCTGTGACCAGAGTGGCCTCAGGACCTCTTGCCCCTGTTTTGGTGTGGAATTATACCCTCTCTCCGTCACCTAGAGAGGGTACGGACTTCCTGGGGTTGTTTTTCTTAATATTTTTGTGGTGTACAAAAATATCAGTGCTGTTGTCGTCCCTGGTGATAAATCCAAAGCCCTTCTTCACATTAAACCACTTTACAGTGCCAGCAACGAGTGTGGAAGTTGCGGGAGGCATTGTGGTGGTGGTGAAGAGAGGAGGATATGTAGCTCTGCTCGGTGTGGCTGCTCTACTCAGAATGATCATCGATCTTAGAATTTCCTGCTGAGGTCACCTCTTTTCTCAGCGTCTTGGCGGTGGTGTGAATGAGCATCAGAAAGGCGCCTAGGGGTGGGGTATTGTAGGGCGGTTGAGTCTGTGTGGCCTGGAGGTGGGGTGACATCTGCTAACTGTATATCTCGGCTTCCCTGGTAATGGCGGCGAGGTGGTTGCGCGCTAGAGTGGCGTGGGGATGTCTGTGTGAGAGAAGAAGAAAGAAGAAGAAGGTGGCATCTTGGGCTTTGGTAAGTTATATTTGTCCTTCTGGTTTGTTCTGGAGCTGCTTAGGTGGTTTGTAGGCTGGAGGTAGATGGTGTGGACAGTGGTTGCAAGTTTGTAGGTTTGGGATGTTGCAGGAGGAGTGTAATCGGAGAGAAACTGATCGTTGTTCTCTATATAATTGTTTGCCCTCCGTTTGCCCTCCAGTCGTTTTCTTTGATGCAGGGAAGGTGTGGTAGAGAGAGAAAACGGCTTGGTGGTGGTGAATGCTTGGGTATCTGTGTCTCTGTTATTGATAGAGGTGTTGGTTGTGGTGGTGGTGGTGAGAAGCTATAGGTGGTGATCTTGGTATGTTGGCTCTGGTGGTGGTGTGGCAACATTGTTGGTGGAGATGGTGGTGAAGGTAAAGGTGGAGGTCTCGGTATGGTGGCTGTGGTGTTGGTGATGGGGGTGGAGATGATGGAGGTAGGGGTGGGGATCTCGGAATGTTGGCTGTGGTGGTGAGAATGCTTTTCTGTTATTTCAACAAGTATATCACTATTACTTTTTTCCTATTGAAAAATAAAATACAAAATGCTATTATACATTACTATATTTTATACACAGCCAATAAAGAGAGCCATACTGGAGTGACAATATAAGCGACATCCACTATTATTCATGAACAAATACATATAAGTAACTAACTAAATGTATTACTATATATATTAATATAAACATATAATTAATGTAACACACACAAACACACATATAAAGGAATGACCTTTGTACTAGGCCTAATCCAATCTCCGTTCCGGGATTATAATTTTTAAATCCAATTCCTTACTTAGCCACACCTGCAGACACACTCACCTTCACAATCACAATCACACACACACCTGCAGTCACACACACGCACACACACACACACACACACACTCACAAACACACACACACAATACAATAATTATACAATACAGTACACATAGTCTATTTGTCTAGGGTTTGAAGCTTTCTCTTCATGCCTACATTCTTATTAGCTCTGGTAGCTGCTGGGATGTTATTTTCTTTAGCACAGTAATTATTTAATATTGCATTTGTAGAAGCATATACCACCATACTTTCTATTTTGTCGGTGTTATGACCATTTTCACACATATCATTAGGGAACAGGAGATCAACATCTGCTAAAGCCGTAACTGTGTGATGTGTTGCTATATTTCTTTGGCTAGTAGCATTTCGAAAGGCAGGAAGTTGAACAAGTTTGTTAATAACAATATAGTTATGCATGACCATGTTGGCTGTCACACTATCTGGGTAAATAAGAGAACCTCTGCTAATTCCAGCAATGTAACTTAGATTTTCAGGGATGTCTTCACCACTATCTGAACACGTAATAATTTCTTTACATGCATTACATTTCATTTTCTTTATCACAGAGTAACAGCAATAGCCAGCTAAATAAACTATCACTGGGATGATGCCTTTACACCTATCAATATCCTCCTTACAAACTTCAATATTCGTATGACATAAACCAAAATCAATTTCCTCATCTGTTTTTACTTCTTCATAATTAATGTCTTCAAACTTCCTTAACATGGCCTTCTTGTCGAGTATGGGTAAACTTAGTTTTAACACTGACATCAACCGTATCTTCTTTTCACACTCATATATTTGGCGTACAGAAATATTGTAATTTCCTCCTGCTAACTGCCGATAGTGACCAAATCTTGCTTCCAAATGGTCTGTTTGAAATGTTCCTGTTAGTATGTAATCCATCTTCAGTTCTGTTATGCAATAATTTGTATTTTCTCTAACAGACACACACACACACACACAAGGACACACACACTCCTCACCACACACACGCACTACTCACGCATACAGTACACACACACACACACACACTCACTCTCACTCTGTTTTTAACGACCAAAATTAATTTCCTCATCTGCTTTTACTTCTTCATAGTTAATTTCTTCAAAATTCCTTAAAATTACCTTCTTGTCGAGTATGGGTAAACATAGTTTTAATATAGGCTACTTATAAAGTATTTAGAAGGGGGAAATAATTGGAAACACAGTGCGATCTTCCTCATATCTCACTCAAATGTATACTGACCTGCGAGGGTAGCGCGAAAATTAACCCTACCTTTTCCTACGTCACATAATTTAAAGGTCCCAGCCGTGCGGCCTGGTACTCTCGGTGGCCTCGCCCCAACCCACCCAGCAGCTGTGCGCTGGTACCAGGCAGTCACTCATCCAACTACTGACCAGACCCCACGTTGCTTAACCCCACTGATCGAAACCAGCGTTGCCAACAACATAGGCCAGGGTTGCCACGCGAGCTTCTCTTGTCCTTACTTTTATATTGCGAGACTTGGCTCGATGTAGGGGTGTGAATTGATGCTACAATATAAATATGTGTTATACCAGTGCTTAGATTAAGCAGATTTCCTCCATTTTATGCTGTTTTATAAGACCCCAAACATTGTCCGAATGTGCAACTTGGCTTCCTGACTATGACAACTGATTAGTTTTATATTGTTCAATAGTTTGGAAACACGTTTGTAGATTTACCTACTAAATAATCATTTTAGGGAACAATGTAAAGTTTTATTAATGCTTTAGATGATTGTATTGTCAAAACAATCATTTTCACGTCTGTTGTTGAATAGAAGATAGCTGTAAATAGCGACGAAATCGAACAGTCGTCAACAGCCTATCACGATCCCCGAAGGTAACTCAGTGTTGCCATACAGGCCTGGTCAGATTAATTGGTCCCAACTATAGTGTTAAAGGATGGTACCAGAGCCGTCCTGTAAACTTTATTCTGGATACTATTAGACGAGTTTATCCAGTTTAAGAAGGACCTCCAGCAATTAACAGGCTTCGAACTATCTCACGTAACCCTTAACCCTTTTGTTGCGGGTGACGTTCTGGAACGTCCTGGCAAGTTACAGCAATTTCCAGGCTTTAAAAGCCTGTAAAAACCGTAAAAATCGAGTGTCAGTGGGCGGGAGCATGAGGGGCCCACTTCCGTTCCTTAGAGCAGCGAGCGGGCCACTAAGGACTGTGCGAGACTGTGTCTCGCGTGGGTCTCTCTCTCTCTCTCACAACAGTGTAGCCAAGTGAGCGAGTGCTACCAAATAGCGGGTTTCCCGCGTTTCACTGGCACCGCTTTGGGTGAACCAGACCATGTACGGGGCCCGTTCTGGTCTCATTTTGAAGCTATTTTCGCCTAGTTTTCGGCAGAATACAGTTCATTTAATGCAGATGCTTGATTTATCATTCAGGAGTGCCTGAATATGCCCTAAATAGCCCAAACATACCCGCAGCCAATGGGTTAATACTACCACAAATCCTTCTTAACATTCACAAAATCGTCTAAACACAGCTAGAATCAAATGAATAAGATGTCGAAGTATGGGTTAAAGGAGGATAGCGGGTGAGATTGTCGTTAAGTAAACCAGCGGAGCCGACCCCTGATGGATGAGGGTGTGGGTGATGGAAGGTGGGCAGTGGAGAGGATGGTGTTTGGTATGGTGTTTGGTATAGTGTTAGGTATGGTGTTAGGCATAGTGTTAGTTATGGTGTTAGCTATGGTGTTAGGTGGTGTTAGTTATGGTGTTAGGTATGGTGTTTGGTATAGTGTTAGGTATGGTGTTAGGTATAGTGTTAGGTATACTGTTAGATATAGTGATAGGTATAGTGTTAGGTATGGTGTTAGGCATAGTGTTAGGTATGGTGTTAGATAGGCTATAGTGTTAGGTATGGTGTTAGGCATAGTGTTTGTCATAGCATTAGGTATGGTGTTAGGCATAGTGTTGGGCATAGTGTTATATATGGTGTTAGGTATAGTGTTAGATATAGTGTTAGGTATGGTGTTAGGTATAGTGTTAGGTATGGTGTTAGGTGCAGTGTTAGGTATAGTGTTAGGTATGGTTGTTGACATAGTGTTACCGTAGGTATTGTGTTATGTATAGTGTTAGGTATGGTGTTAATTAACGAGTGGAGCTTACCCCTGATGGATGAGGGTGTGGGTGATGGAAGGTGGGCGGCGGTGAGGCTAGTGTTAGGTATGGTGTTAATTATGGTGTTAGGCATGGTATTAGGTATGGTGTTAGGTAGAGTGTCAGTTATGGTGTTAGGTAACCCAGTGGAGCCTACCCCTGATGGATGAGGGTGTGGGTGATGGAAGGTGGGCGGCGGTGAGGCTGGTGTTAGGTATAGTGTTAGGTGTGGTGTTAGGTATAGTGTTAGGAATAGTGTTAGGTATGGTGTTAGGTAAACCAGTGGAGCCACACCCTTGATGGATGAGGGTGTGGGTGATGGAAGGTGGGCGGCGGTGAGGCTGGTATTAGGTATAGTGTTAGGTATGGTGTTAGGTATGGTGTTACATACAGTGTTAGTTATGGTGTTAGGTAAACCAGTGGAGCCATACCCTTGATGGACAAGGGTGTGGGTGATGGAAGGTGGGCGGCGGTGAGGCTGGTATTAGGTATAGTGTTAGGTATGGTGTTAGATACAGTGTTAGGTATGGTGTTAGGTAAACCAGTGGAGCCATACCCTTGATGGATGAGGGGATGGATGAGGGTGTGGGTGATGGAAGGTGGGCGGCGGTGAGGCTGGTATTAGGTATAGTGTTAGGTATGCTGTTACATACAGTGTTAGGTATGGTGTTAGGTAAACCAGTGGAGCCATACCCTTGATGGATGAGGGTGTGGGTGATGGAAGGTGGGCGGCGGTGAGGCTGGTATTAGGTACAGTATTAGGTATGGTGTTAGGTATGGTGTTAGATACAGTGTTAGGCATGGTGTTAGGTATGGTGTTAGATACAGTGTTAGGTATGGTGTTAGGTAAACCAGTGGAGCCATACCCTTGATGGATGAGGGTGTGGGTGGTGGAAGGTGGGCGGCGGTGAGGCTGGTATTAGGTATAGTGTTAGGTATGGTGTTACATACAGTGTTAGGTATGGTGTTAGGTAAACCAGTGGAGCCATACCCTTGATGGATGAGGGTGTGGGTGATGGAAGGTGGGCGGCGGTGAGGCTGGCAGCTTGAGATGAATAGGGTCATGGACAAATTGGGCTAGATTAATGATGGGCACAGCGAAAGGTGGGGCAGATGAATTGAATATACGGACGGGGAGAGGGAAAGGATGATGATAATGGTGATAATTATGATAATGACGATGTTTGAATGATAGCGATAATGATGTTTTGGATAATGATGATGATAATGGCGTTTTTATGATAATAATGATGGTGGCTGCTGATGATAATGATGTTGATGGTGTTAATGATAATTATGATGGAAGTGGTATATTTTCTGATAATGTTAATGATGAATTGAAATATACATGTTGATTATATTGTTGATGAGATGTTGTGGGTGATAAACCATAAATCATAATATTGTTGCTGATGTTATTTATGATCTAAACAAGAGAAGAGGATTATGGTGTAAATGAAGTAAACTAAAACTAACAGTGGCGTGAGGATTTTTTTCATTTATTTTTCTATGTGTATGAAGGAGACAGACGGCCGGTTGCCTGTAACGAGTGTCTCCCCCAGAGTTAAATGAGTGACAGAGAGCCTAATTCAAGGGACGCTATGGTCAGAATGCCTGGACACACAAGGTTTAATGCAGTTTAAGTCATAGGATGAAGGAAAGATTGATAGTGGGAGAGAGTTCCAGAGTTCACTTGTTGATTAGAAGAAAAAGACTGAGAACATTTGCCAATTCATGGATTGGAGAGTTGGACAGAATAGGAGTGGGACTGTGTTGATGCAAGGGAGAGGGTATGCACTGAGAGAGCTCTGAAGAAGACTGATTGCTGTAATAGTGATAGAAGAGTGTAAGAGATGCAACATTGCGGCGTGTAGAAAGATATTTTAGGGAACTAGTAGGAGGAAATGAGTTAATGAGGCAAAATGCTTTTGACTCTATTCTTTCGAGAAGTGCGGTATAGGTAGAACCTCCCCACACATATGAACGATTCTCGATGAATGGGCGCACTGTGCCCCTATACAGAGCAAGAAGCAGTGTGGGGGTGAAGAACCTACAGAGATGGTTGAGCTCATCTAACTTCTGGGAAGCTATTTTAGCAATAATGGTAATATGATATTTCCAAGAAAGGTTGGATGAAAAGGATACACCAAGGATATTGAGAGAAGATAAAGGGTTGATTTCTGCATTTTTGAAGAGCAATTGAAAGTCTTGTTGAGGATTGCAACGGTTAGTTAAATGGAAAAATTAGGTCGTTTAGGCATTGAAAGTAACAAGATCTTCTCTGCCCCAATCAGAAATAATTGATATATCAGAAGATAGGCGTTCTATGGCCTCGTCACATGATTCTTGGAGTGATTGTATACTGGGTTGTTGTGAAAAAATAGTTGAATAGTGCAAGGTAGTCATCAGCATATGAGTGGATGGGACTAGAGGTACAGTTGAAATCATTAATGAACATTAGAATGAGAACTGGAGACAGGACAGCACCCTAAGGAACACCGGAGTTGATAGGTTGAGGAAGTGAGCGATGGCCGTCCACAACTTCAACTATGGAACGGTCAGAAAGGAAATTAGAGACAAAAGCACATATAGAGGGATAGAAACCGAAGGAGGGTAGTTTGGGAGTTAGAGATTTGTGCTAGACTATTGATATGGCTTTCGATATGTCCCGAAATGAGGATGACCAAGAGTTAGTAAGACAAGCAAGGAGATCACCAGTAGAGCGACCCTTAAGGAAACCATACTGACGATCTGAGAGTAGATTATGAGAAGAGAAATGCTTACGAAATTTTGAATTAAGGATAGTTTCAAAAACTTTAGAGATGCAAGAAATTAGAGCAACTGGACGATAGTTGGAGGGTTAAGAGTGGTTACCCTGCTTCGGGGACATGTTGAATGAGAGCAAACTTCCAGCAAGAAGAAAAGATGTTAGAGGAAAGGCAGAGACAAAAGAGTTTGCCTAGGCAGGGAGTCAGCACGGAAGAACAGTTTTTAAGTACAACAGGAGGATCACCATCCGGTCCGTACGCCTTCTTAGTATTAAGCCTAGAGAGGGCAGAAACTCCATCCTTAGAATATTATGATCTTAGACATAAGTAAGTGAGAGGGGAGTGGACAGGGAGGAATAGCACCGGAATCATCCAAGGTGGAGTTTTTAGTGAAAGTTTGAGCAAAGGGATTAGCTTTGTTAGAGGAAGACCTGACGGTAGTGCTGTCAGAGTGGAAAAGAGGAGGGAAAGACGAGGAAGTATAATTGTTGGAGAGGTTTTTAGCTAGATGCCAGAAAGGTTGGGAAGAGCTAGAGTTTGAAAGTTCAGAACATTTGTTATTGATGAAAGATTGTTTTGCTAGTCAAAGAACAGATTTGGCTTGTTTGCATGCAGAAACATAAAAAGCACGAGATTCTTGAGTTTGAAGACGAAGGTACTGTTTGAATGTTTACTCCTTATTGCAGACAGCAGTAGAACAAGCATGAGTACACCAATACAAATTTGCATTAGAATGAGAGAAAGAAAAATAGAATGTATGCCAACATGTCCGAGAGGATTACCTAGGAAATGTGTTCAACACTCTCTGAAGGTCCCTGGCCACGGAAGCAAAAGTCATTCCATGGGAAATCAAAGAAGTACTGCCAAAGAGCCCCTCAGTCAGCAACGCCAAAATGCCACAAGTGCCGCCGATTTGGGGGGTCAGAAGGGCGTACTGGAGAGATAAGACAGGTAACAGAGATAAAACTGTGATCGGAAGAACCCAACAGAAAGAGAAAATTTACAGTGTAAGCGGAAGGATTAGAGGTTAGAAATAGGTCAAGAATGTTAGGCCGATCTCCAAGGCAGTCCGGAGATACGGATTGGCTGCTGAACTTATTGCTCTAGGTCATTTAGCATAGAAAAGATCTAGGCTTGTTCACCAGGTTGGTCAGTGAAATGAGAGGAGAGCCATTGGTGGTGGTGAACATTGAAATCTCCTAAGATGGAGATTTCAGAGAAGGGAGAGATTGATAGAATGAGTTCCACATTAGAAGTAAGATAGTCAAAGAATGTTGGATAGTCAGTAGAATTAGGGGAGAGATAAACAGCACAGCTATATTTATTGAGGGAGTGACAAGATAGCTTAAGCCAGAGAGTTGAGAATTCAGAAGACTCCAAATTGGGAAGACGTGAGCAAGAAAGACTGTTGCGTATGTACACAGAACATCCACCTTTGGCTTTGAATTGAGGATAGAGATAGTAGGAGGATACAGAGAAGGGTTTACTGTCAGTAGTCCCAGACAACTGGGTTTCAGTGAGAAAGAGAAGATCAGGGGTGGCAGAGGAGAGGTGGTGTTCAACAGAGTGGAAATTAGAGGAAAGATCACGAATGTTGCAGAAATTGATAGTAAAGGGGCTTTCCCACATTCACGATTTTCATCGGCGATCCTTAACGATTGCCCCTAATCGCATGAAGTCGTAAATAAATTGTGTACAATTTCATGACTCGGCGATGGATCTCATGCGTCTCATGCGTCGCACAAGGTGTCGCGTGAGTCGTTTCAAACTTTGAAAAAATCAAAAGAACTCACGACTGGGCACGATGTACGCAAGCCATCGTAAGCCTCGCCGATATGTTGCCAAATATTTGCCGATGCATCGGCAAGTATTTTTAGCATGGGCGATGGCCTCGCATGGCCTCGCATGAAAAACCCTGTTATACCGACACGACTTGTCCTACGATGACTCTCAGAGACATAAGATTAGTCTGCAAATCAATCGGCGCATAATCTGCAACATATAAGATGGTTATCGCATGACTTGGCGAAAGTATAACTGGGCCTGTTATGCTCAACACGAGGGTGCACGATGGTGCACGAGGATGTTGTCGATATGCATGATTGCATGAGATTGCCATGGCCGATGCTTGATACAAAAATCGTCGATTTACACAAGAATGTGGTGGTGGTGGTTGTGGTGGTGGTTATGGTTGTGGTGGTGGTGGTGGTGGTTATGGTGGTGGCTGTGGTGGTGGTGGTTATGGTGGTGGTGGTAGTGGTGTTGCATGGCCTTGGTGATGGTGTATGGTGGTGCTGGTGTATGGTGGGTTTTTTGGTAGTAGTGTGGTGTGTTTGTGGTAATGGGTGGTGTGTGGTGGTTTGTGGTGAGAGTGTTGGTGTGGTTGTGGTAGTTGGGTGGTGGTGGTGGTTGTGGTGCATGAAAAAGTGCTGATAATTTCATATATTATCGCTTACGAACCCTTCCGTTTTCCTTCTCATCTATTGTCTCATATTTACGTATTTAATAATTCCAGAAAACAACTGTTTAGTTTTATGGATTTGAAAATCGTATTATTGTACCATTACAAAAATAATTATTATGACAAAAGAGTAAAACATAGATTTTTACCTCATCTTTTTGTCTAGGCTGAACGTTAGGTGTTGACAACTTATGTTTCAGAAAATTAAGTCAGTGTCATATATTTTCGAATACATATTGTTCGCTTTCACTTGTGAGTGAGGTCGGCTGAGATATTAAGATTGGGGGAATTGTTTTATAACATATATTAATTGACGTGTGTCATTTGCACATTATGTGTTTGACAGTTAGTGGAATAATAATTATATTTAGCCCATCAAATCAGAAATTATTCACAGATTCCATAGAGACCATATATCAAATATAAATATTGATAAATAAGGGAGATAGTAATTGGTGTGATTCGTTTCTGTGTGTGTTTATCATATTATGTGTGTAAGGATGTTCCAGGGCAGTAGTTCCCTTTCCAATTTACCTTTACCCACTCTAAACCACTGTTGGACACTTGATCCTCAGTATTTTGGAGGACAGTCAGCCTAGGGGATCGCAAGACTTGTTGTTGCTTGATTTCCTCTGTACTCCTTTGTACTCCTTCACTTGCTGCGCATATAAAACAGCCAACAATTGCAGCCTCTGATTTACTATATTAAAGTGAAGCCGCAATAAATCAAAATCACGTTTGCCCTGCCTAGACGTTGCTGGGAACAAGGTTAAGAGACACAACAGGTTGGAGCATGGGGTCACTCCAACTCGTACCCGCTCGCGCATGACGTCACAATGAAGGAAGGGTCAGAGGTCACTCGACTGTATACACTTCATTCTCAAAGGAACAGCCGAGCCAGCACTATCCTCTGTTTTCTTTGACTTCATACCGTGATGCTATAACTACTGTATAATGCCGTGTGAAAGTGTAGTTTTAACTAAACAAAATGCCTATGTATTGTCAAGTTGCTGGATGCAAGTCGATATTTATCAAAGGAAGTAACATAGCATTCCATAAATTTCCCAAAGATGAAACACTGCGGTCAAAATGGAGTAATCTAAGTGGGAAAAAAGGCTGTATTATTTCACCAACAGCAAGGATCTGCACTAAACATTTTGAATCCTCAGCTTTCGAAAGACACTTGAAATACGAACTGCTGGACTACCAGTACCTTACAGCCAAATAAGATTCAAACCTGGAGCATTACCAACTCTGCATTTGCCTGCCCAGGCTACCTCTGAAAGCGAGTCCAAGAGAGGCCGAAAGCGAGTTCGAGATGACGACGACACCAAAGTGACTGAGGAACAAACAAACCGTGATGCAAGAGACCAAAATAATCTACAAGATGATGCAACCGTGAACACCGACGCACCATTGAAAGAAATAAGTGAGTTTATACCTGTGCTACACATATATATATTATATTATATTATTATATATATATATATATATCTATATATTATATATATATATATATATATATATTATATATATATATAAGTATATATATATATATTAATATATATATATATATATAATATATATATATATATATATATATATGAGAACATAAGAAATGGGAGTCTGCAGAGAGCAGATTGGGTCACACAAGGCAGATGCCTTTCATACAAAACCTATCTCGTCCTATATGTGCTTATCTAATTTTATTACATCTAGAATTATTTGTATGTATGTGTGTATACCGCTATATAAAAGGTTCAGATTATGCTCTTCAAATTTGATGTCCTCATTACAGAATGGACATAGTTTATTTGGAGTCAGTAGGCTACAACGAAGAATGACCAAAATTATCCATAATATTATATATCTTCCATAAATAGAAAGGTTGAATAAATTAGGCTTGCACTCGTTACAGAGACCCATCTCGTCCACATGCCTATCTAATTTGATCTTAAAGCTCTCTATCATTCTTGATCCCACTATAGCACTTGGTAACCTATTCCACATATCTACAACTCTGTTACCAAACTAATATTTGCCTATATCTTTTCTGAAACGAAATGTATCTAATTTGAAAACATTTGTTGGAGTGCTTTCGCTATCACTGAGCTTTAGTACATTGTTCATGTCCCCTCTATTAATCCCACTACGTGACTAACCCCCTTGAACACCTCTATCAAACCCCTCTAACTATGCGTCTTTTTAGCCAATGAACATAAGAACATAAGAAAATGGGAGTCTGCAAAACGCCGATCGGCCCACACAAGGCAGATCCCTGTCACACCCAACCCCAATTACCTAAGAACATAAGATCACGGGAAACTGCATATGGCCATGCGGCCCACATGAGGCAGCTCCTATTCACACCCAGCCCATATCACCCATATGGGAGCCTAATTAAGCCTAATGTAAGCCTAATTTCTTCAACCTTGCTTCATCTGGAAGATTTCTAATACTATGGATTATTTTTGTCATTCTACGTTGTACTCTCTCCAAGGAATCATTCTGTAATTAAAATTTAACAGCATATATAAGAAAAAAACATAAGAAAATGCAAAAGCATTAATGTATTTTGGAGAACAGGGATTACTGCTGAGCAAAGACTGGAAGAATACAAGTATTTATATTGCATTGGTTGATTCTTGGTTCGACTTATTTAATTCCCGAAATCCAACAGATAAAAAGCTGTCACGAGCGGCATATGGGCTGCAGTTACCCAATCAAAACAAATTACTGAATGAAATGCTTAACACCACAAAGTCAATGCGAGTCAAAGGTAGGGGTAGCTTGTATCAATTTCAAAAATGAATTATTGTATCGTGCCAGTCTTTGCTCGGTTTATATGAGATGCTAAAAGAAAAATATAACATCTCCTATATAATGACATATCGGTTGAATCAAGATGTATTGGAACATTTTTTTGTTTTGTCTTAGGCAAATAGGAGCTTCAAACCACCAGCATCTATCACCTGTACAAGTTAAGTATCGAATCAAATCATACCTGCTTGGGAAGAACATAGAGTTGGTAGGAAACAATTATAACACTGAAAAAAACAAAAAATTATTCAAGCATATCCGAAGCAGTTTTTTCTCAAACAGAACCATCACAGTCTACTGCAACTGACACAACAGAAAACCTTGAACATGAACTCCTGTTGTCAGCAGTATTATTTGCTAGTTATGAAGGAAATGCATGCGACTCCAGTGACTATGATACTGAAATTCCAGTTGGTATGTCAAGTACAAATTTATCCCAAGAAAATGAAAATGAAGGTTTGAGGTATAATGGTGGATATATTGCCAGCAAGTTTCCCCAGCATGAATTTCTAGGTCAGACAGTGTCAGAGGATGATACAACCTGGATTGGTGAAATATGCAGAAAAGAAGGGATGCTTATGACACCCAAAAAGGAATTCTCGGAACAGCTTAAATTAATGGAACAAATCTTTGTGTGTTTTCATGGGAAAACAGAATTCAACGCTGGCAAAAACTCAGTAAAATCATTGTGTAAAGAAATTGTTGGTATGGTGACTTTACCATGGGAAGTAATTAGTTTTTTTGTAAGATGCCGAATGTTTTTTAGAATACGGATTTTAAACAGAAATATGAATGCTAATGATCCTAGAAAAACTAAATCTAAAATGTCTAAACTAATAATATCAGTGTGAAATCTTCGTGTTTATGTAATCCTTATCCCTTTTTGTCCAAGCTAATTATATTATAAGAATAAGAAATTAGAACAATAACCAAGCAAAATGAAGATACCGGGTATACAAAAAATACCGGTACTAATATTAATTAACATGTTTGACACCCCTGGTCTAGTGGCAGCACTTTGGCTGGCAGGCGAGCGTTTTTCTAGCTTTCTTTCTCTCGCCCTACCTTCTGACGTCAACAGGCTGCGCGTGCGCCAACCTGTTGTATCTCTTAACCTTGGCTGGGAATTGACAAGCACGTGTGCGTGCGAAGGTCTAGGTGAGAATGGTGATGGGAATCACAAATGATGTTTATATATCAGCATACAAAGGGGGTGGAGGGTGAAGGATAATTACCTGAGAAAAATTAGAAAATCTCACATTACCGTCGTACGATGTATGCAACATCGCCGACGTCTTGCCAACTATTTGCCAAGAAATCGGCAAATATGCGCCGAGGAATCGTCGACAAATCGCATGAAGTCGTGCTGTAACAGTTTTCTGAAATTCAAATTTTACCTTCATCGTATGGTGTAGCCGACGACATCGGCGAGTCAGCGCATATGTTGCAGACGATTTCGGCGAGACATCGCATATGTTGCAGACGATGTTGCCGAGTGATCGGCGACAGTCATATTTTAACTGTCATTTTTAATCAATCGTGTCCAGTCGTTACGAGAGTCATACAATAACCAGTCGGCGACGGAAAATCGTGTCAAGTCGTGAATGTGGGAAAGCCCCTTTAGAGTAGAAGGTGGTGGTCTAGAGCATTTTGATGGGTCACCGCCAGGGGCCAAACCGATGGGGGCTTTTCTACCCCCCCACCACTCCCACCCTCACCCTAGGGACCCCGAGCTAGTATTATCTATTATAATAACAACAATATTAATAGGTAGATAACAACATTGATGGAATAACAAAAACTAAACAGTTAGATTGGCGTATGTATGTGTGGGTATGGTTATTTGTTTGTTTGTGTGTGTATGTGTGTGCGCGCGCGCGTGTGTGTGTGTTGGGGGGGGGGATTAAAGTGCTCTGGGCCTTTTTTTTTTTATCTTACCCGAGTTTATTTGTGTTGTTGATTACGTGTGCTGTGTTTGAGTTTTGTATTTATGTTGTAGTCTGGGCCAAAGAGAGAAAAGTCTGGCTGGTTCTGGCTGCTGCAGGGAGGGCTCGGGTGCGTGTGTGGAGTGAATGAGTAAGTGAGTGATGGATTGGGGTAATATGTATCCCACCAAGACGGAGTATTTCGTATATTTGGCAACACCCCACGTATTTAGACATTGAGAGATACTTGTTTTGGATACATGTTCTGATTTGCTATATACTGTATACTCTTTGCTAATAAGAACATAAGAACATAAGAAAATGGGAGTCTGCAGAAAGCCGATTGGCCTAAGCAAGGCAGATCCCTGTTCCACACAATCCCAATTACAACGCCCAATTATAGGCTCAACACTCTAATACCCTGAGGATCATCTTACCAAAACGGTTAGAGATTAACGCAGGATTACGGGGGTCTGCAGAACGCTGATTGGCCCAACCCGGCTGATCCCCCTTCACACCCATTGGTACGAAGTCTTTCGCTATCACTGAGCTTTAGTACATTAGTCATGTCCCCTTTGTTAATCCCACTAACCCACTTGAACACCTCTATCATATCCCCTCTAACTTTGTGTCTCTCTAACGAATGTAAACCTAATTTCTTCAACCTTTCTTCATACGGAAGATTTCTAATAGTATGGATCATTTTTGTCATTCTACGCTGCACTCTCTCCAATGAATCTATGTCCATTCTGTAATAAGGACACCAAAATTGGACAGCATAATCCATATGGGGTCTCACTAATGACAAGTAAAGTTTTAAGATAACATCAGTAGTTCTGTTACTCACACTCCTAGAGATGAACCCGAGAATCCTGTTTGCCTTATTACGAACGCTTATACACTGTTTTCTAGGCTTCAAATCATTGCTAACAAACACACCTAGATCTTTCTCGCAGTCTGAATTTTCTAATTCTAAATTAGCTAGTTTATATTTAACATTTGTTTGCATCTTCCCTATCTTTAATATCTTGCATTTGTCAATGTTAAACTTCATCTGCCAATTTACTGACCATCCATGTAAGGTATCTAGATCCCTTTGGAGGCACTCTATATCGCTATCTGAATCAATTGATCTCCCAATTTTAGTATTGTCTGCGAATTTACTTATCCTACTAGTTATACCTAAATCTAGGTCATTTATGTATATAAGAAACAATAGGGGACCTAATACCGATCCCTGGGGGACACCACTTTTGACTGCTCCCCACTCTGACTTGGTACCATTTATGCTGACTCTCTGTTTCCTACCAATTAGCCATGACCTAATCCATCCCAACAACGACCCTCCTATTCCATGTGCCTCAACCTTTCTCATCAATATCTCATGAGGGACTCTGTCGAAAGCTTTACTGAAATCTAAATATATAATATCATATGACTTGTCACTATCTACTGCTTCATATACCTCTGAGAAAAAGCTAAGCAAATTAGTAAGGCAAGAACGTCCCTGAGTGAATCCATGCTGAGAAGAATTTATTAAGTTAAATTTTACTAAGTGGCTTCTAATTTTCCTAGCAATAATAGACTCTAGCAACTTTCCTATGATTGATGTGAGACTAATGGGACGGTAATTGGATGCTATCGATTTATCACCTTTTTTGAAGATCGGAACTACATTTGCAAGCTTCCAAGCTTCTGGAACTAAACCTGTTTCTAATGACTTGTTAAATAAAAATGCTAATGGGCTACTTAACTCATCTCTGCAATCTTTTAATACTCTAGCATATACCTCGTCAGGACCAGGCGATTTTTGAGGTTTCAGTCTGTCAATTTCCTTAAGCACATCATTTCTACTTATACTAATTGTACTTAACATATTTTCTATACTATCACTATATACCATATTGACTTCTGGAATCTGTGCCAAATTTTCATTAGTGAAAACGGAAAGAAACTGACTATTTAATGTACTGCACATTTCTAAATCATTTTCTGTTATTTCTCCTATTGAAGTTTTTAGGGGGCCTATTACATCTCTAACTTTAGATTTATATAGTTGGTAAAAAGCTTTAGGGTTATTTTTTGAGTCACTGGCTATCCGTATTTCATAATTTCTTTTTGCTTTCCTGATTTCCTTTTTGACCTGTCTTGATAGAGTTTGATTGTATATAATTATGTAAATGATTTTCGCCTTTCTTTATTTTTCGATATATTCCTTTCTTTTTTCCTATAAGATCTATTGGCTTATTGATCATCCATTTTGGTTGGTTCTGCGTCGATCTAAATCTTCTTTTAGGGATATATTTATTTTGAGCATTGTGGAGTGAAGCAATAAACTGGTTATATGTAGGTGGCAAGTTTAACTCTGGCATATCCTGACTTAATTGCTTAACAATAGGGTCCACCCTTAAGTCTCTTCTTAGCCCACCATAATCGGCTTTTCTGAAATCTGGGATAAGTGTCGTATTCTCTTTAGCATTCCCTGTCCATTGTATATTAAAATAAATAGATTTATGATCGCTATTTCCTAGGTGGTCACCAATCTCTACATTATTTATCATATGTTCATTGTTACTGAAAACTAAATCAAAAATATTAATACCTCTAGTCGGCGTATCTATGAATTGAAATAAAAAACTATCTTGTACTACCTCAATAAACTCTACTGAATCGGAGTCGCCTATTTGGTGCTGCCAATCAATGTTCGGAAAATTAAAATCCCCCATAATGCACACATTGCTAAACATTGATGCTATTTTAATTTCCTCCCATAACGATGTTCCGCCATTTCTACTCCTATTAGGCGGTCTATATATAACTCCAATAACTATGGTCTCACTACCTTCGTTAACCTCTACCCAAACACTTTCATTATCATTATTTAGTCTAATACCTGATTTAATACAGCTTTTTAATGTACTCCTGACAAACACTACTATACCCCACCCCTCCTACATGTTCGGTCATATTTAAACAAACTATATCCTGGAATATCAAATTCTGCTAAAAAAATGCCTAGATTCTGTATTAATCCACGTTTCAGTTAGCGCTATTATGTCTATAATTTCTGTGCTAACGAGTGCTCTAAGTTCGTTCATTTTGTTACATAAACTCCTACAATTTGTATAATATACCCTCAACCTATTACTTTTATTTGCAACTAATTTTCTATTGTGTTTAGCTAACTTATTATTTCCTGTTGAACTACTAGCTCTAGACGGAAATTCTACTCTATCAGTATTCTCATCTTTACTATCAGTTACATGTGTAGGTGTTATCGATACTACTATTACACATCACTATATCCGCACTATCTTGACTGATTATTTCTATTTTACTCACTGGTTTGTCACATGAAGTACCTGCTCCATATGGAGACAGTATTTTACTTACACACCCAGGTTTTTTAACGAAACCCCGCAACAATCTTGTCGAGTGAGTTTGTGACGCTTCTGCATAGTAGCCACGTGCGGGCGTGCGCGTGCGGGCGTGCGCGCGTGTCGGCTGCCCAGCCGTTTAGAGACCGAATGGCGGCAGCCGGCCGGCAGGCTTTTCCTTAGTATATATCCTACGACAACGTAACTAATGTCTGGGATATTCTTATGTTGTTTCACAGCTTGTAGTTGCCCTTATTCTTAACCAACGCATCTTAGTATATTTTATTCTCGAGAGTTGATTGTTTCATTATAATATATAAGATGTAAGTCTAGTGAGGGCGGGAGGAGACGAGCGGGAGAGAGAGACCGGCTTGGGACGTTGCTTCGCTTGCCAGCTTGGGACGAGCCTGAAGCGTTGCCATATGCATTTGTTTGCAGCGTTAGGCTTAGTTTCGACTCACGCACGGGGTAGACGATTTTGACCCGGCAACTGTGTTGAGTGTTGCCAAGCCTGGGATGTATTTTGTATGCCTAGGGTGGGGTCCAGACAGATTCAAGACTCAGAGCTCACCTCACTGTCGTACCCTTCGGACCCCCTTGATATCTATCCCTCTCAACCCCACTTAGAAACTTTCTCTCTTACTTTGTATACCTTCCTTCCATTACTTCACCAATCTATTTAATTATCCCATCCTCTTGATAGACCTTATATCTATTATTGTATTAACGACGAGCTCTCAGATAACTAGATAGGATTTTGGGCCTTATGCAGAGATGTAATTGTTAATGAGACCTAGGAAGCTTTTTTGTTGTCTCATATTTGGTGGTTTCATGCTTGCTAGTGTGTTCTTGTGTCAGGTTAGCAGGGGCTAGACCGGAGGGAAGGCTTTTTGCGATCCTTTAAGTAAAGTCTGCTGGTGCGAGTCCTGTGGACCCGCACGACTTTACTAGGATACCCGTGGGAGTCTGGGGGCATTTTCTTGTCTGTGTCCCTGTGTGTCTAGTGTTGTGTTGTGTGAGGGCCCTTGCCTAGTCCACTCAGCACTGCGCTAGCACGTCTTGCTTTTGTTTTAGGGTCGCCAGGAGAGAGTCAGATACTTGCGATCTGAGTCTCTCAAGAGAGCACCCTTTCAATTAGAGTAATTTGGCGCACAGACTTGGGAACGCCCCTAGGCTAGAGCAGGTGGCTCAGCCCGGGTATCCGAAGCCTATATCCTTCCGGCTAGACCTCTGCCACCTGGCAGATTAACAGCTAGGGGTTTATTATCTCTGTATGCTTGTTATTGTGCCACAGTTTACCGTTTTTGTGAGCATTGTGAGTCAGGGTGTGGCTTAGAGACTCTGTCCGAGCAGGCTTGCCTGACAAAGAGTGAGAAGCACACCTGTATGTGGTTATGTTGCGAGTTGCTGCCTTTATTTAATTATACCTATGCCATTATACACTGTAGGTCCTATCACTAGTATTTATTCCTGTTTATGAGTTAAGAGTTCTCTAAATCCGTAACGTACTTTCTTTGCTAAGCATCAGATCCTACATTAGCCGCATGCAGTTTAGAAACCTGCATCTTGTCTACCTGTACGATGTTTTGAGGACTGTTTGCTTCCACCTTCTTTCACGCAGGGGTGATTAGTTGTATTAATTAACGTATTGTTAAATGTACTTTCTTCTAGTTTGTTATTAAATTGTTTCTGCAATTTAATTCCGTTATCTATATTTTCCTTGAAGCTTTAAGTCAACTTAATTGTGTGATCTTTTATATAGCCTGCTTGACTATCAGCAGCCTATAGTGCGTGCACCCTGTAACCGAGTCATAGGATACCTCATTGTCCAGGCAGGACTCTTGACGGTTTAGGGTGGTTTGTTGCCTGGGTTTATAGATAAGGGTTGGATCTAGCGTTTTCCGTTGTTGCTTGTTGCCGCATACCTAGTCCAATAGAAAGAGCCCAGTGTTTATATATCCCAGGACGTAACAGCTTGCCAAGGTCGAAACTCCTAGTCGAGAGAGATATACTCCATCCTGGGCATACAGTTCATCCTTACCATAAAAGAGGGACCAGTTATCCAGGAATGGAATAGTATTTGCCTTGCAATACTTCTCCAGCCGGCTATTTACACCAATAGCCCTGGAGGACCATTCCTTCCTTACCCCTCTTCTTGGCAGGATACTGTTTACCACAGGAACTCCACCCTTTTCCTTGATCCTCTCCAACATTTCCTGATACTTGGAGAGCAACTCCTCAGTCCTGCATCTCCATATATCGTTGCTCCCTGCATTGAGGAAGCTGATGGGGTCCTCCCCACTCACTTCCAGGACAGCATCTATCTTCTCAGACACCCTCCCGACTCCGGCACCAGGCACGCAGACAACTTTACCAATCTGAGTGTTTGTTGCCCTGCCAAGGTACTAACCAATGAATCACCGACAATGAAAACAGACTTAGCTTTTTCCTTTTGTCGGCGTGTAGCAGCAGTTGTTGCAGCAACATCAGCAGACTCCCCCCCCCCCCCCTCCCCTCTCACTGCCTCGATGATCGCCACTTCCTCGCCATCACTCTCATCAGCCACGGTGCTGAAGTTGTTGTGGGTCTTGAGTGGCTGCCTTTTCAACTTGCAGGCCGTTGCACTAGTTGACACCACTTTCCAAGGGGCTTCACGATCCCTGGGAACTCTTCCGGTAGCCTCACACTTCTTCTCTGCCATAGCTAGTCTCAAGGCCAAATTTTCATCTTTGAGACACTTAATCTCCTGCTCCACACTCTCCAGTCTTTCTTGCAAAGCAAGACAAAGCTGGAGAGTATGGGAGGAGACAGCAGACTCATCAACAACAGACATCACTAAGAAAGTTCACTACAGTCCTACAGACCTAAACAGGCGGTTATGGGCGCGGTCACCTACCCTTACACTGGTGCCACCTGTCCACTTGACCCTTTCCATACGACAACCTTTCCACATTACTCTCGCTGCCTCCCCCCCCCCCCCGTTCAAGGTCAATGTAGGGAGATCGGCTCTCTCTCTATATACTGTATGTGTAAGACTGTGTAGCCCACATGAATGCATTGATTATTATTGCTATAATAAATTATATTACTATTTATCTCTCTCTCTCACTCACCCTACACACCTCACCCCACCCCACTCCACTCCCCCCCCCCCCCCCCCCCCCCCACACCACACCACTCTACCCCCTTCCCCCCCCCCCCCCCTCCCCCACCCAGTTTTGTGGCACTCTCGCCCTCTCTCTCTCTCTCTCATATATATATATATATATATATATATATATATTGAGAATATATCACAAATACACGTGAGCCACTAAATGTTTCTAGTCTCTCAGTGGGGATCGAACCGTCGACCATCAGGACGATAGCCGACGCTTTAATAAATTACACCACGGCAGTCTGCCGTGGTGTAATTGATTAAAGCGTCGGCTATCGTGGCAGTCTGCCGTGGTGTAATTGATTAAAGCGTCGGCTATCGTCCTGATGGTCGACGGTTCGATATATATATATATATACTGTATATATATATATATATATGTATATGTATGTACGTATGTATGTACTGGTAATATATTACCATTTTATATTTTTACTTTTTTTCCACACCAACCAAGAGGTAAAAGTTTCGGAGGTTTCCCCTCTGTACCATCTGTACCATCTGTTTTGTCTGACTATGCAAGTGGTGGGGCGATTTGGAGCGGCTTCCAATGTGGATGGTGTCAAAGTCAGGAATGAAATGAAGTGAGAGTATAAATTTCGTGCGCCTGGCAGCGCGCCATCACGTGAAATTTGTGATGAGTTTTTTTGGCCGACGTCTGACAACGTCGCTGTAGCCATGTTGCCAAGCTGTATACAATGTCCATAGAATTTACTAATAAGCGAATTAATTATAAAACAATAAAGCTTTTTTGTCCCTGTAGAAATAGCCTGAGCATTTCAAACCGACTTAATTATTAATTAAATATATTTTTCTTAAATCGTTTGACCATGCTAATAATGTATAATTATGGCAGCTAATGTCAGACGAATGAATTAAATTTATGGAAGACCTGTCCAAAACAATAAGTCATAAAGCTTGACAAAGATTAGGCTAGATTAGGCCCTCTGACCCTTGACCAGTGCGGACGTCCCCAGTGACCGCTAGTGTACCGGTTTACCCTTAGTGAGGTCCTATAGTCAAACAGATCTTAACCCGTCCAGCCCCGGCTAGTTTTGTAATGTTTGTTCACCAGAACCCGGCCGGTTTTCAATTTTTTTTTTTATTCCAGAAACAATAGCGAATGGGTTAGGAATGAAGGAAAAAACAACGAAAAACCGCTCAAAAAGCTTAAAGAATGGTCCTACAGAGCCCCCGAAAACGTATTTTACAAGATTAAAAAATTGAAGGCAATTACCCCAAAAAAACAGGTTATTGTGCGCTCACGCGCACGCACGTGGACTTTGAGAGTTTTCAACCATCGGCACGGTTGCGTGGGATACGTACACAGTTCCCATACAAATCTGAGCCCTCTTGAGTGGCTACACCTGAGGTTACGGTCGGCGCAATTAGGGTGACGCGCCAGGCGCATCTCTGGGGCTGTGCGTTACATACATCGCCGACGCGTCAGGCGCGTCGTTGGGGCTGTACGGGTTAACAAGCGGTCCTACCCGCGGTTACTCCCTTTACATTGGTGCCACATGTATAATCCCTAACAACGAAAATATATTATTTTCGGTATTAAGCACCTTAAGCGGTCATTATTATTATTATAGTTTTGTTTAATCAAATGCAAGTATGATTCTTTGATGTAGCTCTGTAGCATCCGAGTATAATATATAATGATTTTAACAATTTGAGTTCAGAAATTGTTACTAAACCGAATATTTGATGCATATATTATACTTTATGTATATGAACCAATCTGTTTAATAGTGCTGTATTCGATCTGTTTAACTTGACGAACATTTTACTCCCTTAGCAACACATTATATCGGTAACTAATGGAAATATATGAAAGTACTATGTCCCTTCATGACAATATTGCCAGGTTTTCGTAATTAACAGTAGTATAAATATCGTTGTAATATCTGGGCAAATAAGATGAAAAGTAGCCAATTTCTTGCCAGCTTAAGGGGAGACTGGCCGTTTGTTTGGTCTATTAATTCATGTATTCATAAATTTGTTTAGTTTCCTCCCTAGACCTAAATCAAGCTTAGAAAAACACCCCCTAGACCCCCCTTCAAGATAAATTTTTATATTTTTCTTTGAAAACATGTCCCGGTCAAAGGCCAGTTCCTCTTAAAATTGAAGGCTCGCTATCGATTCGTCAGGAAAAAATTGACACCTAAATGGCACGAAAGGTCTTAAAATTGACAACGAAATGGGGCGAACGGTGTTAAAATCGCCAAAGTAATGGGCCGAACGTCTTATAGTCTCAAAACTAGTGGGGCTGAACATTAGGGAGAAGGGGGTCCAGAAAAACGGACTGCCTCTCCTTAAAAGAACAACAACTACGCCTTATGTAAATCCAATTTGGTGCAGTCCCAAAGAAGAGTGTTGATAACTTGAGAAGCACGATATCTCCTCAAACATCAAAGAGATAGATTATACGTTGCATCACCTTGGAACCAGGATTGATGTCACTTTCGTACCCAAAGTTCCCACGCTAAGAAGATGAAAGTGAGATGTTGTCAGATGAAAACGGAAAGTTATGCCGGTATCACACGAGAGCTATTATAGTCATCATTCGATGATCAAAACAATTCTGGCAACATTTCCATAAAATGTTGTACTGGTATCGGAAACTAGACTGATGATAAATGTTTTTTTTTTTTTTTTTTTTTTTATATTCCAACTTACTTCCTCTCGGGCATAGGTTGAGAGCCTTAACATTCACCGCTTTACAATGAACAGTGAAGCCCGTGAGGTCTTGTTCCAGTCTAGGGAGTGAGACATGTGAAGCACGTAGAGTACAACGAGCACCTGCCATCTTGCCTTCACATGAGGCACGGTGCTCACTCATGGCCCGAAATGACCCCATCTCTGAAGCCACCTCGTTCCCATGCTTCACTGTCTTACCCCCTACACTCGGACTCTCACACTTACACACACACAACGCCACCTGTTGAGCAGATAACTCACCAGGCATTGCACCCCTATAGCATATTTTGAATATGGGAATATTCATACAGTGCTATTTAATCAGGGAACAATGAGGATATTTTATTGACGTTTCGGTGGGCTTGTGGTAATGCACTGATACCAGGTACAGCACAAATTCCATCCCAATAATATCTTCCCATTGATACATCGTGATTTGAACCCGGGACCTTTGGATTACCAGGCCAGTGGCAAGACCACTCCACCACACCTCCCCTCAAAAAATAACCGAAATATTATAAATTTTGACCTCACAAGCTGCCAGACCAGTGTTGAGGATAAATGTTGAGGGAAAAAGCGCTCGTGTGATACCGGCATGAGAGTCAGAGCTGGTCAATGGTAAAAGGTTGACTTATGTATTCCAAGTCATGTTTATATGATAATTATGAGATTATTTATTTGAAAGGTCTGGAACAGTACGAGTTAAGGGGGTTGACAGGCTGTTTTTGCTCTCTTTTTCTCTCTTACTCTGGCTTGTATCCATTCGGCCCCATTCAGCCTACTATTTTAAGACGTTTATCCCCATCCCGGTGTCAATTTCTTCATTATGAGCGATAGCGAACCAGCATTGCATGGAGAAATCCGGCTTCGCCGGAATTTTTTTTCTATCGAAAAATGTACAAATTTAGCCTGCTGTCAAAAACTTTAGACAAAATATGCTGGCTCGCTGCCGCTCGCCAGGAAATAATCGACACCTGGATGGGAGTAAACGTCTTAAAACAGTAGGCTGAATGGGGCCGAATAGATACAAGCCAGAGAAAGAGAGAACAGTAGAGAAAATAAAGCTTGTGACCCCCCTTAAAGAAAACGGTAGGAATTGCATCATTTATGGAACAATAATGGCTGTAAAGGACTACAGTAATCGAACTAATATCTCTACCATATGAGAAGATTTGAACCGGGAATATGTGAGATAATTTACAGCCAATTTGCTCTAACCCTTTTTGAGTTACAGAGGTTTGGGGTCAAGATTTCTGCCCTAATTGTAATGGATAAACTATGAAACATTACTATGATAATATCCAAGCCCTAGAAGAGACGTGCTAATATGTTCAGGGTGTTTGATGATACCCAAAAGACATAACTGGTAAAATTAGGACACAACTTATATACATCTTTTCATAATCCGAAAACAATTCGTCGCAACAATCATGTTTCCTTGTAATTCTTTCATTAACCCATTGAGTACCAGCGACGTGTGTTATATTTTATTCTAGCTATATTTAGACGATATTATGCAGCTTAAGAAGGATCTAGGGGTAGTTAAAAGGGTTGGTTGAGATCGTTTGAAGCCTTATTATTGCTAGAGGTCCTTCCTAAGCTGAATAAAACCGTCTAATAGTTGCCAGAATATGATGAAAAGGACGTCCCTGGTACTGAACTGGTTAATCCATCCATATAGTTTTATACTGAACAACCATGTATTTGGAGCTACAACTAAGTCATAATTTTGACCGCGCACAGCCGCACACCCTCTATACCTCTCGTAATTCTAACTCGCTCTCACTTTCACTCGGTCTCAATCTCTCTCTTGTTGTCTTTTCTCCTGTGATCTGTCTTATATCCTCTCCTCTTGTGTTGAATCTTTGTTCCTCCACCAGTCTTAGTCTCAATTTGGTGTTTTCTCCTGTCATATAATTTTCTCCTTTCCTCTTGTGTTGAATCTTCGTTCCTCCACCAGTCCTAGTCTCCATTTGGTCTTTTCTCCTCTCATATAATTTTTCTCCTCTCCTCTCGTCTTCGTTTCTTGTAATTTCCGTTTCCCTCTTCTTATCTTCACTGTACGCCACTCCTCTTCTTATTTTCACTGTACTCCACTCTTCTTATCTTCACTGTACTCCACTCCTCTTATCTTCACTGTACTCCACTCCTCTTATCTTCACTGTACTCCACTCTTCTTATCTTCACTGTACTCCACTCTTCTTATCTTCACTGTACTCCACTCCTCTTATCTTCACTGTACTCCACTCCTCTTATCTTCACTGTATTCCACTCTTCTTATCTTCACTGTACTTCACTCCTCTTATCTTCACTGTACTCCACTCTTCTTATCCACTGTACTCCACTCCTATTATCTTCACTGTACTCCACTCTTCTTATCTTCACTGTACTCCACTCCTCTTCTTATCTTCACTGTACTCCACTCCTCTTATCTGCACTGTACTCCACTCTTCTTATCTTCACTGTACTCCACTCCTCTTCTTATCTTCACTGTACTCCACTCTTCTTATCTTCACTGTACTCCACTCTTCTTATCTTCACTGTACTCCACTCCTCTTCTTATCTTCACTGTACTCCACTCTTCTTATCTTCACTGTACTCCACTCCTATTATCTTCACTGTACTCCACTCTTCTTATCTTCACTGTACTCCACTCTTCTTATCTTCACTGTACTCCACTCCTATTATCTTCACTGTACTCCACTCTTCTTATCTTCACTGTACTCCTCTTCTTATCCCTGTCCTCCACTCCTATTATTTTCACTGTACTCCACTCTTCTTATCTTCACTGTACTCCACTCTTCTTATCTTCACTGTACTCCACTCCTTCTCTTGTCTTCACTGTACTCCACTCTTCTTATCTTCACTGGACCAATTCTCTTTCTAATTTACATCTACGACATAGATGAGGGTCTCACCTGTACAATCTCAAAATTTGCTGACGATACAAAAATTGCAAATAGGCGTACTCTCAAAAGAACAAGTTGACAATATGCAACACAATCTAGATAAATTGTCACATTGGGCCCATATTTGGCAAATGAGTTTCAATGCGGATAAATGTAAAGTACTACATATCGGATACCTAAATGAGAAAGAGACTATTCGATGAATGGCATCAGCTTAAGAATGTAAACAGAGAAACCGATCTGGGAGTAACAATATCGAGTAACTTAAAACCGAGTCAACAATGTTCAGAAGTTGTTAAGAAGGCAAACAAAATAATTGGCTTTATAGGCAGGTCATTTGAGCATAAATCCAAAGATGTTATCCTAACCCTTTACAATTCCTTAGTCCGCCCTCTTCTGGAATACTGCGTTCAATCCTGGTGCCCTTATTACCAAAAAGACATAAACAAGCTAGAACGAGTTCAACGTAGAGTTACCAAAATGATACCTAGCCTAAAGAACAAACCCTACGAAGAGCGTCTTAGAAAATTAAATCTATTCCCTTTAACCCAGCGCAGATTAAGAGGTGACTTAATTCAAGTGTTCAAAATCATCAAAGGCATTGACAATATTAACTGTAGTAAGCACTTCACTATCGACCAATCTAATTACACGCGGGGAAACGGTTGCAAAATTATTGGTAAATCTTTTAACTCACACGAATCTAAGAATTTCTTCTTCAATCGAGTTGTCAACTTGTGGAATGGGCTTCCCCGAGACGTTATAGACTGCAGCACCGTTGATTCATTTAAACTCCGCCTAGACAAATATCTCGCATCAAATCCGCGACTGACTGCGTTTGTAAATGAATAACTTTATTTTATCCTCCCCTCAGTTACTAACCCATATGTCCCCTACTAACTTCCTAGTCCTGCCACGGACATTAGGTCCAGGGCAGTAGTTCCCTTTCCAATGTTCCCTTACCCACTCTAAACCACTGTTTGGACACTTGATCCTCAGTGTTTTGGAGGACAAGCAGCCTAGAAGGGTCACTAGACATGTTGTTGCTTGATTTCCTTTGTACTCCTTTGTACTGTACTCCACTCGTCTTCTTATCTTCACTGTACTCCACTCCTCTTTTCTTCACTGTACTCCACTCCTCCTCTTATCTTCACTGTACTCCACTCTTCTTATCTTCACTGTACTCCACTCCTTTTATCTTCACTGTACTCCACTCTTCTTATCTTCACTGTACTCCACTCTTCTTATCTTCACTGTACTCCACTCTTCTTATCCTCACTGTACTCCACTCTTCTTATCTTCACTGTACTCCACTCTTCTTATCTTCACTGTACTCCACTCCTATTATCTTCACTGTACTCCACTCTTCTTATCTTCACTGTACTCCACTCTTCTTATCTTCACTGTACTCCACTCCTATTATCTTCACTGTACTCCACTCTTCTTATCTTCACTGTACTCCACTCTTCTTATCTTCACTGTACTCCACTCCTATTATCTTCACTGTACTCCACTCCTCTTATCTTCACTGTACTCCACTCTTCTTATCTTCACTGTACTCCACTCCTATTATCTTCACTGTACTCCACTCTTCCTCTTACCTTCAATGTACTCCACTCTTTTTATCTTCACTGTACTCCACTCCTCTTATCTTCACTGTACTCCACTCTTCTTATCTTCACTGTACTCCACTCCTATTATCTTCACTGTACTCCACTCTTCTTATCTTCACTGTACTCCACTCCTCTTATCTTCACTGTACTCCACTCTTCTTATCTTCACTGTACTCCACTCCTCTTATCTTCACTGTACTCCACTCTTCTTATCTTCACTGTACTCCACTCCTATTATCTTCACTGTACTCCACTCCTCTTATCTTCACTGTACTCCACTCTTCTTATCTTCACTGTACTCCACTCCTCTTATCTTCACTGTACTCCACTCTTTTTATCTTCACTGTACTCCACTCCTCTTTTCATTGTAATTCTCTTCCCCTCGCATCTCACCATTTTTCACAACTCGGCCTTCCCCTCTTTATACCTTTTTGATCATATTTGACCTGAAATAGTATCTCTCTCTCTCTCTCTCTCTCTCTCTCTCTCTCTCTCTCTCTCTCTCTCTCTCTCTCTCTCTCTCTCTTTATGCCGGATAACCTGGATCTTTGTCCGAAACTAACCTTTAGTGAACCAACTTAAGGGGGATCACCTGCCGTTTTTTTGTTTAACTTTCTCTCCTTTTCTCTCTTTATCTGGCTTACATCCATTCGGCCCCATTCAGCCAACTGTTTTAAGACGTTTATCCCCATCCAAGTGTCAATTTCCTCCTGGCGAGCGATAGCAAGCAAGCATTGCATGGATAAATCCGGCTTAGCCGGAGAAATTTGTCTATCGAAAAATGTACAAATTTAGCTTGCTGTCAAAACAAAACATATATATATATATATATATGCTCGCCAGGAAAATATTGACACCTGGATGGGGGTAAACGTCTTAAAACAGTTGGCTGAATGGGGCCGAATGGATACAAGCTAGGGAAAGAGAGAGAAGGAGAGAAAGATACAAAAAAAGAAAAAAAGTGACCCTCCTTAAACAATGATGTTGTTATTAGTGCAGTTACCTTCTGCCAGTTATACCAGTCCCAGGTAGCGCTTCTCAGAGTCAAAATAGCCGTTATATAACAACAATCCTGAGCAACTATAGTCGGTTTGATTTCAGATGATGGTAAATTGAATCCCTCAGCAACTGATTTATCGATCCTTAAGGGGAGGCGGCCATTTGTTTGATCATTCATTCCTTTATTTATCAGTTTCCTCACTAGACCTCCATCAAGCTTAAAACAAGAAACCCTAGACCCCCCTTCAGGATAAATTTGTACATTTGTCAATAGAAAAATGTCCCGCCTGAAGGCCGGTTCCTCCTAAAATTTCAGGCTCGCTATCGCTCGCCAGGAAAAAATCGACAACTAAATGGCACGAAAGGTCATATAATTGACAAAGAAATGGGGAGAAAGGTGGTAAAATCGCCAGACTAATGGGCCGAACGTCTTAAAGTCTTAAAAGTAATGGGGCTAAACATCAGGGAGAAGGGGTCCAGAAAAACGGTCTGCCTGCCCTTAGTGCACAAATATGAAACTACTATATGTCTGTATATGAAACTACTATATGTCTGTATATGAAACTACTATATGTCTGTATATGAAACTACTATATGTCTGTATATGAAACTACTATATGTCTGTATATTCATAACTACTATATGTCTGTATATGAAACTACTATATGTCTGTATATGAAACTACTATATGTCTGTATATGAAACTACTATATGTCTGTATATTCATAACTACTATATGTCTGTATATGAAACTACTATATGTCTGTATATGAAACTACTATATGTCTATATGAAACTACTATATGTCTGTATATTCATAACTACTATATGTCTGTATATGAAACTACTATATGTCTGTATATGAAACTACTATATGTCTGTATATGAAACTACTATATGTCTGTATATTCATAACTACTATATGTCTGTATATGAAACTACTATATGTCTGTATATGAAACTACTATATGTCTGTATATGAAACTACTATATGTCTGTATATGAAACTACTATATGTCTGTATATTCATAACTACTATATGTCTGTATATTCATAACTACTATATGTCTGTATATTCATAACTACTATATGTCTGTTATATTCAACTACTATATGTCTGTATATTCATAACTACTATATGTCTGTATATGAAACTACTATATGTCTGTATATTCATAACTACTATATGTCTGTATATTCATAACTACTATATGTCTGTATATTCATAACTACTATATGTCTGTATATTCATAACTACTATATGTCTGTATATGAAACTACTATATGTCTGTATATTCATAACTACTATATGTCTGTATATTCATAACTACTATATGTCTGTATAGTCAACTACTATATGTCTGTATATTCATAACTACTATATGTCTGTATATTCATAACTACTATATGTCTGTATATTCATAACTACTATATGTCTGTATATTCATAACTACTATATGTCTGTATATTCATAACTACTATATGTCTGTATATTCATAACTACTATATGTCTGTATATTTATAACTACTATATGTCTGTATATTCATAACTACTATATGTCTGTATATTCATAACTACTATATGTCTGTATATTCATAACTACTATATGTCTGTATATTCATAACGCCAAGTAATACTAAGGAACACCCGATTTCACTACAAAATCTTGAAAATAACTGAATAATGTTGATGGGCACTTTGCAATCTACCATCAGCTGGGAAAAAAAAAATACCATAGTCCTTCGTATGGCCCATCTCCCTGCATCAGTGTACAGTCGCGCTAATAAGTCATGTCCCAGCTTTCATTACGTTTGGCTTGCTCTGTGCTGTATTAATCCCTTGAAGCTCTGACGCGTTTTAGCAGTTTAATTTGGCTATCATTAGACGATTTCATGCAGCTTAGAAAGGATCTGTGGGTATTAAAAGGGTAAATACTATCTCAATTAACCCTCTGACTTACGTATACCGTTACTAATCTGAATAAAATCGTCTAATAGTAGCCAGAAAACAGAACAGAAAACGCATATTGGAGCTTGAAGTGGTTAAGGTCTGTCAGATGTTGAACAAGGTGGGTAAGTGTAGGAAAAATGTTTGTATATTTCACTCGATATGAAGAAATGAAGCTCAGATATTGCTGGTACCAAGTATTGATCAAAACATACTTGGTGCCCAGACATCACTTATTAGCGCGACTGTACACCTATTATATATTTCACCTACTCTTCTTACCAAAGTTTTTTTTCTTCTGACTAGCGCAGTTACTGGTCCCACTTTAAGGGGAGGCTGGCTGTTTGTTTTGGTCTGTTAATTCATGTGTTCATATATTTTCTTAGTTTTCTCCCTAGACCTACATCAAGATTAGAAAAACACCCCCTAGACCCCCCTTGAAGATAAATTTGTACATTTTTCGGTAGAAAAATTTCCCGGCCGAAGGCCGGTTCCTCTTAACATTGCAGGCTCGCTTTCGCTCGCCAGGAAATAATCGCCACACTAAATGGCACGAAAGATCTTAAAATTGACAACAAAATGGGGCGAAAGATGTTAAAATCGCCAAACTAATGGGCCGAACGTCTTATAATCTCAAAACTAGTGGGGCTAAACATTAGGGAGAAGGGGGTCCAGAAAAACGGTCTGCCTCCCCTTTAAAGTTATCATTAATTCAGCAACTTTCGGCCCCTTCCTTCTCTCCACCGAGGAAATTCAAGTCTCAATGAGGAGTTGGGGATAGTAGTATGTCTGGCTCCTTCTCTGCTAAATTATTTACATTTTCGTATCTCATTTTTGGCTGAATCTTTAAGGAGGGTCACCTGCTTTGGTGTATCTTTCTCTCCTTTTCTCTCTTTCTCTGACTTGTATCCATTTGGCCCCATTCAACCAACTGTTTTAAGACGTTAATCCCAATCAGGTGTCGATTTCTTCCTAGCGAGCGATAGCGAGCCAGCATTGTATGGAGAAATCCGGCTTCGCCAGAGACATTTTTTTATCAAAAAATTACAAATTTAGCTTGCTGTAAAAAAAAATATATATATGCTAGCTCGCTACCGCTCGCCAGGAAAATATTGACACATGGATGGGGGTAAACGTCTTAAAACAGTAGGCTGAATGGGGCCAAATGGATACAAGCCAAAGAGAGAGGGAGAGAAAGAGAACAAAAGCGAGGTGGGCTTCCTTAAGTAAAGGGAAACTATTTTTTGATATGATTCCTTACCCAGTTAACAGTCACCTGAAGCCCATAAATGTCTGTGGATACATTTAAATGAAGGGAAATCAGAGGACATACGTTTATTTCTCAGCATTACCGTTTCTAACTACACATAAACCATCATCAAAAGAGACAGACTTAACTCTTCTTAACAGATCTTAACTCTTTCAAGCTGCAAAACGCATTTCTTTTCTGTGTTCTGGCAATTATTAGACGATTTTATTCAGATTAAGAAGGGTATATGGAAGTCGGAGGGTTGATTGAGAGAGTCTTTACCCTTTTAATTCCCACAGATCCTTCCTAAGCTGCATAGAATCGTCTAATGATAACCAAAATAAACTGCTAAAACGCGACAGAGCTTCAAGGGGATAAGTTTCTCTAAAAATGGATTCTGTATCGCTCTAAAGTTCTAAACGTAAGAAAGTATAGGTAATCGAAAGTATAGGTAATCGAAAGTATAGGTAATCGAAAGTATAGGTAATCGAAAGTATAGGTAATCGAAAGTATAGGTAATCGAAAGTATAGGTAATCGAAATATAGGTTAACTCTCTATTTCATATTTACTTATTATTTTTGCCTGTTCATATGATGTCTACCACAGTTCCGTCCCCTCACTCTTAAGGGGACATGGGCCGGTTTTCTGGACCACTTTCTCCCTCATGTTTAGCCCCATTAGTTTTCAGATGTTAAGATGTTTGCCCTATTAGTTGGTCGATTGTAAGACCTTTCGCCCCATTTCTTCGTCAATATTTAGACCTTTCGTGCTATTTAGGTGTCGATTTTTTCCCTGGCGAACGATAGTGAGCCTGTAATGTTGGAAGAACCGAAAAATGTACAATTTAATCTAGAAGGGGGATCTAATGGGTGTTTTTATTTTTTATTTTTTTTTATGGAGGTCTAGGGAGGAAACTAGAAAAATAATGAATTCATGCAAAAATCGCCCAAAAAGTGAACCATTTCCCCTTAAATATAAAGCTTACCACTAATGGACGAACATTTCAATTTTGTGTATTTATGAGTACAAAGAGACAAACAGCGATCAAATTACATTGTCATTCTTGATTGTGCTTTTATTAAAATAATATAATTGCCTAGCTATTGTGTTGCCTTCTATTACTAAATCATTCCAAATAGATGGTTGAAAGAATATAGTTAGGTCATGTTAACCTGTACTCTACGTTGACGCATTTTTAGTATTAATTTGGCTTACATAAGATGTATATGATAATTCTATCATTTCAGTATGTTAAACAAAATCTAGATTTAATCTTTCAAGATTATAATTTTAGTTATTGTCAATCAATGTTTGTTCAACTAATGAAAAAAGAGCTCCTTTAGTCACAAGAATTTCGAGTGTATATATATACTGTTTATATATATATATATATATATATACAGTATATAATTATATATACCGGTATATATATATATTTTTTTTTTTTTTTTTTTTTTTTTTTTTGTGATATTACCCAGCCAGGGCTCGAATCCAGGCCAGTAGTGCAGCACTCCAACACCTTAACCACTAGGCCACCAAGGAGTTTATCAGACTCCAACGCCACCCACATTTCAATGATAAACTCTATCAATGATTGGTTAACCATAATAGAACTCATCACATCAATTAACCTTTCGCGCAATATCAGGTTTACTTTGAAAAATAAAACTAATTTCCTTGGTCTTCTTTTGGTATGAAAGTGGGTAATGCCACTCTCAGTCCATGGGCCAGGGTGATAATAGTCCCATTGGAGAGGGTTTTTAGCTACAAATATGATCTACACGACAAGTTGATTATTGTTGTGGAGATGTTATTTCGGTATGATAACATTGGTCAGTGAGTTCCCATACCACTTAATAGCCGATTATTGCAGGGCATGCTAAATGTTTGACTCCATTTGATGGTACCAATTCCCGTGCCTTCGAGAATGGCCCATCAACTAGTTCATATTATCAGGTCATAAGATTGGATTACACATGGTTTTACTCCACAATTCTTTTCCACAACTCTGATATATTTTGTATGTGAAATCTGTCACCTATATTTGTGAGGCCAGCCCAGAACACGCCGCCTGGCCCCTTGCCGCCCACAATCCCGAGGACGCCCCAACAAAGGAGCAATCCACAAGAGGATGGCAGCCTACGCCTAGGAAGTGGGCCTGCAGGAGGTGGATGAAAGTGGATCTGCAGGAGGTAGTTGTCAGCTACATCCACTTCTCAAACCCGGACAATGCCCCAGTACCCCTCATGTCTCTTCCGTTGCAGCCACCCAGCACCCCAACGAACCGCCCATCCAATCAGGGCCCCAAAGGAGGCAGAGTGGCCAGGCAGATATGGACAAGGAGAACGACCCCACGAGCATTGATACCTTCAAAAGATCACAGAACCAGATCGTTAACCCCCCCTGATTGTGATTGGCACAGCAAGGCCCACCAGTCCAGCAACTCGATCCAAGTCAGAGCCATTTGAACCCCGGAGAATAGCCCCAAGTCACACCAGTCCACAAGCCACAGGAACAGAACCTTCTCCTCCTGCACCATCAGCAGCCCTCGCTTTCCCCTGTGTTGGAAGGTACTATGGATCTCAAGAACATTCTAGGAGAGATAACCTTTTGACCTGTAAGTAGGGGAGGTGTGGTGGAGTGGTCTTGCCACTGGCCTGGTAATCCAAAGGTCCTGGGTTCAAATCCCGATGTATCAATGGGAAGATATTATTGGGATGGAATTTGTGCTGTACCTAGTATCAGTGCATTACCACAAGCCCACCGAAACGTCAATAAAATACCCTCATTGTTCCCTGATTAAATAGCACTGTATGAATATTCCCATATTCAAAATATGCTATAGGGGTGCAATGCCTGGTGAGTTATCTGCTCAACAGATGGCGTTGTGTGTGTGTAAGTGTGAGAGTCCGAGTGTAGGGGGTGAGACAGTGAAGCACGGGAACGAGGTGGCTTCAGAGATGGGGTCGTTTTGGGCCATGAGTGAGCACCGTGCTTCATGTGAAGGCAAGATGGCAGGTGCTCGTTGTACTCTACGTGCTTCACATGTCTCACTCCCTAGACTGGAACAAGACCTCACGGGCTTCACTGTTCATTGTAAAGCGGTGAATGTTAAGGCTCTCAGCCTATGCCCGAGAGGAAGTAAGTTGGAATATAGAAAAAAAAAAAAAAAAAAAAAAAAGTGAGGCCAATACTAGAAAAGACAAATGTTCTGGCACTGTGTGAGATCTGCCACCAACCTCACAGGAAGTTGAAGGACATCCTAATCCTCTCTAACGACTACTTTAAACAACTCCCAGGAGTGGCAAGACGAGCTTCCCTGCACCATCCGGAAGTGGCAGAGGGAGTCCCTGCGAGTGAATCAGGAAAAAGGAATAGGAGGTGCATGCTGCCCGCAGAAGGTCCGCACCTGCAGCCACAACACAATGTCTTAGAAGACACCCTACCCTGGCCCTTACTCCCCTTGAGGTCATACAGAAGAACCTCCATTTCCTTTCCACTAGCAGTAGTCACAAGCCGTCACAGTTAACTGAACTCTCCCTATCACTACCCCATAAAAATGCCAGAGCTCCTCCCAGAGATGGCTGGGCCATACCATCACAGTACTGCCCAACAGACTCCCCAGGCTTGGATGAGTGAACTCACCCAGGCCGCACAGTGAGAAGAAAGGAAGCTCCCTACTAGCCACACACCTGGCCGCGCGGCTGCCCGGAGGCTACCTGACAGCTGCTCTGCTAATCCCCTAGTTGACCTCTACTTCCGCAACTCAGCTACAACTACCGCCCAATCTTTACACAGAGTTACAAGGAACCGCATGGTAAATCAACTCTCAGTGGCAGCATAGTGTATTTATTGAATGTTGTATTGCATTGTATTGACCTCTGTATGTACTTGTATATTTATCCTGTGTTCTGTAATATCATATACTGTATTTCGTGTTCTTTTATGTTTGCTGCCTGCCCAGTTAAAGACTCAACATTGTTTTCTAGCCTGAATAATATAAGACCTTCAATAATAATCTACCTTCCTTCTTCTGTCGATGCCAGTAACAGAGCAAAACTTTCTCTAAATGTTGCCAGAAAAATGATGCGGATTGGAAGTTACTGAAAAAACGCTTAAATTCACCTTTGTTTTTCCCTTAAGCTTGGTTCACACATGCACGAATTAACGTCACATCCGTCCCCAACCCCTTAATTCGCTGTGCCTAGGCGGCGTCCTTTTTGTACAGCATAAAATGGTCCGTGTGGGTCGGGGCAACTGCCAGAAATCGTGTTATGTTGGGGACACCCACAGGACACACACGGGAGCAGTCGTCGTCTAGACGCAGCCTGGCGGCGTCTAGACGACAACTGGCGGCGTTTAGACGACGATTAACGGGATGAGAACGGCGGCAAAAAACGTTGGAACCTGGCCATCGTGGTCACATGGGGCCTCCAGATTGATGCCGTCCTGCCTATTTTCGTGGTCGGGGATGGACGTGACGTTAATTCGTGCATGTGTGAACCGAGCGTTAGGTATTATGACCTGTTTTAATTGTTCATTCTGGCTATCATTAGACAATTATATTCAGCTTAGAACGAAATTATAAGAGTCATACGGCTAGTAGAGATAAACTTTCCCATTTTGAATTGTAGAATGGTAAGTTGCAAAAAATCGTCTAATGTTAGCCAAAATTAAAAAAAGAAACGCATCAACGAATACCGAGAGGGTTAATAAACTAACTTGCCTTTCACCCAGCATCCTCCGCTCCCCCTAAAAGCGGTCCTTATTTGAAGTCAGAATACATCCTTAATTTAGCACTAACTTTACCTCATTATATACTAACTTCTCGACAAGCCTGTACAGTTGTGGGGTAGTTAGTGGTGGTGGTAGTTGTGGTAGGGGTGGTTGTGGTGGTAATGGTAGTGGTGCTGGTAGTCGTGGTGGTGGTAGTAATGGTAGTGGTGCTGGTAGTCGTTGAGGTGGTAGTGGTGCTGGTGGTGTTGTTGGTGGTAGTGGTAGTGGTAGTGGTGTTGTTGTTTTTGCTGGTGGTGGTGGTAGTGGTGGTGGTGGTAATGGTAGTGAGGTTGGTGGTGGTAAAGTTAGTGGTTGTGGTGGTGGTAATAGTAGTGATGCAGGTATTATTGGTGGTGGTAATGGTAGTGGTGGTGGTAGTAGTGGTGGTAGTTGTGGTGATGGGGTTGGTAGTTGTGGTGGAGGTTATGGTAATGGTAGTTATATATTGGTTCTGGTAATTATAGTGATGATGGTAGTAGTAGTGATAGTGGTAGTTGTGGTGGAGGTGATTATAGTAGTGCTAGTACTGGTAGTTGTGGTGCTCATAGAAATAATAGTGGTGCTAGTAGTTGTGGTGGTGGTGGTTATGGTAGTAGTGATTCAGGTAGTTGTGGTGGTGGTGATAAAGGTAGTTGTGGTGGTGGTGATAAAGGTAGTTGTGGTGGGGGGGGGTGATAAAGGTAGTTGTGGTGGTGGTGATAAAGGTAGTTGTGGTGGTGGTGGTAGTTGTGGTGGGGGTGGTGGTAAAGGTAGTTGTGGTGGTGGTGGTGGTAGTTGTGGTGGTGGTGGTGATAGTTGTGGTAGGGGTGGTGGTAAAGGTAACTGTGGTGGTGGTGGTAGTTGTGGCGGTGGTGGTGGTAAATGTAGTTGTGGTGGTGGTGGTGATAAAGGTAGTTGTGGTGGTGGTGGTGATAAAGGTAGTTGTGGTGGTGGTAGTTGTGCTGGTGGTGGTGGTAGGGGTGGTGGTAAACATAGTTGTGGTGGTGGTAGTTGTGGTAGGGGTGGTGGTAAAGGTAGGTGTGGTGGTGGTGGTAGTTGTGGTGGTGGTGGTGATAAAGGTAGTTGTGGTGGTGGCGATAAAGGTAGTTGCGGTGGTGGTGGTAGTTGTGGTGGGGGTGGTGGTAAAGGTAGTTGTGGTGATGGTGGTAGTTTTGGTGGTGGTGGTTATAGTTGTGGTAGGGGTGGTGGTAAAGGTAATTGTGGTGGTGGCGGTAGGGGTGGTGGTAAATGTAGTTGTGGTGGTGGTGATAAAGGTAGTTGTGGTGGTGGTAGGGGTGGTGGTGGTGGTTATGGTGGTGGTGATAGTAGTTGTGGTGGTGATGGTTATGGTGGGGGTGATAAAGGTAGTTGTGGTGGTGGTAGTTGTGCTGGTGGTGGTGGTAAAGGTAGTTGTGGTGGTGGTGGTGGTGATAAAGGTAGTTGTGGTGGTGGCGATAAAGGCAGTTGTGGTGGTGGTAGGGGTGGTGGTAGTTGTGGTGGGGGTGGTGGTAAAGGTAGTTGTGGTGGTGGTGGTAGTTGTGGTGGTGGTGGTTATGGTGGTGGTGGTGATAAAGGTAGTTGTAGGGGTGGTGGTAAAGGTAGTTGTGGTGGTGGTGGTAGTTGTGGTGGGGGTGATAAGAGTAGTTGTGGTATTGGTGGTTGTTGTTGTTGTTGTTGTTGTTCCCTAAGCTGCCTGGCCGAACAGCCCTGAGTCCCTGAGGAAGGCCATGGCCACGATCGGGCTTTCCCACAGAGCTCTCATTGAGTGTAGATTGTGTTGTTGGCGTAAGTGGTTGTGTGAAATGCAGTCTTCTATGATGTGTTTAATGGTATGGGGTGCTGTGTTACATCCCGGGCAGGCGTCGACAACGGAGTCATCCAGTCTCTTCAGATAGCTCAGGAGAGCTGGATGGTGTCCGCATCTCAGCCTGGCCAGGTGGACTCTGTCCTCGCGAGGAAGGGAGGATTCGGAAGGATGGATTTCGGGAGGTCGTACATGCAGCTGCGTGTTGTCTGTGAGTGAGTGGATGGATCGGCGAGAGATATGAGTATGGATGTGCTTCTGGAAGTTGGTTCGGGGTGGGCAGGGAGGGAGAGAGGACAATAATTGTGTGTGATACCGTGTGCTGGGTGTTGTTTTGATATTTCTTGGTGTCTGTGGGTGTGTTGCCATGTAGTTTAGTGGGTGGTCTTGGTTCGTGGAGGCTGCTGCCAGGAATTGAGTGCCTCTCATGTCCAGATGGTCTGTGACTTTGAGGATTTTGGTTTCTTGATGTAGGTGATCTGTGGGTGCAGTAGCTGTGCAGCCTGTAATGATCTTCAGTGCTTTGTTTTGAATAGTCTGTAAGATCTTATGATGTGTTTCAGCTAGGTTAGAAGCCCAGACTGGGCTTGCATATTCTATCACTGATCTTATGTATTGTTTATATACTGTGGCGGTAGTTTCTTTGTTGTGTCCAAATTTTGTGTGAGCAAGTGACCTGAGGGCGTTAAGTCTGGGTGTCAGTTTCTTTTTAATGTTTGTGCTGTGCTGTTTGAATGTCATATGAGTATCATATGTTACTCCTAGGATTTTGGGTGTGTGTGTATGTGTTAGGGGTGTGTTGTTTATGGTGAGTTGAGGGATGTATTCGTGTTCTCCTGTCCAGCTTGTGAGCAGGGTTGCGGTGGATTTGGCTGGGGCTAGATTAAGTCTGTTTGTAGTGCACCAGCCATGTAGTGTGTTGAGTTAGGGTTGAAGGAGATCTGTTGCTTTTTTTGGGTCATGGTGTGTGCATGTGAGTGTTATGTCATCTGCATAGGAGGCTAAGTTTATTTGGGCGTATTGGGTGTAGTTATATCGTGCATGTACAGATTGAAGAGTGCGGGCGATAGGACGGATCCTTGTGGGACTCCGTTTGGAAAGTTTCTGATTTTAGATGACTGACCGGCAAAAGATACGTGTGCACATCTGCCAGCTAGGAAGTTGGCCAGCCACCTTTTTGTGTTGTTGTGCATGTTTGTGTTGTAGATTTTGTTTGTTAGGTTGTGGCGGGGAGGGCATCGAAGGCTTTACTAATGTCGAGTGTGGCTAATAGTGATCTGTGTGGTGGTCTAGCTGAGTTGATGCCGTCAAAAGCTCTTTGTATAAGGTCTGTGAGAAGAGTGTTTGTGGAGTGCAAAGGCCTAAAGCCATGTTGTGTTGGAGCTAGGGGTAGGTCAGGTGTAATTACTTGTAATACTAGGCATTCCATGACTTTGGAGGGGGAGCAAAGGAGTGTGATAGGGCGGTGCGAGGAGGGTAGCGTGGGGTCTTTGTTGGGTTTGGGGAATGTGATGATGATACCATGCTTCCAATTGTCTGGTATTGTGTTGTGTGAATAGCTGTAGTTTGATATGTTAGTGAGTGCTTGTATGCCTTATGGTCTGAGGTGTATGTTGCTTATGTTGTCTAGGCCACAGGTGGGTGAGTGCTTGAGATTGTTGATGATATGCTTTGTCTGGTGATTGGTGAAGGGTGTATAGTCAGGGTATGTGGGGAATTGTCTCTTACGTCGGATGACACGTCTGTCGTCTTTGTGAGGTTTTAGGTGGCTGACATGTGAGAAGTGATTGATGAGAGTGTTTGCTTTGTTGTTTACATGAAGGAGTAGAGTCTGTTGTTGTGATTGCAGCATGTGATTGTGTTTTTATTTTTTATTTTTTTTTAAGAGACAATGAACCGAGGAAGGAAAAACACAGATAAAACAAAAAGGTCCATGTGCCTAAAGGCATCCTCCATTCATAAATTTTTTGTAACAACTGGATTTTAACATTTGTAGATTGTAAGTTTGTGGAAAGCAATTCGAGGGAAGTGAATTCCAAAGAGTAGTAGCTCTGGGGATAAATGAATTCTGATAAGCAGAAGTTCTGCATTGTGGAGGAGAAAGGGTAAATTCATGGGCGCTCTCAGCTGCCCTAGTTCTACGGGAAAAGATGTGGAGAGGCGGCACAATTGAAGCAAGTTCCTCGGAACAATTGCTGTGAAAATATCTGTAGAATAATGCAAGGGATGCAACGTTTCTTCGTATGGATAATGTAGGAAGGTCCTGTGTGATTGCAGGGTTATTGATTAATCTAATAGCTTCATTTTGAATTTTGTCCAACTGCCTCAATGCAACCACTCCACTTCCACTCCACAGAGGTGAACAGTAATCCATCTGAGAACGCACATGACTTTTATATATTACGGCCAACTGCTCGTCAGTGAAGAATTCTCGAACTCTGTACAGGAGTCCCAGTCTTTTAGAGGCACTCTTAGCAATGCTTCTAACATAATGTGTCCAGCTCAAGTTAGTAGGTAATGTTACACCGAGAATGTCAATACTAGGGGAAGTGGGAATATTTACATCATTAAAAAATATATGGGAGTCAGTGAGATTCTGTCGGTTAGAAAATTGAATGTACTTGGTTTTCTGTGCATTAAAGGAAACTAGATTCTTTTGTCCCCATCCATTAATTCTAGAAAGGTCCTGGTTCAGAGAAATTGCAGTGTTTATTTTTGAATTTATAAGATCGGGTTGGGTGAAAGAATTGGTAAATGTGAAGGAACTGTGGAGTGTTGAGTCATCTGCGTAAGAATGTATTGGATTATGAGTGGTAGATATGAGATCATTGATATGAATGAGGAACAGAATTGGGGCCAAAACTGATCCCTGGGGAACACCAGCATTTATTGAGTGAAATTGAGAATAAAGGCCATCTACCATTACACATATTCTTCTGTTATGAAGATAAGAAGAAATTAGTGGAACTAATGATGCAAGGCCGTAGTGTGACATCTTCGACAATAAGGATTGATGCCAGACTCTATCAAATGCCTTTGATATATCCAGTGCTATTGTATGTGTTTCACCATGTTGGTCTGTAGCTTGGTTGATTTGATGCGTAAGAAGGCAAAGAATGTCTGTAGTTGATCGACATCGTCTAAAACCATATTGCCTATCACTGATTAATTTATTATTCTCAAGATGCTTAATTATGTGATTATTTAATATAATTTCAAAGACTTTACCAAGAGTGGAAGTTATAGCTATTGGTCTGTAGTTTGATGGATCTGAAGAGGCACCTTTTTTAGGAACTGGATGAATGTTTGCTTCTTTCCAGGGTACTGGGAAGCATGAGGTATGAGTACACAGACGGAAATTTTTTGCCAATACAGGAGCGAGCATCAAGGAGCAATTCTTAAGTACTATTGGAGGAATTTCATCTGGACCAGGAGCCTTATCTACTGAGAGATTCTTCAAAATAGTTTTGACATGTCTGGTGTGGATCTTAAGTGAGGGAATTGCAGGTGAATTAAAATTAAGTACAGGGACATCTTGATTTATTTCATCTAAGGTTGAGTTGGTGGAGAAAATATCCGCAAGAAGGTTAGCTTTACCTCGTGGGTCACTTACAAGATTGCCAGTCGGAGATTTTAATGGTGGAATGGATGAAGCAGTAGTGAAGTTGGATTTGAATGAGATAAGAGTAGACCAAAATATGTTGTTATCATTTGGATTATTTAGAAGTTTATTTGCCAGCTTGTGGAGAAACTTTGATTTAGTTAGGTTTAATACAGTTTTGGCATGATTTCTGATGTTTCTAAAGTAATTAAAGGCTTCATGTGTTTTTGATCTTGTGTATGCATTGTAGGCTATTGCTTTTTGTTCAGTTACTCTAGCACAATTATGGTCAAACCATTTAGGTGAATTAGATCTTTTACTGTACTTTTGATGAGGAATAAATGTTTCCATTCCAATTTTTACAAAATATTGTATTTGGCTCAAGGTGGAGTGTGCATCATTAGAAAAGAAAGAGGTCCAGGGAATATCAATAAAGAAACCTTGAAGACCCTCCCAGTCTGCACTATCGTAATGCCATTTAGTCACTAAAAGAGGTTCAGAGTGGGAAGGTGTGGTAGGTGATAGACAGGTGGCCTGTTTCAGACAGTGATCAGAAGATCCAAGCGGGGACCTCACTGTAACATCATAATTTTCTGAATTGGTTATTAAAAATAAGTCCAGTAGGTGGGAATTATGATTAGGATTATCTGGTACACGGGTGGGTTGGTTGACTAGTTGAGTGAGATTAAATGAGTCTGTAAATAGCTCACATTCAAGACCAGCATCATCAGTCCTGGCTGAATGAGTGAGCCATTCAACATTATGGACATTAGAAACACCCAACACAGTGATTTCAGAAGAAGAATTTAAGTTGAGGACACTGAGTTGTGAGGACAGAGAATCAAAAAGACTTTGCTCTGGAGGAGTATTTGGGGAACGGTAGATGCTACATATGTATTTAAATTTACCAGCAGAAATTAATTTGTATATAGAATAATAAAAATAGGGACAATTGAAACTAGTAACCTCCTCCAGGGCAATTTCAGATTTTGCGAAGCAACAAACACCTCCTTTAGGTCTGAAATTTTGGAGCAGTTGATCCTGGAAAATTAAATCTAGACGTGTCAGATGTGGATGTTACTTGAGTCTCTGTCAAAAAAAGGAGAGTGGGGGATTCTGCTTGAAGAAATTGGTGTACAGAATTGATGTTAGAGTGAAGTCCCCTTATATTACTAAAGAAAAAGCTGCACCGACGAGCAGCTTTGGGACGTTGCAATGCTCTTGACACAGTCGCATGATGACGACCGGGAGGGCCCTGTGTCAATGACCCAACCCTGCCGGGGGTGGATATCCGAGGGACCATCAGGTTTGCTCTTAACAATTGTACTGCCATATTTATTAGGTAAGTGTATGGTGTTGCATGTATGATATGTAGTGGGAAGAGTAGTGTTTTATGGATAGAGGATAGCGATGTAGGGCAATGTCGTGAAGTTGGATGTGTATGTTATATAAAGAGGGTTTCCCTGATACCCCTGATGTGTGAGGCAGAAAGATATATATCCAGCTACCAAGGCCTGGGAGAGAAAATGGAATTCAGGCTATTCCCTGAGTCTCCCGAAACCTTGGCGGTAGTACTTCCCTGGGCGGGGCTGCCTACCCCTACTACCTACTTGTGTTGCTGTTGGAAAGTGTGATGCTGTTTAGTGTTTTGTAGAGTTTTTTGGGGTTTGTTTTGTGATCAAGTGTTTGTAGGAAGTTATTCCAATTTAGTTTTTGTTGTTCTTGTATTTTGTTGTTAGTTTGGGTGTTGAGTGCCTGAATTTGTTGTGTGATGTCTTGTGTGTGGGGTGCTGGGGAGTGTTTCAGTATGTCGCGTTGTCTGATGAGGTTTTGAATTTCTGGTGTGAAGTTGGGGTTGTGTCTTTTTCTGTTACCTCTTGGAATGTGTTTCTTGTCAGCAGCGTTTTGGATAGTTTTATTGAGTATGTGTACAGCATTGTTGATGTTAGTGATGGGTCTACTGTTTAGAGTTGTGAAGTGTTGTTCTGTCTCATTTGTGAATGCTTCCCAGTTAGCTCTTTTATAATTGGTGTATGTGTGTTTGTGGCTAGCTGGGGTGAGTCTGGTTTTGGTGGTGATAATGATCGGGAGGTGGTCAGAGCCTAAGGTTCTGACCACCCTCCAGGATGTTGTGGGGGCGAGTTCTGGGGAGCAAAAGGTGATGTCAGGAGATGATGGGTTATAGAGGGCTTGGTGAGGAAGATGGGTATGTTGATGGATGTCGTTAAGGATGATGAGGTTATCAGTTTGGTTTTGTAGTACCAGCCCTCTGTCTGTGTCGGGGTTGTCGACAAACCAGGCCGACGTATTGGCGTTGAAGTCACCACCCAGGGTGATGTGTGGGGTGTTTGTGATGTGTTGTAAGTGTGGTCTGTATTCATTTGGTACTGTAGGGGATGTTTGGGGAGGGATGTATGTGTTTATGATGGTTATGTTGGAGTTGTTGCCAGTGCGTATTTTAATTGATTGTATTTCTGTTGTGTTATCATTTGGGGGGAGGAGGGATTTGGTTTGTACACTGGTTACTATGTATGATATTTCTTTGTGTACCAGGGTGATGAGTCCACCGCCCCCGCCGACAGCCCGGTCTTGTCTGATGGTGGTGAAATTATGAAATGTGGGTGTTTTTTGTGTTGTGCGGAGATTTGTTTCTTGTAAGATGGCAATGTGTGTGTTGTGTTGTTTGATGAAGTGTGAGAGTTCGTGTTTCTTTGTGTTGATGCCATCTATGTTCAATTGAAGAATGTTAATGTTATGTGCACGATGTATGTTGGGTGCTGCTGCACGAGGATGGGGGGGGGGGGGTGAGGGAGGGGCTGGGGGGGGGGGATGGGTGAGGTGGGGGGGGGGGATTGGGGAGCAGGAGATGGGGGTTGGAATGGATTAGGATGGGGTGTGGTGTGTTGAGTTGAGGATGTGGATGGTATGGGAAGGTTAGGGGGGTTAGGGAGGAGAGGTGGACGGGTTTTAGGGGGGGGGAGTGGATGATATGGGAAGGCTAGGTGGGTTGGGGAGGAGAAGTGGACGGGTTTTAGGCGAGGGATTTGACTGGGAGAGGGAGGAGCATGAGGAACAGGTCCAGGTGTTCGTGTAGTGTTTCTTGGAGGCAAGTGTTGTACAGGTGAAGTGGGTCCAGTTCTTGCATGAATTGCAGAGAACTGAACCCTGAGTGTGGCGACTCGAAGTCATGGGTTTTGAGCAAGTTGGACATATGTATGTGTACGTGGGTCCTGGGTTGCTCTCAATGTCTCCGGCTAGAAGAAGTCTTCGAGAAATGACAGCCGGAGAGTCATTTCTCGGTGTAGGAAAAACTGTGTGATGTGTGTGTGTGGTGTGAGAGGTGTGGAAATTCCCGACGCGACCGAAGCCGCTCCAAGGACCCGTGCCCCCAGGGAGGGGGCAGAGGATGGTTATTGGTGGTTGTTGTTGTTGTTGTTGTTCCCAAGGCTGCCTGGCCGAACAGCCCCAAGGCCACAAGCAAAGTCAAAGCCATAACCGAGTGCCCCCACAGAACCCTCCCTGCCTACCACAAAAAAGCCTGGGTGACCGAAGCCTCTCACAGGCGAGGAGCCTGTATGTATTGTTGGTGATGATATAAATTGTGGTTGTATTAAGTGGTTGAAGTTGTTAAGGGGAGGTAGGCTAGTTGTTTTTCTGGACTCGCTTCTCCATCATGTTTAGCCCAATAAATGTTGAGATTTAAAGACGTGTGCTCCATTACTTCGCTGTTAAGACCTGATGTCTATTTCTTTATCAATATCAAGACATTTCGTAACATCTAGATTTCGATATTTTGCTGACGAGCGAAAGCGAGCCTATAATTTTGCAGGAACCGGCCTTTGAGCAGGATATCATTCTACCGAAAAATGTACAAATTTATTCCGAAGGGTGATCTTGGGGGTATTTTTTAAAGCTTGATTGAAGTATAGGAAGGAAGCTAAAACAAAAATATATGAATAAAAAATCTATCTCTCTATTGCCGGATGCCGTGATCCCCGAAGGGATGGCCACGAACGAATCGCCCCCACGCACCTCTGTCCCCAGTCAGTTGATGCCCCTCTTCCCATCCAGCATCGCTTTCACGCATATACTTCCTAACTCCATCCTTCCACCTCTCTCTCGGTTAACATCTCCCTCTTTGTCCTACCACCTCACTCTGATACACTCTATAGTCATTTTCTCACTCCCCATATGCTCCACATAGCCCAACCATTGCAAGGTGTTCCTTTTCACACTTTCCAGCACATCTACATCCATACCACACCGCTCTCGTACTTCCTCATTCATCTGTCTATCCCTCCATGCAACTCTGCAGCACTTCTCAAGAAAATGAATACATACATTAATATGGTAATAAATAAACCCTACCCCCTTAAGGTCTCCTACGTAAATGTTGTGGTTATCCTACTAACAAAAAATTTATCAATTTATCTGTACAATGAATCATTAAAGCATTATATTGTTCATTATACATAAATGTACAAGATACATCAGCAATTATTTGTATATCATCAGCTTACGAACAAATAGAATCCTATGCAACATCATAGTTATATAATTATACTGTATATATATATATATATATATATATATATACATATATATATATATATATATATATATATATATATATATATATATATATATATATATATATATATATATATATATATATACCGGTATATATATACAGTATATACTGTATACATACAGTATATATATATATATATATATATATATATATATATATATAGATATATATATATATATATATATCTATATATAATATATATATAATTATATACAGTATATATATATAAATATATATATATACAGTATATATATATATAAATATATATTATATATATATATATATATATATATATATATTAGTAAAGCCAGGTAATAAATGTTCTTTAATACATACGAGGTTGAAAGAAATGGCAATTTCTGCGTTGGAAATTGTATTATTCAAAGTTTCCAGGTCTCTGATGTGTTTTCCCTGGGTGGCAGGCAGTAGATGAATGAGATTAGCAAAATTCATGGTGGTACAGGGATACATTAATGTACATGATGATACAGGATATACGACGCGTTTCACTGGACAACCAGCATTATCAAGTAAGGATAGAATGATATAAAAGGTATCCTTACTTGATAATGCTGGTTGTCCAGCGAAACGCGTCGTATATCCTGTATCATCATGTATATTAATGTATCCCTGTACCACCATGAATTTTGCTAATCTCATTCATCTACTTCCTGCCACCCAGCGAAAACTCATCAGAGACCTGGAAACTTTGAATAATACAATTTCCAACGCAGTAATTGCCATTTCTTTCAACCTCGTATGTATTAAAGGAAAACATATATATACCGGGTATATATATATTTATATACATAAATATACATATATCTATAATATATGTATATAAATATTACCATTTCTACTTTGTGGCATTAGTAGTCGTAACAATTAACATTCTGTATGACGGTAATGGTAGTAGTCGTTCTGGTGTGTACAATATTCATCAACCTCTGGGACAACTTCTAAAACCAGCCTACTCTGTTCCGCAAGGATGGCACTCATCTAAACCCTGTGGGTTCAGCACGCATAGGTCGTCTCCTACACGAAGCAGTCCGCAGCCATTGATCAAAAAACGCCATCCGAGAAGAAGCAGCAGTGACATAAATCATCCAACGCCAAGCAAAAAACAGGCAACCGAGGACCACCAGCGATAAGGACCGAAGACAGCGAGGACCGAGGACAGCCATGAACATAAACGTAGATCCGACAAGAACCAAACATATTATTAAAGAGCGTTCCGTGAGATCTAAAATAACAAATTTAAAGGTTTTCTATGCAAATGCTCGTAGCATACGCAATACATTTTCAGATTTAGAGGAGCTAGTGTTTATAGAAAATTATGATGTGATTGGCATAACAGAATCTTGGCTCAATACCGAAGATAGAGACTTTTTAGCAGATTATTCACTTCCCGGTTATGTAATGTTTGAGAAAAGCCGAATAAATCGAAATGGAGGTGGCGTTTTACTTTATATCAAAGAAAGTCTTAACCCTACCCTCTTGTCAAAACCTCAAATTTTGAACGTCGACACATCTTTTGTGCTAATAAAGAATAATAAAGGTACACAAATAATACTTGCGTTAATATACAGACCTCCAGCTCAATCAGTGCGAAATTTACGAACAAATTGCAGATGTAAGTAACTCACAAGATACCGTATTTTTTGGCGACTTTAAGTTACCTGTGACCAAGTGGGGCGATACTCTTACTTCACACTCCGGACATGACTTGTATACAAACTTGCAAGAGAGTTCGCTTTATCAATTTGTTCGAACGCCGACCCGTGGTAATAATGTTCTTGACATTGTACTTGCAACAAAAGAAGAATTAATAGAGAATTTGAATGTTGGTGATGAATTCAGTAACAGCGACCATCGTACGATAACTTTCACTTTAAAGTTTACTAGTAACGAACCAAATAGTAGCATCGAAAAAGTCCCTAATTTCAAGAAGGCAAACTTCCATAAACTTAGAGCTATGTTTAAAGAAACTGACTGGAGCTATTTAATTAACAATAACGACATAAATACATCTTGGAAGTTATTCGAAACCACTTACCTAAAAGCAGTGCAAGACTGCATACCATCGAAAATACGGCGTCCAGGCCATAATAATAAGCCCAAATGGTGGAATAAAGATATTTCAAACTGCCTGCTTGCTAAAAATTTTGCTAATGATAGATTAAAATCCTCACAAAATGACCAAGAACGGGTGAAATTTGTAGAGCTACGACGCAAAGCCAAAAAGTTAATTAAGCAAAGTAAAAAGACCTTGGAGTTACATATTGCGAATCTAAGTAAAACAAACCCGAAAGAATTCTATAGTTATATCAGAAAGAAAAAAGTAGTTACTTCAACTGTTGGACCGTTAGTCGATGAAAATGGAGAATACACCAAAGACGAAGTACAAATGAGTAATGCCCTCAATACCTTCTTTGCATCAGTTTTTACAACAGAAGACCTCAGTGATATCCCTACACCATCGCTGATTCAGATTGATAATTCAGATGTTCTAAGCAATATCACCGTTACAGAGAGAGAAGTATTGAATTGTTTAGATAAACTCAAGGTAAATAAAACGCCAGGACCTGATACAATCTCGCCTAGAGTTCTAAAGGAAGCTAAGGATGAGCTCTCCAAACCACTGACATTACTATTCAATAAATCCTTGGAGTCTGAAACTATGCCTGATCAGTGGAAGCTAGCCAACGTAACACCGATATTAAAAAAAGGCAGCAAATCCCTACCCAGTAACTATCGTCCAATTAGCTTAACCTCAGTTGTATGTAAAATGCTAGAAACGGTCATAAGAGACAGACTCGTAAATCACTTAGAGGAAAATAACATACTTAAAGATACTCAACACGGCTTTCGTAAAAAACGTTCCTGTTTAACAAACCTCTTAGACTTCTTCCACGATATCCTCAACCTCTACGATGAGAGTAAAGCTGTAGATATTATGTACCTTGATTTTCAAAAGGCCTTTGACAAAGTTCCCCACAAACGTTTACTGCTAAAACTAAAAGCGCATGGAAACAAGACGGTGTGTTGAAATGGATAGAAAATTGGTTCAGCGACAGAAAGCAAAGAGTAGTCATAAACGGTAAGGCATCTAAATGGACCAATGTAAGTAGCGGGGTACCCCAGGGATCCGTACTGGGACCAATTCTCTTTCTAATTTACATCAACGACATAGATGAGGGTCTCACCTGTACAATCTCAAAATTTGCAGACGATACAAAAATTGCAAATAGCGTACTCTCAAAAGAACAAGTTGACGATATGCATCACAATCTAGATAAATTGTCATGTTGGGCCCAAATTTGGCAAATTAGTTTCAATGCGGATAAATGTAAAATACTACATATCGGATACCTAAATGAGAAAGCAAACTATTCGATGAATGGCACTCAGCTTAAGAATGTAAACAGAGAAACCGATCTGGGAGTAACAATATCGAGTAACCTAAAACCGAGTCAACAATGTTCAGAAGTTGTTAAGAAGGCAAACAAAATAATTTTGTCCAGGCATTTTGGCTCGAACGTCTCTTGATTTTGGCCCTGTCACTCTTTCAGCTATGGGGGAGGCACTCGCTATAGGCAGTTATGCCTTTTGCCTCCCTCAATCACATAGAAAAAAAAAAAAAAATGGGCTTTATAGGAAGGTCATTTGAGCATAAATCCAAAGAAGTTATCCTAACCCTTTACAATTCCTTAGTCCGCCCTCTTCTGGAATACTGCGTTCAATCCTGGTGCCCTTATTACCAAAAAGATATAAACAAGCTAGAACGAGTTCAACGTAGAGTTACCAAAATTATACCTAGCCTAAAGAACAAACCATACGAAGAGCGTCTTAGAGAATTAAATCTATTTCCTTTAACCCAGCGCAGATTAAGAGGTGACTTAATTCAAGTGTTCAAAATCATCAAAGGCATCGACAATATGAACTGTAAGTACTTCACTATCGACCAATCTAATTACACGCGGGGAAACGGTTGCAAAATTATTGGTAAATCTTTTAACTCACACGAATCTATGAATTTCTTCTTCAATCGAGTTGTTAACTTGTGGAATGGGCTTCCCCGAGACGTTATAGACTGCAGCACCGTTGATTCATTTAAACTCCGCCTAGACAAATATATCGCATCAAACCCGCGACTGACTGCGTTTGTAAATGACTAACTTTATTTTATCCCCCCTCAGTTACTAACCCATCTGTCCCCTACTAACTTCCTAGTCCTGCCACGGATATTAGTTCCAGGGCAGTAATTCCCTTTCCAATGTTCCCTTACCCACTCTAAACCACTGTTTGGACACTTGATCCTCAGTGTTTTGGAGGACAAGCAGCCTAGAAGGGTCACTAGATCTGTTGTTGCTTGATTTCCTTTGTACTCCTTTGTACTAATATGAGAAAACATTTATCGTGAACTCTGGCCAAAACAATTTCTCGCAATGTTATTTCATCACGGAAAATAATTGTCTCTGAATAATTTAGGTGGCGTTTATTCGCGTAAAATAGTGCGCATATTTGATTTCATTATATTTCAAGTAACCTCTTTTTTTTTTTTTTTGGGCGAAGGACGACGTGCCAGCAGAACAGCATGTAATTATTTCATGCATTTATATTTGAATTGTTGTAATGGCTTTTTACTATTGTAATAAATTAAAGCCTGACACACTATTGTATTTGGTAGTAAAATGGGTTAAATGAGGTAGCTTGAAGTCTGTTAATTGCTGAAGGCCCTTTGTAAACTTAATATAATCGTCTAAAAGTAGCCAGAATATAGGTAAAAGGACGGCACCGGTACTGAACTATAGGTAGCGCCAACGAACTTGACAATAATCTGGACCCCTTAACTTCTTATAACTCAAAATGAATGAAAGCAATCGGGCTGGCATTTTTTATCATTTAGGAAGAGTCCACCAGGAAATAGGTGAGGAAAATTACAGCCAGTTTGCTCAAGGTCCTTTTGAGTTACGATAAGGTCAGGGATCGAGATAATTGTCAAGTTCGTTGGCGCTACCTATAATTCATGCCCCTTTAATGTTGGTCACTTCTCTCATGAAAGGCGGCAGTTTCATGACCATTCTCGCCACAGGCTATTGTCTATTGTATTGTCTACTATTGTTTTGTGTATTGTCTATTGTATTGTCTATTGCCTTCTATTGTATTGTGTATTGTATATTGTATTGTCTTTTGTATTGTCTATTTTATTGTCTATTGTATTGTCTATTGTGTATTGTCTATTGTATTGTCTAAGAATATCATATGAACTACAACATATGGAAGAAGGGAGGAAAGCTATTGCAGGTATAAAGGAAAATTCCAAGTACTTCTTTTCATATGCCAAACAAAAGGCTAAATCAGCATCAAACATCGGCCCACTAAGAAAAGAGGATGGTTCATTTACAAGGGACAAAAAGGAAATGAGCGAACTCTTACGCCAGCAGTATGAAATGGCCTTCAGTGAAACAAACAAAAAAACAAAAGCCATCAGAGACCAAAATATATTTTTCATGGAAACCTCCCTCACGGAAACCCCCCAGATGCTGTATATTGATTTCGGTCCAAAAGACATAGAAGAGGCCATTTCCAACATGCCATCCCACTCGGCACCAGGCCCGGACTCATGGAATTCGATCCTAATGAAGAAATGTAAGGAAAACCTCTCAAAACCCCTGGCTATAATGTGGAGAAGGAGTTTAGACACTGGTGAAATACCAGATAGCTTAAAAAACGCAATAATTGCCCCACTGCATAAAGGAGGGAGTAAAGCACTACCAAAAAACTACCGCCCGGTACCTCTAACCTCCTACATCATTAAAGTTTTTGAACGAGTCCTGTGAAGTAAAATCTCAGCATTCATGGAGGCAAATGAACTACACAACACCGGTCAACATGGGTTCAGAGCGGGAAGATCATGTCTCTCACAACTTTTGGAACATTATGACAAAATTCTTAAAGCGCTAGAAGAAAAGAAAAACGTTGATGTCATCTACACCGATTTTGCTAAGGCATTTGATAAATGTGACCATGGTATAATAGCCCACAAACTAAAAGCAAAAGGTATAACGGGGAAAATTGGACGGTGGATATACAATTTCCTCGTAAACCGGAAACAATCAGTAGCAGTAAACCAAGTCACATCTGAGCCTTCGGATGTCAAAAGCTCAGTGCCCCAAGGAACAGTGCTAGCGCCCCTTCTGTTCCTCATTCTAATTTGCGACATAGATACCAACACAAGACACAGTACGGTGTCGTCTTTTGCGGATGACACAAAACTAAGCAAGATAGTAACCACACAAGAGGACACGGGCCAGCTGCAGGAAGACATAAATGTAGTGTTCCAGTGGACCAGGGAAAACAACATGTAATTCAATGAAGAAAAATTCCAATTAATAAGGTACAGAGATAATAATGTTGTTAAAGAGATCACAAACTACCTAACAGAATCTAACCACATAATAGAACGGAAAGACAGTGTGAAAGACCTTGGGGTGTTAATGTCTGAAAATATGGGTTTCAAAGAACATAACCAGGTCAAAGTTGCGGCTGCGAAACGTTTAACGGGTTGGATTCTGCGTACATTTAAAACACGCAGTGAGTTACCTATGATAACGATCTTCAAATCTCTAGTGCTACCGCGGCTTGAATACTGTAGCGTATTAACATCCCCATACAAAGCATGTGAAATAAATGACTTAGAGAGTGTACAAAGAAATTTCACTTCGCATATAAGTTCGGTAAAACAGCTACACTATTGGGAGCGTTTAAGAGCACTGAAACTGTACTCGCTGGAATGTAGAAGAGAACGTTACCTAATAATATACATGTGGAAAATCGCAGATAGTCATGAAATTCAGTGATAGGAGAGGCTGGGAAAGGAATATCCCCCGGATGAATATCAGGGGTGCTATGGGCTCTCTGCGAGAGGGCTGGTTATCACACAGAGGCCCACGTCTCTTCAACAAACTCCCACGGCGAGAAAGAGACATGAGGCGCATCTCTTTAGACAACTTCAAGAGAGCCCTCGATGTCAAACTGCAAAAAGTGCCAGACGAGCCCATCTTCGCAAGGGAGCATGCTGTCTCTTCAAACAGTCTGCTACACCAAAACACAACCCACAACGAGGAGCGACGCGCTCCTCGGTGCTGCTAGGAGAGTGGCGAACACAACCTTAGGTAGGTCTATTGCTGTATATTGTAATGTGTATTGTATTTTGTATTGTCTATTGTATTGTCTATTGTATTGCATATATTGATTGGAAACACTAATCTATGCACTGACCAGATGTTCTCCTTCAAACTACCTGATTAGCTACCTCTTATTCAGTAACACATTGGCGGGGTCAGAGAAGGTCAGGTTAGGGCCGGTTAGTCCAAGGGCTAAAAATATATTTGTGTTGGTGGTGTATTATTACAAAAAATAATACATCTTCAATAACCTTAGAGTTACACTTATTGAAAATAGGTACATATTACTTTCATTTGCACATTTACATGTTTATAATAACATCCTGGCTGAGGTGACACAGAGAGAGAGAGAGGTGCACGTACCCAGTGGGGCTTGAGGTTACCCAGGTAGCGCCGATGGTATACAATATTTTTCGAAAGCATTTGTTGTTCTGTATTTGTGTAATATAAGACCCAAACCGAGAATCATCTTATAGACCTGAGGGTTTGCGATCTAGAGGAACGCATACATACTATACAACTTCATATAACTATTTGTTTATCTATTTATATCTGTCTATTAACAGATAGAAAAATGGATAGTTAGATCGATAGATAGCTAAATCGATAGATATATAGATAGATAGATAGATAGATAGATAGATAGATATGTATATAAATGTGTGTGTGTGTGTGTGAGATTGTGTGTGTGTGTGTGAGTGTATGTGTTTGTGTGGGCAGGTATGTGAGTGAAGCTATATATAACTTTCCATATTGGTCTTACTCCCCATATACTGTATAGAGGTATATATGTGAGGGGTCCCGTGCTCCTTCCCTTCTCTACCAGATCCCCAACATATCATCAAGCCTGATTAATTTGGCCAACCTGATGGATTAGGAGGAGGAAGCGGGAGGAGGAGGAGGGGAAGGGGGGGGGGGGGGAGGGGGGAGAGGGAAGGTAGGGAGGGGAAGATTGGAATAAGGATGGAGATGAGCATGATAGAATGGAACTAGGAAAAGGAGAATAGATGAAGGAGGAGGGAGAAGACAAGAGGAATATTTCAAAGGAGGTGGGAGAAAAAGATGGTAAAAAAGAAAAAGAAAGTATATATATTTATACTGTATATATATATATACAGTATATATATAATATATATATATATATATATATATATATATATATATATATACATTATATATATATTTATATATATATACTGTATATACTCTATTACCAGGAAGTGAAGAAAAAAACTTGAGAGGATAATAGGAGATACAGTGAGCAGAGGATGAAAAACCGTGAGATAGTGCATATATTCTTTCGTCCCTGCAGAAAGAAGAGTAACTGAATTGCCCACAGTCATTAGCTGGAAGGTACGAAACAGGTCACGCTTTTTTTTTAACACTCACCCTCACTCTCGCTCTCTCTCTCTCTCTCTTTACCAGTGACTGATTTTACAAGTGTTTAAGCAGTTTATATTATAGCCTACACATCGTTGAAAATGCCTCAACAAATATTTGGCCTCTTTACTGAGTTCTGAAACTTGTCTGACGAGTAGCTAGCTGTAATGCCCTAACGACAAAGTCTTGTGTGTTCACAGCTGTAGTATTACTTGCCAATCTACAGTAGTGTACATTTGGAGATAATGCATTTAGACAGTTGGACAACATTAAAAATGGAATAGTAGGAGACATCAACGTGATACAGTTGCATATCCGTTAATAGTAAATATGCAATTGAATCTGAATCAATTTCGACATAGTTTCACATCGTTTCACAATATTTTTATGGTCACTTTATCATGTCATATGCAGGGAGGTATATTAACCCCCTGCAGTCAAGATTAAGTAGGCAATACGACCGATGGCTCAGTAGATGGAATCCGTCACCTCGGAACTGTTCGTGAAGGTAAAGAGTTACTAAAGACATACTGACTCTGAACTGGTAAAGGAGATAGAACGGACGGTGCATGGATACAGTATGTGACCGAATTGATGAGGGGGTCCTTGGGAAGCTCATATTTCAGGAACCAATGGTGAGAGTTATTGGGATGATAATAATAGGCTACTAAAATCCTCCGTAGTATATGATCTTGAACTTGAGCTTCTTAAAACAAAAAAAATTTGGACAGAATATAGTTTTAACTATTAGAAAAATTCGCGAGCTCTCATGAATTGTATTTATATTTCATTATTATTTTGGCGATAAACATTTCACCAACATTATTGTAAATAATTCCTTTCATTGTCAGTTTCTGCACTTTTACTGATATTGTTTGCAAAGATCACTGGAATTACAAACGTAGCAAGATAGCTGTAAATTCCAATCGTCAAAAAATATGTAGTCCAAAATATAGCAATATTTTGTTTTTCAATTGTATTTGATAAACAAGCAGTTTATACCATACGTTACTCAAGCTAAGTGATCTAAATTCTATAATACAGCTATAGTTCATTTTTGTCAAAAATAATAGTGTTATACTTCATGATTTTCCTGGAAGCTTCATTTCGTGCATTGTCTTAACTCGCTCAAATCTTAGCTGAAAAAATGCTTAGTATGTCTATAATAGTTTCTTAAGAGTTTTGCTCAGGTACGGTAGATTATAAAATACGAAGTTCATTGTAAAGTTTGATATATTCGGCCCTAGGTACTTAATCCTACAGTATTACCTGACTGGCAGCACACTCCTCCACAAACATTCTTGGGATAATGTCAACTATCAATTTGAAGTCCGTTTTTAGATGGAATTCATCAGCAAGAGTCATAGTCTCACTTTCATTAATTTCATTGAAGGTGTTTGGTGTTGTGGTGAAATTGATAAAAAATGTATTATTATTACATTTGTAGCACCAGTCGTATGTCTGTTCCCCTGGTTATATTCTTACCTCCTTTGCGATATGAGAAATGGTGACACCTGCAAGACACCTTACCTTTCTCACGCCTTGGTGATATTTTCCAACGCATGATTCCATTCATCGAAACTTAAAATCACCAGTCAGTAGTCTCTCTCTCTCTCTCTCTCTCTCTCTCATTAGCAAGGTTGTTGTTGTTGTTGTTGTTCCCCAAGCTGCCTGGCCGAACAGCCCCAAGGCCCCGAGCAAGGCCAAGGCCACAACCGAGCGCCCTCACAGAACCCTCCCCGTCGACCACAATAAAGCCTGGGTGACCGAAGCCACTCCATGGCGGGGAGCTGAGGAGGGTGCGGAAATGCCCGGGAAACCAAAGCCCCACCCAGGGCCCTGTGTCCCTCAGCAATTATGAAGAGAAAGTTGAGGGGCAAGGGAAAAATGTGACGCTTTGGCTTCCAATCTTGGTAGATTGGGAGGTCAATCCACATTAGAGACGCCGTCACTTGAGATCTAGAAAATATATAAGTAAAAGGAACAGTCAGAGTAAGCTATGGATATGGCAGAGATTGCTCAGTTCTCACTCTGATAGACCAGCCCATCACCACTCATTAACATGTCATTAACAAGGTAAAACCTGTTAGCAATGTTCAACGTATTTTATTGTTGTGTTGTACAGTAGGCTTTTCATAGCACCCATTTCAAATTTGGTAGGTCTTACCCTTCTTTTCAAAAAAGAAAAGTGAAGAGTACAGAGAAGTGAAGAGTGTAGAAAAGTGAAGAGTACAGAAAAGTGAAGAGTACAGAGAAGTGAAGTGTAGAAAAGTGAAGAGTACAGAAAAGTGAAGAGTGCAGAAAAGTGAAGAGTACAGAAAAGTGAAGAGTACAGAGAAGTGAAGAGTACAGAAAAGTGAAGTGTAGAAAAGTGAAGAGTACAGAGAAGTGAAGTGTAGAAAAGTGAAGAGTACAGAAAAGTGAAGAGTACAGAGAAGTGAAGAGTACAGAAATGTGAAGAGTACAGAGAAGTGAAGAGTACAGAAAAGTGAAGAGTACAGAGAAGTGAAGAGTACAGAAAAGTGAAGTGTAGAAAAGTAAAGAGTGCAGAAAAGTGAAGAGTACAGAAAAGTTAAGAGTACAGAAAAGTGAAGAGTACAGAGAAGTGAAGAGTGTAGAAAAGTGAAGAGTACAGAAAAGTGAAGAGTACAGAAAAGTGAAGAGTACAGAGAAGTGAAGAGTACAGAAAAGTGAAGAGTACAGAAAAGTGAAGAGTACAGAAAAGTGAAGAGTACAGAAAAGTGAAGTGTAGAAAAGTGAAGAGTACATAAAAGTGAAGAGTACAGAGAAGTGAAGAGTGTAGAAAAGTGAAGAGTACAGAAAAGTGAAGAGTACAGAAAAGTGAAGTGTAGAAAAGTGAAGAGTACAGAAAAGTGAAGAGTACAGAAAAGTGAAGAGTGCAGATAAACATGTAGGGACGAGTTGGTCGAATTAGGGTCAGAAAATTGACAACGAAATGGGGAGAAAGTTGTTAAATTCGCCAAACTAATGGGCCGAACGTCTTGTCATCTCAAAACAAGTGGGGCTTAACACGAGGGAGAAAGGGGACCAGAAAAACGACCCATCTCCCCTTAAGCAGTAAGTCTCCCTGCGTGTGTGTGTTGTTTCCCCCGCCCCGTGTATTCTGCCTTCATCCCGAGGCTTAGCCTTTAGATTGCTTGCACAGTTTGCCGTTTTAAGGGGGATCACCGTTTTTTTTTATCTTTCTCTCCGTTTCCCTCTTTCCCTGGCTTTTTTTTTTTTTTTTTTCTATGTGATTGAGGGAGGCAAAAGGCATAACTGCCTATAGCGAGTGCCTCCCCCATAGTTGAAAGAGTGACAGGGCCAAAATCAAGGGACGTTAGAGCCAAAATGCCTGGACACACGGAGTTTGAAGCAATTTAAGTCATAGGAAGAGGGAAAGACTGATTCTGGGAGAGTTCCAGAGCTCAGATGTTGAGTAGAAGAAAGTTTGAGAGTAACGTTTCACTCTTGGGTTGGAGAGTTGCACAGAGTAGGGGTGGGATTGAGTTGCAAGACGGGTACCACGTGCCCTACGTAAAGGAGGTGGTATGCACTGGGATAGCTCTGAGGAACACTGATTATTATAGTAGCGATAGAATAGCGAGAGAGATGCAACATTGCGGCGGAGAGAGAGAGATTGCAGAGAGTTGGTGAGTGGACGGGAGTTAATGATACGAAAGGCCTTCCTTTTAACTTTGTCTAGGAGAGCGGTGTGAGAGGAACCTCCCCACACATGTGAACAATACTCAATACAAGTATCTTGTATCTATTCGGCCCTATTCAGCCAACTGTTTTAAGACGTTTATCCCCATCCAGGTGTCGATTTCTTCCTAGCGAGCCAGCATTGTATGGAGAAATCCGGCTTCGCCGGAGAAATTTGTCTATCGAAAAATATACAAATTTAGCTTGCTGTCAAAACAAAAATATATATATGCTGGTTCGCTACCGCTCACCAGGAAAATATTGACACCTGGATGGGGGTAAATGTCTTAAAAAGTAGGCTGAATGGGGCCGAATGGATAAAAGCCAAAGAGAGAGGGAGAAAAAGAGAAACAAAGCGAGGTGGGCTCCCTTAAAGCTAGAGTGTTGCCGGTGATCTCTTTGGTTTTCATTATAGTGCCTAGATTGCTCTCGCTGTTTCCTGATTTAAAATTTACTGGGGTTGTTGTTTTTCCTTATGTTATTCGCTCTGTACACGGCAGCTTAATTATTACCATATAGATTGCATGCACGATAATGGGTTGTGTTTAAAGTATGATGTATGTTACTTCATGGTGTATGGCATTGGCCTGATGAAGCTGTATGCGAAACGTTGTCAATAAAGTGCTCTTCCTCACATGGTGTTTATTTCATATTTTGTTATCAAGGATGTTCGCTGTGTACATTTCCATTCAGTAGTATTAACACATTTCTATTTAATAATGATTACAAATATCCCTCTAGATATGTTTGAAATCATAGAAAAAGTCATGCTGAGTAATGAAGGGGTTAACAACATACTTATATTGAAGGATCACTCCAAAGAAAACTGTCACCCAATTATGTTCATGCATAATCTAATTGACCACTTGTGAGTTTTAGTCTATAAGGAAGTTGGAGCTGTGGCCATCAATATTTAGCAGAATTATCATCTAAAATACGGTCATGATACCATACATAAATACATAAAACCAAATTGATCATACTTTTTATTCATCAGAAAGCCATATTATTATTATATATTTTGTCCTTAATATCGATGTTCACAGCTTCAACTTCCTTATAGCCCGAAACTCGCAAGTGGTCAATTTATAGGTTCGATATTGTATTGCCAGGTTTTATTGAACAAGTATAGTGTATCACATGTTCTATCCGTTGTTGTTTGGCTGTAGCACGCGACAACAAATAATGCTGTAATGTGCAACAAAAAACAGAGTGTGTGCGTGGTTGTGTGGTTGTGCTTAAGGGAGCCCACCTCGCTTTTTTTTTCTCTTTCTCTCCCTCTCTCTTTGGCTTGTATCCAGTATGTATTTTTGTATATTTATGTTTGATATTGACAGATTACTCGAATTTAAAGGCGATAATAGGGTTGGGTGGTGGCTGATAATTACCGTGTTTGATGGAGGAGCAATAATGGTGTGGTGGTTCTCACAGGTAAGCCACGGTAGCCTTGTCCGTTTCTTAGTCATTAATGTGCGACTTAAACCTCATGACACAGGGACACGTGGCTAATTTCTACACTTTTGGTAATGCGCTATATTGACAAACATTAGGGGACGGTGTGAACAAAGCTGTGTCAAAATATGATACTGATCCAACTATTTGTTAATAAGTTATTCCCGAAAAACGATGCCACACGGCCTCATGAAACCCATAGTAGGTTTGTTTATCATATATATTCTGCAGTATCTCAAGAGTTTCGAAATCATTGGTTTTAACCCCTTCAGACTCATATGACGCAGAGGTTGCCAGATTAGCAATAAGAAATAGAGTTCTCTCACTCTTATAATTACCTCTCCAAAATGAGTTTTCTGCCCACAGCTAACTCAAAGACAACTGCAGAGGTTGAAGTAACTAAACTAAAGGTTTCTAAATACCCCTGATGGTAACAAAGGTTTTAAAGTATCCCTAATAGGCTCAAAATTGCGCAATTTGTCGGAGAGGGTTAATGTCCAAACAGTGGTCCTTTATATTATGGCTGCTCCATATATTTTGTATAATGGCGACCTATTTTATCTACTATTTTATCTACTATTTTATCTACTATTTTATCTACTATTTTATCTACTATTTTATCTACTTTATAAATTATCCTCCACATTTTTTCGGCCGGGAATTTGTTCTAACGACAAATTTACAACATTTATCTTGAAAGCGAGTCTATGGTTTTTTGTTTAAGCTTGATGGATGTCTAGCGAGGAAACTAAAAAATAAATGAATAAATAAATACATAGACAAAAATACAAGCACCACCCCTTTAAGGAGGGATGGTTCACTTTTCGGTAGATTTTTAAATTTATTTATTATTATTTTTAGTTTCCTCCCTAGACCTCTATCAAACTTTAAAAACAATCCATCAGATCCCCTTTCTAGATTAATTTGTACATTTTTCGGTAGAGAAATGTCCCGGCCGAAGGCCGGTTACTCTCTAGATTACAGGCTCGCTATCGCTCGCCAGGAAAAAATCGACACCTAAGTGGCACGAAAGGTCTTAAAATTGACAACGAAATGTGGCAATAGGTATTGAATTCGCCAAAATATTGGGCCGAACGTCATAAAATCTGAAAACTATTGGGGGTAATCATGGGGAAGAAGGGTGACCAGAAAAACTGCCCATGTCCCTTTAAGGAAAACTGAGCAAAGCCGCTTTCCGAGATATTCAACACAATTACATAGAAGTTCAGACACGGGGTTGGCTGGCTTCATAGTGTGGCAGCTCAGAGTTCAGACACGGGGTTGGCTGGCTTCATAGTGTGGCAGCTCAGAGTTCAGACACGGGGTTGGCTGGCTTCATAGTGTGGCAGCTCAGAGTTCAGACACGGGGTTGGCTGGCTTCATAGTGTGGCAGCTCAGAGTTCAGACACGGGGTTGGCTGGCTTCATAGTGTGGCAGCTCAGAGTTCAGACACGGGCTTGGCTGGCTTCATAGTGTGGCAGCTCAGAGTTCAGACACGGGATTGGCTGGCTTCATAGTGTGGCAGCTCAGAGTTCAGACACGGGGGTGGCTTCATAGTGTGGCAGCTCAGAGTTCAGACATGGGGTTGGTGGCTTCATAGTGTGGCAGCTCAGAGTTCAGACACGGGGTTGGCTGGCTTCATAGTGTGGCAGCTCAGAGTTCAGACACGGGGTTGGCTGGCTTCATAGTGTGGCAGCTCAGAGTTCAGACACGGGATTGGCTGGCTTCATAGTGTGGCAGCTCAGAGTTCAGACACGGGGTTGGCTGGCTTCATAGTGGCAGCTCAGAGTTCAGACACGGGTTGGCTGGCTTCATAGTGTGGCAGCTCAGATTTCAGAGACGGGGTTGCTGGCTTCATAGTGGGCAGCTCAGAGTTCAGACACGGGATTGGCTGGCTTCATAGTGTGGCAGCTCAGAGTTCAGACACGGGGTTGGCTGGCTTCATAGTGTGGCAGCTCAGAGTTCAGACACGGGGTTGGCTGGCTTCATAGTGTGGCAGCTCAGAGTTGAAATATAATGAGGCCATTATGTAGTTTGTTAACATTCAACCCCTTCTGTACCGGCGACGTCTTGTTTACTTTATTCTGGCTACTATTAGACGATTATATTCCGTTTAACAAGGGCCTCCAACAATTAACAGGCTTCGAACTATCTCACTTAACCGTTTTTACTACCACAGATCCTTCTTAAACTGCACAAAATCGTCTAGATATACCTAGAATATACTTAAAAAGACGTCGCCGGTACAGAAGGGGTTAAATTGGGCAAGGGGAAAGAAAACTATGCACTACGATTAATGACAATTATACAGATGGCTTTTAGCTAACTATCCAGCAAAGCGATGACACGACTTAAGGGGAGACTGGCCGTTTGTTTGGTCTATTAATTCATTTATTCATATATTTGTTTAGTTTCCTCCCTAGACCTCCATCAAGCTTAGAAAAACACCCCCTAGACCCCCTTTCAAGATAAATTTGTACATTTTTCGGCAGGCAGAAAACTTTCCCGGCCGAAGACCGGTTCCTCTTAAAATTGCCGGCTCGCTATCGCTCGCCAAGAAAAAATCGACACCTAAATGGCACGAAAGGTCTTAAAATTGACAACGAAATGGAGCGAAAGGTGTTAAAATCGCCAAACTAATGGGCCGAACGTCTTATAACCTCAAAACTAGTGGGGCTAAACATTAGGGAGAAGGGGGTCCAGAAAAACGGTCTGCCTCCCCTTAATATGTTTTAATACAAAGTTTGCTCTAATAGAGTATGGTTGGTTGTTGGAAGGAACATAATAATTGATATTGGTTCAGGAGTAACCATTAATTGCTCTTTCCATTCACATATGCATAGCCTACGTGAGTTGCAGTTGGGGCATAATAAATTGTCGGCAGTGTCCACCAACCTTTAACTGTCTTCGTGGTGCGATGTATAAGGTGTTGATTTTCGGTGTGAGCATCCTGGGTTCGAATCCACGGACTGCCACATGTGTTTGTAAATTTCATTAATCGATTTTAAAGATATTCCTGGAAACCGATGTAAAAACAAATAACCTATTTTGTATTAATTTACCTCCAACACCAAACACCTAACAAAGAAATTATTGAAAATAAGCATGTGGTCCACCTTGCTTCGAACCTGGGTTACCACATACATATTATAAATACTCTAACCATTACACCAACAAGGGAGAACCAAGGGAACATGACTAAAGATTGCATAGGATACAGAGGACAGCCTTTTTGCAAGGCTTCTGGGGCCAAAAATACAACAAACTATATCATGTGTATATATCATGTGTATATATTATGTGTATACAGTATATCAAACTATATCATGTGTACTGTATAATACCACATGAACGAACAGTAATTCAAATATTCCACATAACTTGTATTGCCTTCATATGTTGTCTAGTTGGAGTGTTCCTCCCTAAATAGAATGTAATCATCTGGGATAATTTAGTTGTCGTAATGGGTTCAAAAGTATTAATGCATTTTAGTTCCTTTACCCACCTCCCCTCTCTCTCTCTCTCTCTCTCTCTCTCTCTCTCTCTCTCTCTCTCTCTCTCTCTCTCTCTCTCTCTCTCTCTCTCTCTCCTAAAGGTCAATACCAGGCTGCCTGTGATTACTTAGTATCTTCGGATAATGACCCTTAAGTAAACAGACATTGGACAATTGTTAGCATTATGTCCCTTAATTACTTAAGATGGTAAATGATACATTTTCATATTTGTTTTCTTGATATTTCTTGCTAAAACAGAGTCCCAAAAGTTAGGAGAGCTGAACCGTCTCTGTGGGGTCTTCACCACCACACAGCTTCTTAAGCCTGGCTCACACGAGCCGTCTTTTGCTGCGGGTCCGTTTTCGGGCCTGTGACATCACATACGAAAATCGGACCCGGAAAACTAAAGTTGAAAGGAAATGCGGGCCGCATTCCAGAGTGCGGCCAGGACTCTGGGGTGCGGAACGAACTTTTCTATGTTTTCTGGCGTACAGGTAAACAAACACCTACTAGACGATCGTCGACATGGACTGCGAAACGATCTTTCTTGGTGTTTATTTCCTAATTTTGAACGAAGATGAACCACCACTGTAATTCAGCAATGCATATTAACTAGGAAAATATATAAAAACCGAGGATGTAGCCTGCAGTTGCCCACATATTTAAATAAGTTCTGTTCCTCTCCGTGACCATGTTCATAGAAATATATTGCGTATCATTGAATTAAGAGTGTAGTGGTTAACTCATGATTAGTAAACTTGTAATGCCCTGTACCCGCAAAAATTCCGGAACCCCTGCACTGTACTACCCGAGTTGACGTCTGGGATGGTGTAAAACAGTCGTTGATGGCGAAGTGTAATAAACCCATCACGTGAATCACCACGAGACTATCACCTGGTTCTTTCAAGGAGAACTAAGGTTACTATCCTATTGTACGTCCGTGGTAGTACAGTCGGTTAGCGCGCGGGTTTGGTGAAAACATACTGTCCTTAACCAGGGTTTGAATCCACGCCAGGCATCTCAAAGCCTGGGGAGTTTTCAGGAGGGTTAAATTCCCTTCGCACCCAGCATTTCAAAACTGATGATTAAAAGAAACCGCACTCGCAATTCATTCGTATAGGCTTACTAAAATTGACAACAGATCACGATTAGAAACAACTTATGTGGGCAACGGTACCTAGACATAATTATATGCACTGTAGAAGGGATCAAAATTTTATTGGAGAAACTTATATTGCTGTTGTTCTGTAGGCCTATAGTTATAATCTACAGTAGGTGTTTATTGTCTGTATCTGGAGGCGCGCGAAGCAGTACAACGTGTTAACTTTGGTGGTGCCGCGACGGCTGCCAGGTACACGATCAATAGGTTATCATATTAAACTGCCTTGATGTTTGCCTTGCCATTAAAATAATACATATAGCATATATTGTTATGCGATATTAACTATAATGTAATGGAAATTGGCACAAAAATATTACACAAATTTCACTTCAATGTTCAAAGTACGGAACGGACTTCTTGTGTGAACAGGAAAAAGATTAATCGAATTCATCTTTTTGTCTGGTCCGGAATTTGGTAGACGGCTTCCCGGTTCACACTCACTACGTACGGCCAGCATGTCTGTAAGTGACGTCACTCTGACGTCACAATTTGTTGTACGGGGCACAACACGGCACGGAAAACGGCTCGTTTGAACCAAGATACATAGACTAACAGGTATGTTCACTTTGGCCCAAATATTCGTCCCGCGCGCGCTGGACGTCACTAGGTGATTTTTCAGTAGGGTTCACCAGGTGAGGAGCGGTCAGTCCCGTCCCGACCTCTGGCCAGTTCAGGTCAAGGCTTGGGTCCCGGTCCAGTGAACCCACTCCAGCCATTAGACTTAGATCTCCATGCTGCCTCCAGATTTACTGACAACTTTTCAAATAGCTTACTTTGCTTTTTTTCCAATATGCCCTATTGTGCTATTGCTGGATGCAATTCCAATAATAGCAATAAAAATGTCCCCCATCTACAGTTTCACCGCTTCCCCCCAATAAAGAAATGCAGAAACAGTGGATTGCTCTTTGCAACCCCCAAACAACTATTAATGTCAAGACTGCACGGGTCTGCAGTTTGCATTTTAACCGTAAATCATACAAGAGACACCTTATGTATGAATTATTAAATAAACCAGTCCCCAATCGTCTGATTGTATTGATGGATGATATTCGTCTTAAGCTTAATAATATCGTCTAAATTTGGCTACAATAAAATATTGCACACGTTGCTGATACTCAAGGGTTAATATAGCACACGTTGCTGATACTCAAGGGTTAATATAGCACACGTTGCTGATACTCAAGGGTTAATATAGCACACGTTGCTGATACTCAAGGGTTAATATTGCACACGTTGCTGATACTCAAGGGTTAATATAGCACACGTTGCTGATACTCAAGGGTTAATATAGCACACGTTGCTGATACTCAAGGGTTAATATAGCACACGTTGCTGATACTCAAGGGTTAATATAGCACACGTTGCTGATACTCAAGGGTTAATATAGCACACGTTGCTGATACTCAAGGGTTAATATAGCACACGTTGCTGATACTCAAGGGTTAATATAGCACACGTTGCTGATACTCAAGGGTTAATATAGCACACGTTGCTGATACTCAAGGGTTAATATAGCACACGTTGCTGATACTCAAGGGTTAATATAGCACACGTTGCTGATACTCAAGGGTTAATATAGCACACGTTGCTGATACTCAAGGGTTAATATAGCACACGTTGCTGATACTCAAGGGTTAATATAGCACACGTTGCTGATACTCAAGGGTTAATATAGCACACGTTGCTGATACTCAAGGGTTAATATAGCACACGTTGCTGATACTCAAGGGTTAATATAGCACACGTTGCTGATACTCAAGGGTTAATATAGCACACGTTGCTGATACTCAAGGGTTAATATAGCACACGTTGCTGATACTCAAGGGTTAATATAGCACACGTTGCTGATACTCAAGGGTTAATATAGCACACGTTGCTGATACTCAAGGGTTAATATAGCACACGTTGCTGATACTCAAGGGTTAATATAGCACACGTTGCTGATACTCAAGGGTTAATATAGCACACGTTGCTGATACTCAAGGGTTAATATAGCACACGTTGCTGATACTCAAGGGTTAATATAGCACACGTTGCTGATACTCAAGGGTTAATTCTACAGTATAGTCAAGCGGTGTGGCAAACAAAGTGGACTATGGGTAAACCCCCCCCCCATTTCCCATGGACATTCCCCTGGGTATAGGTGCGACATTCCTTGGCTAGTTAAAAGTTCACCGCTACATATAAATGGCGCTGATAAGCCTCCCTCTCACCCAACCCCTCGGCAGTAGATATTTTTGTTTTTACTTTAACTTAAGTAACTTTCTATGTGGGTACTTTAACTTTTAGCTGATTAACCTTTCAAGTACATACTTTTACTTGAATCATGTTCACACAGAGGGTTCTGATGTTGCCAGTCAAAAGACAGGTGTGTGTGTGTGTGTGTGTGTGTATGAGCGACTACAACATACACTACCGGTACTATTTGTAAAGCAAAATCATGCATAAATACACAGTAATAACAAAGGACAAATAATAATAATAATAATAATAATACAAATTTTAGCATACAGGATTATTGAATAAGAGTTTATTTTTGTTTACCTTCTACTCTCCATTTTCTTTCATATCCCCAAGATTTAAGGATATCAGTCTTGGGTATAAATACCCCATTTTCCAACTGGAGAACACCTACTGACGTCACTGACCTGCGCACCAGGCGGGAGTGAACATACCTGTTAGTCTATGTATCTTGGTTTGAACTAGGCTTTACTCTGTATCAGGGCACAGTGCGTCCCTGTATTGAGTATTGTTCGCGTATGTGGGGACCCTCCACCCATACCGCACTTCTCGAAAGACTAGAGTCAAAGGAATTTCAACTTCTTTACTGCATACACTAATTCTACTTTTGATAAGTTTCCCCTTTCTATATGTCTCTCACGTGGCACATCTAACAGCCCTCTATCGTTAACAACTCCTCTGTTTCCATTTCCACTCATTAATCCTTCGAAATACTCCTACCATCTATCTATCTATCTATCTATTGCCTGACGCCGTGATCCCCGAAGGGGTGGCCACGAACGAACCGCCCCCATGCACCTCTGTCCCCAGTCAGTCGACGCCCCTCCCCCCAACCAGCACCGCCTTCGTTCATGTAGTTCCTCACTCCATCCTTCCACCTCATATTCGGTCTACCTCTCCCCCTCTGTCCCTCCACCTCGCTCTCGTACACCCTCTTAGTCATTCTCTCGCTTTCCATACGTTCCATATGGCCGAACCATCTCAAGTTGTTCCTTTTCACACTTTCCAGCACATCTACCTCCACACCACACCTCCTTCTTACTTCCTCATTAGTCTGTCTATCCCTCCATGTAACTCCGCACGCACTCCTTAAGTAATTCATTTCCACTGCTCTCACTCTTGGTCTGAGTCTCTCAACCAACGTCCATGCTTCGCTTCCGTAAGTCAGTGTCGGGATTACCACACTGTCATGCAAGGACTTCTTCACTTCCATACTGACCACCCTATTTTGTTACTGCTTTTAGCGTTCCTACAACCCTCTTCCCCTGTTGTACCCTCTCCCGCACCTCTTCATCCATAGTCCCATCTTTACTCAACACACTGCCCAGATACTTAAAAGAGTTGACGATCTCCATAGCCTGACCGTTCAGCTTCACCTCACACTCTGTGACTTCACCCCTTTCGAAGACCATAACCTTGCTCTTCCCCGTATTTACCTTCAAATTCCGTTTTTCGCACACTCCTACCATCCCTCCCTTATATGAACTACATCCTGCATTTACGCAATTCCTTCCAAAATAATTGCTTAATATTCTCTGCAATGTTTTCATTAATTTCTTTCCCAAATCCTCATTTACCTTCTCTTTCTCTTCCTTAACTAATCTCTTTACTTTGTTGTTGCTCTCCTTGTAATTACTTTTATTTTCTCCACAGTTCATATTCGGCACCCACACAAGCTATTTACTTCCTTATCTTCCACAGCCTCTTTCACTCTTTTATCCCGTCATGCAAAAAAAAAAAAAAAAAAAAAAATGCTGTCCCTTTTCTTCCATTTCTGATCTTGCACACACCACATACATGCTTCGCATTCTTCACCAGGCAGTTCGTATATATCGTCCATGCACTTTCAATCTCCATACTATCCATGTCATATGCAATTAATTCTTCTTTCACCCACCCTTTGCTTGTATTCTTCTGCTGTATCCTGATTGTTAATTTTAGCATTACAATTCCTTCTCCTATCTTTCGTCCACGCTCCTCTCAACTTTACCTTGCATGGCACAATCATATGATCAGAGAGTCCTCCACTCAAACCTCTCACAGCTTTTGTATCACTTATAATTATATACTGGCATGATAGCGTAATGCATAGTGCGCGGAATTTCGATGTGAGTATCCTGGGTTCGAGTCCTCGGAGTGCCACATGTATTTGTTGATATAATTAATTGAGCTTAGATGTGAAGTTGGTTGGTGCAAAAAACATAATAATACATCAGCAATCATTCCTCTCTCTACCAACACATAATCAACCATACTTCTATCATCCTGTCTTTCAACACTTTAAGGGGAGTCAGTTGGTTTTTCGAGTCCTCGTCCTCCCTCATGTTTAGCCCTATTAGTTATGAGATTTCAAGACATTAGCCACATTAGTTTGGCGATTTTCAGACCTTTTGCCCCATTTATTTGCCAATATTAAGACCTTTCGTGCCATTTAGGTGTCGATTTTTTTCCTGGCGAGCGATAGTGAGCCTGTATTTGAAGAGGAATCGGCCTTCGGCCTGGACATTTTTCTACCGAAAAATGTACAAATTTATATCGAAGGGGGGTCTTGTGGGTGTGTTTTTAAGTTTGACAGAGGTTTAGAGAGCAAACTAAACCCCCTCCTTAAACCATTGAGCCGAATCAGTAAATTATGCTGCACAATACCGTCTGAGCTCCCTTAATACCATGTAAGTAACTATGTTGAGACATGTTAGAGTCCAGTAAGCTCGTAGAAGTATAGGATGATAATTCACGGTCAAGGAAATAATAAATCCTACTGTTACTCAGGCCCAATCCTCACTTTTTCACTTTTTTTTTTTTTTTTTTTTTTTTTTTTTTTTTTTTGGGGGGGGGGGGACACAACACAGAACCAGAATCGGGGGAACAAAAACAATGAACACAAAAAAACAAAACATGTAATAAGATTAATTGAAAATATTTTGGGTGATATCATTATAAACAGAAGTAATATATTGGCTGGTTCTAGTACTTTACTTATTCATTATCTAAACATATACAGTATAATCGTCATGGGCCAAAATGATCGAGTTATAGTGATCTACCTTCTATTATGTTGTGCAATTTAGGTTTACATGTCTGCCTGCCGAGATCGGAGCCGGTCGGGGGCCGGGGGAGTGCTGGAGCGACCTTGGTAACCCTGGTCTCTGGGTATTCTCCTGGGTGACCTAGATGTGTGTGAATATTGTGTTTTGTCTGTGTTTGTTCGCTGTTTTGTCTTGTGTTTTGTGTTTTCCTGTTCTTGCTCTGTCATGAGTCGGCCACCCCCAAGAAAAAAAAATAGAGGAAAATAAAATAAAAAATATGAAAAGTGGGGATTGGGCCTGAGCATATAGATAGATATAGATAGATAGAATTTAGGTTTCCAGTGCTCAACAATATTATAAGTAACACCCCGTTCTTTAAGGGGGGATATGAGCCGGTTTTCTGGACCACTTTCTCCCTCATGTTTAACCCCATTAGTTTTCAGATGTTAAGATATTTGCCTAATTAGTTAGTCGATTTTAAATCCTTTCACCCCATTTCTTCGTCAATATTTCGACCTTTCGTGCTATTTAGGTGTCGATTTTTTTCCATGGCGAACGATAGTGAGCCTGTAATGTTAGAAGAACCGGCCTTTGGCCGGAATTTTGTTCTACCGAAAAATTTACAAATTAATTTAGAAGGGGGATCTAATGGATTTTTTTTTTTAATTTGATGGAGGTATAGGGAGGAAACTAGAACAATCATGAATACATGCAAAAATCGCCCAAAAACTGACCCATCTCCCCTTAACATTAATATCAATTACAAACCCCAATGTACTTGCATAAACCAATGAAAGCATATGGCCCTCCCGGGATTCGAACTCGGGACACCACACCCAGAACATAAGCATCTAAACCATCACACCACCAACATAATAGAACTAGCGGAGCACTGTAGAAAGCGCGTACCTGGGTCTACAATGGTGGAAGCATGCGCTGTACCGATCGCCTGTTAAGGGACCCCACCTCGCTTTTCTTTTTTTCTCTTTCTCTCCCTCTCTCTTTGGCTTGTATCCATTCGGCCCCATTCAGCCTACTGTTTTAAGACGTTTACCCCCATCCAGGTGTCAATATTTTCCTGGTGAGCGGTAGCGAGTCAGCATATATATATATATATTTTTGTTTTGACAGCAAGCTAAATTTGTACATTTTTCGATAGAAAAATGTCTCCGGCGAAGCCGGATTTCTTCATTCAATGACGATAAACGTCTCAAAACAGTTGGCTGAATGGGGCCGAATGGATACAAGCCAGAGAAAAAGAGAATAGGAGAGAAAGAGAGAAAAAGCAGGTGACCCCCCTTAAAGCAATGCACTGTTTCTTTTCGGGTGACGGTAAATTGAATCCCTTAGTAGTTTATTTTTCGATACTAAGTGGACACATATGGAACCACTATATATATATCTCCATCATATATAGACCAAGTGTATATAATCAGCACCATATATCACTAATCAACATCTTTAAAATAACTGATACGTTTTAATGGGCACTTTGCAATTTACCGTCAGTTGAAAAGAAACAGACTATAGACATATACCATCCATGCTATCTGTTGGGAGGATGAACTACGCTGACCTCTAGTTTTCTTTTAGTTATATTTAAGGGGAGGTTTTTAGTTAGTTCGCTAGACTTTCATCAAGCTTAACATTACAGCCCCTAGACCCCCATTCAAGATAAATTTGTACAATTTTCGGTAGAAAAATGTCCCGGCCGAAGGCCGGTTCCTCTTAAATTACAGGCTCGCTATCGCTCGCCAGGAAAAAACGACGCCTAAATGGCACGAAAAGTATTAAAATTGACAGAAATGGGGCGAAAGTTCTTAAAATCGCCAAACTAATGGGGCGAACGTCTTAAAATATCAAAATCAATGGGGCTAACCATGAGGGAGTAAGGGGTCAAGAAAAAATATCCCTCAAGTGGAAATCTCCCCTTAATCACCTAAGGGGTAGTGCTTGGTTGTTGGTCAATGTTTGTATTTATTAATTTATTTTTTAGTGTCCTCGCTAGACCTCCATCAAGCTTAGAATAACACCCCCTAGACCCCCTTTCAAGATAAATGTGTACATTTTTTGGTGGAAAAATGTCCCGGGCGAAGGCCTAGTCCTTCTAAATTTAATAACAGGGTTGCTATCGCTCGCCAGGAAAAAATCGACACGTAAAGGGCACGAAAGGTGTTTCTATTGAAAAATAAATGGGGCGAAAGGTCTTAAAATCGACAAACTAATGAAACGAACGTCATAAAATCTCAAACACAATATGCTAAACATGAGGGAGAAGGGGGTCTAGAAAAAACGATTACTGCCCCCTTAATAGATGCAATGCTAATACATATGGACAATCATTCGCATATAATAATAATCCGCTATGCCTAGAACATTATACCTCGGAATTCAAAGAGTTCTGTATTATAGCGAGTTACGAGGAGGGGTCACGTGTCTTTCACACATTTGCAGTGTGTGTACCGCACTGTACACTCTTATCTACTGCAGAATATCTCTCTTGAATAGACCACAAGGCAGCTGATGTAATAACTATATATTCTCTCTCTCTCTCTCTCTCTCTCTGTCTGTCTGTTTGTCTGTCTGATTGTCTGTCTCTCTCTCTCTCTCTCTGAACAATGTTCAGAACTTGTTAAGAAGGCAAACCAAATAATTGGCTTTATAGGCAGGTCATTTGAGTATAAATCCAAAGAAGTAACCCTTTACAATTCCTTAGTCCGCCCTCTTCTGGAATACCTGCGTTCAATCCTGATGCCCTTATTATCAAAAAGATATAAACAAGCTAGTACGAGTTGAACAACGTAGAGTTACAAAAATTATATTTAGCCTAAAGAACAAACCATACGAGAAGCGTCCTAGAGAATTAAATATATGTCCTTTAATCCAGCTTAGATTAAGAGGCGACTTAATTCAAGTGTTCAAAATCATCAAAGGCATCGACAATAAGAACTGTAGTAAATACTTCACCATCGACCAATTTAATTACACGCGGGGAAACGGTTGCAAAATTATTGGTAAATCATTTACACTCACACGAATCTAAGAATTTCTTCTTCAATCGAGTTGTCAACTTGTGGAATGGGCTTCCTCGAGACGTTATAGACTGCAGCACCGTTGATTTTTTAAAACTTCGCATAGACATAATTATATCTTGCATCAAACCCGCGACTGACTGCGTCTGTAAATGAATAACTTTATTTTATTTCCCCCCTCAGATTCATCAAAGATTATTGAGTATATACAGTATATATTACTAAGGCGTTACTCTCTTTTTCCCAGATATACGAAAGATCACTTATAACTGTATTATGTTACTAACCCAATTGTCCCCTACTAACTTCCTAATCCTGCCACAGACATTAGTTCCAGGGCAGTAGTTCCCTTTCTAATTTTCCCTTACCCGCTCCGAGCCACTGTTTAGACACTTGATCCTCAGTGTTTTGGAGGACAAGCAGCCTAGAGGGGTCACTAGATCTGTTGTTGCTTGATTTCCTTTGTACTTCTTTATACTCTCTCTCTCTCTCTGTATCTGTCTGTCTGTCTGTCTGTCTCTCTCTCTCTTGGTTCCGGATGGCTATATTTCTGGTAAATCTGGGTGGTCTCAGTGCCATGGCAACCGATTCACCTCAACCTGCAGCTCGCTACACTAGTTCACTTTATACAATACCATTTTTAACCCCTTGACTTGGAGTGGTCTTTCCGAAGTTTAAGGAGAAGGGTTTATTTTTAAGTCGATTATTTCATATATATATATAAATATTTGTTTTTTACTTTCCTCCCTAAACCTTCATCAAACTTAACAAAACATCCATTAGATCCCCCTTCTAGGTTAATTTGTAAAATATTTGGTAGAAAAATGCTCCGGCCGAGGCCGGTTCTTCCAAAAGTACTGGCTCACTTTCGTTCGCCAGCAAAATAATCGACACCTAAATAGCACGAAAGGTCTTAATATTGACAAAGAAATGAGGCGAATGGTCTTAACATCGACAAACTAATGGGGCAAATGTCTTAAAATGTCAACAGTAATGTGGCTAAACATGAGGGAAAAGGGGATCTAGACAAACGACCCCCCCCCCCTTAATGGAGTCCCGCAATGTCATAAAGAATACGATTTTAAGGGGAGATTTCCACTTGAGGGATCTTTTTCTTGACCCGTTTCTCCCTCATGCATTGGGACTATCCCATTGCTTTTGAAATGTTAAGACTTTCGACCCATCAGTTTGGCAATTGTAAGAGCTTTCGCCCCATTTCTGTCAAGTTTAAGACCTTTCGTGCCATATAGGTGTCGATTTTTTTCCTGGCGAGCGATAGCGAGCCTGTAATTTAAGAGGAGCCGGCCTTCAGCCGGGACATTTTTCTACCGAAAAATTTACACATTTATCTTGAAAGGGGGTCTAGGGGGTGTAATTGTATGCTTGATGGAGGTTTAGGGAACAAACTAATAACCTCCCCTTAAAGTTTTCATTGCAAGGGGATGGTTGATTTAAGTTTATCTTTTCAACAAAATAGTTATCTGTCTTTCCAGAAGTAAATATATTTAATACATTTTAAGCAGAAATAAACGGAAATTTTACTAGAAATGCTGAATATTTCTTTCAAGCATCATTACAATACCACCATTATTCATTTACATAATAATTCAGTCAATTGTATTCAGAATTCCATACATCTATCTATCTATCTATCACCAGACGCCTTACTCCCCTTAACCCATTCAATACCTGGGACGTCCTATTCATCCTATTCTGGCAACTATTAGACGTTTTGATTCAGGTTAGGAAAGACCTCTAGAAATAAAAAGGCTTCAAACCATCTAACCCAACTCTATAAACTACCACATATCCTTCCTAAGCTGCATAATATAGTCTAAATATAGCTAGAATAAAATATAACACACATCGCTGGTACTCAAAGGGTTAAAGAGGGTGGCCATACACAAAATCCCCCCAAGCGAACCTAAGAGGGACAACCCAATGCCAGTTTACTCAAGGACTTACAGGACTTACGACCAAGGCTAACGAGTCCCATCCACCCGAATTTGTATATGGTTGTCTCCCCTATATGGGTTGCCAACCAAGGCTAACGAGTCCCATCCACCGGGTAGAATTTTAAGTATTTATTGTTTTAGATTGAATACCACATTAAGACAGATACAAAATTAATTATTTAGCGAATTAACCTGTGGTTTTATTATCGCTCGCCAGGAAATAATCGACACCGAAATGGCACGAAAGGTCCTAAAATTGACAACGAAATAGGGAGAAAAGGTGTTAAAATCGCCAAACTAATGGGCCGAACGTCTTATGATCTCAAAACTAGTGGGGTCTAAACATTAGGGAGAAGGGGGTCCAGAAAAACGGTCTGCCTCCCGTTAATGTTAGAAACTGAGTTGAGATAGGACAGAACCCTCAGGAACACCGGAGTTGAAAGGTCGAGGAAGTGAGCAATGGCCATCCATAACCGAAATTATGGAACGGCCAGAAAGGACATTCGAGATTAAGGGAAGACTGGCCGTTTGTTTGGTCTATTAATTGATTTATTCATAAATGTGTTTAGTTTCCTCGCTAGACCTCCATCAAGCTTAGAAAAACAACCCCTAGACCCCTCCCTTCAAGATAAATTTGTACATTTCTCCGTAGAAAAATGTCCCGGCCGAAGGCTGATTCCTCTTAAAATTGCAGGCTCGCTATCGCTCGTCAGGAAATAATCGACACCTAAATGGCACGAAAGGCCTTAAAAAGATAACGAAATGGGGCGAAAGGTCATAAAATCCCCAAACTAATGAAACCAACGTCTTAAAATGTCAAAACTAGTGGGGCTAAACATTAGGGAGGAGGGGTCCAGAAAAACGGTCTTCCTCCCCTTAAGGAATGGAACCGTACCAAATGAAGACACCAACTCTATGGTAATGGTAAGAGTTTAAAGATAGAAGTAGAGTATATACAAATATGTCAAGAAGATAATTCTCAAATGTAATGCAATCTACCTATTGCTTTCAAGTACAGTATATCCTATAAACTGAAAGTTGAGGAGATTTTGTTTTTGTTTTCTCTATCTATCTATCTATCTATCTATCTATCTCTCTCTCTCTCTATCTATCTATCTATCTCTCTCTCTCTCTATCTATCTATCTATCTATTTATCTCTCTCTCTCTCCCTCTCTCCCCCCCCCCCCTCACCACCTGTCCTGCCTCCTCCTTCCATCCACCACCAACAAGTTCTAAACTAGTTCTCCAACAAGGCCAGATCCTGAGCAGTATTGCCTGGCCTCCCACCCTCACCCAGGGTTACCAAATCAAGTCCGCTAAATAGTAAATAAAAGTCGAAAATCGCTAGAATAATACCACAATCTCTACAGTGTCACTATTAAATGGCCCAAATCTGCTGAATATCGCTAGAATTTATGTGGCTAGATGTAAAATTTGCCTCTAGATCGAAGTACTGTAAATACCTCTAGAACTAGCGGGAAAGTAGCTAAATTGGCATCACTAACCCTCACCCCTTCTCCCAAATATATATGGCAAGGATTCCTTATAACACAAAGGCTGAATAGCTACATATACATTTCAATCAAAAGATGTTTGTATTATCTATTTTTCTGCTTCCGTGCAATTTTATTCAGCTTGTGAATTGTCTGGCAAATGCAGAGGTTATCGAAAATTAAGCTTGAATCCATTGAGGTTGTTACGTATCTTGATCCTCAAGTGGTTAACTTGATGAATCTAGATAGCACAGAGATATATATTAAGGTATCAGTCAGCTGAAGGCAAAACAAAAGTAAAATCTAATAAAATTATTTCCTGTTGTTGCTTCCTTTCCTTTTGGATCTTAGGACTTGGTATCCTTTATTGACTGATACTCTTTAATTATGAAAAAATACTGAAACTAATTAAAGTCATGTAGTATTTATAAAGAATTATTATTTAACCGAAGCTTAGTAGGCTATGGTTATGAACCGAATAAGTTATATCTAAAGAAGGACTATTAATTCTATAAAAAGTCTTGAAAGATAAATATTAAGGTAAGAATATTTCTGTCTCTTACCCTTTTTGAAATGAATAGATAGTTTTCTTATATGTCCTTTTATTTATATTTAATGTAATTATTCTTGGTTCTTGTCTTACGTTAATAGTATTATATTATTATTATCATCAGGATTAATATCAAAGTCACATAAAAAGTTAGATATATATTTAATAATTAGTTAAATGCATTTCTTAACCACGTAACATTGAGGTTTGATTATGAGTAAATTAAGTTACAGGATCGCTTCATAGATTCGATTCAGGTCTCACTCAAATAATATGAAAAGCGAAAATAATATTTTGAAGCTAAAAGAATTTTCTTCAGCTTAGGAAATCACTAGAAGTAATATTAACACAGCCATGTTAGTCTAAGGCGATATTACTAATATGAGACAATAGCATCACCGTACTAAGCACCGGTAAGCAATGTAAGCTTAATTAAGAGAAAATGAAAGAACTCGTAAGTATTAATATAAAACAATAGTATTACTTTCATCATAACCCAATTACTTAAAGAGTCCACAAGTTAGTCAACTAAAATAGTTACCTACATAATAATAGCGTTAACGTTAATTCCCAATCAAATAGTTAAGTACATAAATAGTAGCGTTAACGTTAATTCGCAATCAAGTAGTTAAGCACATAATAGTAGCGTTAACATTAATTCCCAATCACATATCTCACTAACCAACATAAGGTAAGTGTTTACACCGAACACACTTAACACACACTTATATAATCTGACTGACAGTCACAATCCCATTATAATACTTCACCCCGTCTTCCTCCAGCTGCAAGTTCACCTTCCCCAACTCCAAATGAGACTGATTTGAATGCCCACTACTCGGGTCTTATATACTAAACAATGATGGTGTAGGAACGAATCAGGAGGCGAGTGATGGTGCGTGCCGCTATCATAGCTCCTCGAGTTGCATAGCAGGTGCCTGGTCCAATCACAGCTCCTGGCGTCGATCATACGTCATAGCGTCGGGTCATCGAAGTAGTTGGCAGGGTCCCCTATGACGCACGCAGGTGTGAAGGTTTGTTTGCTGGTATGCGGGCGAGCTGGTTTCCCACTCGCTAGTTCGCTCGCTAGTCTGCTTCGCCGCTTGGGTAGTTTGACACTCCTTCAACTCTAATTCTAACTCTTAAATTAACATACAGGGCTCCGTATGTCAGAAGGTATAAACATTTATTTCATAAATTAATAGAAGAAACTGATGGTATGTGTGATGGATGTTGTAACTGTATAGTTTAAATAAAATCTAAAAAATTCATATTTTAAGTCGCGGACACTAATTTTGTTAAGGGGAGACTGACCGTTTGTTTGGTCTATTAATTCATTTATTCATATATTTTTGTAGTTTCCTCCCTAGACCTCCATCAAGATTAGAAAAACACCCCCTATACCCCCTTTCAAGATAAATTTGTACATTTTTCGGTAGAAAAATGTCCCGGCCGAAGGCCGGTTCCTCTTAAAATTGCAGGCTTGCTATCGCTCGTCAGAAAATAATCGACACTTTAATGGCATGAAAGGTCTTAAAATTGACAACTAAATGGGGCGAGAGGTATTAAAATCGCCAAACTAATGGGCCGAACGTCTTATAATCTCAAAACTAGTGGGGCTAAACATTAGGGAGAAGGGGGTCCAGGAAAACGGTCTGCCTCCCCTTAAAATGTGAAGCCTCGACCAGAGTAAACGATCCTTCGAAAGGCAAATATATAAAAAAGAAGCCAAACAGAGATTTAATTCATCACGAGATAGCTTTGAAAATATATAGAATGCAATATTAATCGAATGTGTACGTACTCCTATGTATCTATGCCGAAAACATGCCTGGAATGTAAAAATCAATTCTTTAAAGATTGCGGAAAGGTACAGTAGGTTCACAACATAACTATTATTACTATTATTATTATTATTGTAATTATTATTATTATTATTATCAGTAGTAGTAGTAGTAGTAGTAGTAGTAGTAGTAGTAGTAGTAGTAGTATTCTTATTGTTACATACATACATACATACTCTACATACACACACACACACACACGTATCGAAGGTTGGTGGGAGGGAGGGGATGGGGGGGGGGGAAGAGAAGTTGTAGGAGGCGTAATTAATGGAACCTGGCTGGCTTCTCTGTTTACTGTGTATCCATGTGTGTGAGAGAGAGAGAGAGAGAGAGAGAGAGAGAGAGAGAGAGAGAAAAAAAAGGGAGGGAGGAAAGAGAGGTAGTAATATGAGTGTTTGCAAGCTTATATATATACACACATATACAGTATATATATATATACCATTATTATATGTTTACTTACACAGTATGATAATTTCCATGCGTCCATTGTTTTGTTTAACGGTTATCAGAGCAATGGATCCATAAAAATAACTTGCCAGAAAATTGTTGCATTATAAATAGGGAATTTTTCCTGGTGTTGAAGTATATAATTATGAACAAATAAACAAATATATGTTTAAATCATTGTGGGTATAATTATGTGGACGGAAAACTAATGCATTTATAAGAACATAGTAGCCATATTTACACTACTATTTTGTAAAACAGTGTCTAGGTAATTTCAATACATATATATTATTTAGAAGTTGAAATATCTCTGTAGCAATTATCCACCTAAATGCGCGTTACTTAGTTGTGTGAGTAGTACGGTCGCGCTAATAAGTCATGGCCCAGCTGTCATTACGTTTGGCTCGCTCTGTGCTGTATTAATGTATGTCAGATGTTGAATAGGTTGAGTAAGTGTGGGAACAGGTTTGTACATTTCACTCGATATGAAGAAATGAAGCTTAGATATTGCTGATACCAATTATTGATCAAAACATACTTGGCCGAGACATCACTTATTAGCGTGACTGTACATAAATGGTGTAGGTGTAGTGAGGAGCACAAGACAAGCCAACACACTAACACCTTCAAGCAACACCACTCTCGCTGACAGATACACCACTGCTTGGTTTTTGGTCTATATATTTATTTATTACAGTAATTTTGAGTTTCCTTGCTAGACCTCCATCAAGCTCCTCCGTTAAACCCCCTAGACCCTCTTTCAAGACATATTTGTACATTTTTCGGTAGAAAAATGTCCCGGCCGATGGTCAGTTCCTTCTGAAAGTACAGGATCGCTAACGCTCGCCAGGAAAAAATCGACACCTAAAGCGAATGAAATGTCAAAATATTAACAAAGAATGGGGCGAAAGATCTCAAAATCGTCAAACTAATGGAACAAACGTCTTAAGACCTCAAAACAAACATGCTTAACATGAGGGAGAAGGGTGTCCAGATAAAGCGAGTAGTACCCCCTTAAGGTGAGCCTCGGGGAGTTGAGCACCACCAACGGAAATGCTGCTTATAGTTGAAATTGTATAATGTAATAACCCGTTCAGTACCAGGGACGGCCTTTGCATCATATTCTGGCAACTATTAGACGATTTTATGCAGCTTAGGAATGACCTTTAGCCAAAATAAGGCTTCAAATGATCTCAACCAACCCCTTTAACTACCACAGATCCTTCCTAAGCTGCATAATATCGTCTAAATGTAGCTAGATTAATATATAACACTCAAAGGGTTAAGTAAAATCCGTTTACCATTTCAGTGGGGTTGTTTTTGTATAACCATAAACATTATAAGACTAATCTAATATGAAATAAGAACTACTATAGTTCGTTCATTGGTTTGCTGGTCATATGTTCATTGGTCATATATGTTGGTTTGCACTATTTGAACGGTATATATATACTGTATCTAATCACCAATAGGATCTTCTTTTTTCAATTATAGTCCGTTCATTTTTGGTTGGGCAGAAATCGTAACTCCTAACCTCTCATACCTCAAAAAGGACTTGAGTAATCGAGCTAATAATTCTACCAAATAGGAAGACTTGGATAAGGAACAGGTGTGGAAATTGACAGCTCAATTTAATTTAGCCCTTTTTGAGTTACAGAGGTTAGAGGTTACGATTTCTGCTCAACCAAGAATGAACGGACTATAATTGAAAAAAGAAGATCCTATTGGTGATTAGATACAGTATATACCGTTCAAATAGTGCAAACCAACATATAATCATTGTACGCCGTTTATGTTTGTGTTATAATCTTACCATTATTAAGGCAATGTATGATACTATGCTTGAAATATAACTCACTCAATCAAAGGTTTATTTGACTCACTTAGTCAAAGACATATTTAATATTTATATGACTGTGATTTAATTTATACAAATATAATATATTGCATGGCCTTAACAATAATCAGGTTAAAACACAGCCATAAACAGAGTACAGTAATCATGTTTATTTGAACGGTATTAACTTTATTTAATCACAACAACAACATATTTAGAACATCAATCGTATTGTTAATTTGTTTCACAGCGTCCATTAGTCTATGCAAATATGTATGTTATTGGCTTGCTTTTCCACACAATCCACCTTGTTTCTCCTTCGTCGTTTTCTTTCTCTTTCCTATTCAATTATATTTGTTTTGTTATCACATATTTTTCTCCTTTCTTCTTGGCTTCTATCTCTTCTTGTATAAATGTCATATCCATGTTTGCTCCCCCTCTTGTTTATCTTTCATATCCATGTTTGCTCCCCCTCTTGTTTATCTGTCATACCCATGTTTGCTCCCCCTCTTGTTTATCTGTCATACCCATGTTTGCTCCCCCTCTTGTTTATCTGTCATATCCATGTTTGCTCCCCCTCTTGTTTATCTTTTCATATCCATGTTTGCTCCCCCTCTTGTTTATCTTTTCATATCCATGTTTGCTCCCCCTCTTGTTTATCTGTCATACCCATGTTTGCTCCCCCTCTTGTTTATCTGTCATATCCATGTTTGCTCCCCCTCTTGTTTATCTTTTCATATCCATGTTTGCTCCCCCTCTTGTTTATCTTTTCATACCCATGTTTGCTCCCCCTCTTGTTTATCTGTCATACCCATGTTTGCTCCCCCTCTTGTTTATCTTTTCATATCCATGTTTGCTCCCCCTCTTGTTTATCTGTCATACCCATGTTTGCTCCCCCTCTTGTTTATCTTTTCATATCCATGTTTGCTCCCCCTCTTGTTTATCTGTCATATCCATGTTTGCTCCCCCTCTTGTTTATCTTTTCATATCCATGTTTGCTCCCCCTCTTGTTTATCTTTCATATCCATGTTTGCTCCCCCTCTTGTTTATCTTTTTCCCTTTCGGACTAATACCCCATGTTCAATTTGTCATTGTTTTCTATACTCTCTTCTTCCCTTTGCTCATCTGTCCATTTCCCAACTCTCCATTTTATCCCTCCCATCCACTCTCATTTCCTGTCCTTCGCCTCCTTCCCATTTCTCCTATCTTTCTCCAGTGACATTTCGTATATTCTCCACTGCAGCCTCCTCCTTCCTTACAACTCCCAGGACGACCTTGGCTCTAAAGTGAAAACCCATTAATTCTTTGGAGATATTTTACGCGAGTCATAATTTCCCCAGGATGGTCAGCCCCTGAGTGTAGCCAGCTGCTTTCCTTGGTGTTCCAGCCAAAATGTTAAAGCTGATCTGAGGTTCTGATGCTAGAACAGTCCGCTATGCCAATTTATATATATCGTAACAGGTTAGAACGGTATAGAATCATGGGGTGTTTGAGTTGAGTGACCAGTTAATTTCCATAATATTTTTGTGTGTAGATTTCATCCTAAAGATAACGTGGGTACTGGGTACTGCTATCTTGATTCATAAAATGAGCATGCCAATTTGCGTGTGAGGTTTTTCTGCTAAGACAATAGACAGACAACTGATCACCTAATCTCTAAACTGCAACTGCCATTGGTGGAAACAAATGGACATCAATAAACAATCGTAGTGAAAACCCAAATTCAGGAACAACTGTATTGGAGGACCAAATTCTTTGCCGTAAAATAAATTTATAGTAAACACAGATTGAGTTAATCTTACATACTGTAATCCCAACGACCTGAAAATAAACACTATTTAGTCTGGAAAATGTCGATTCCCATCCACTTCGGTGTGTTTTATCTGGTGTGGTAAAACACTGGCCGGATATTGGCAGCGGTGAGGGCACTGGAGTGGCTGGGGAGAAGTGTGTGGGTTAGAGCTGTGACTACAACACATCCTTTACTATAGTGGAGACTAAATTTATTTATAAATATTCAAACAGTAACCAACCTTTAACAAATAAAAATAAAACGTTTGGAGTCTTCAACGCAGTAGACACTTATTTAAATAATCGATATATTAAACAACAAAAATACAATGATTCAGAGTAAAACATTTCGTTTAGGCCAGTAGATACAGATCAGTAGAGATAACTTAGAACAGTCGAAACTATTTTAGAACATTGTGATACCTTTGTAAACATTTAGTACATGAGTAACATTATTTTAAACTTTAGAAATATTTATAAATGTACAGCATAATATGTTTAGGATGGAAAAGGTTCTCGCCAACAATAGTGATTAAAGAACTAAAGCGATACTCACCAGTAGAAGAGATAGTTGTTGTTGTTGTTGTTGTTCCCCGAGCTGCCTGGCCGAACAGCCCCAAGGCCCCGAGCAAGACCAAGGCCATAACCGAGCGCCCCCACAGAACACTCCTTGCCGACCACAATAAAGCCTGGGTGACCGAAGCCACTCCATAGCGGGGAGCTGAGGAGGGTGCGGAAACGCCCGGGAAACCAAAGCCCCACCCAGGGCCCTGTGCCCCTCAACAATTATGAAGAGAAAGTTGAGGGGCAAAGGAAATATGTGACGCTTTGGCTTCCAATCTTGGTAGATTGGGAGGTCATTCCACGGAAGAGACGCCGTCACTTGAGATCTAGACAATATATAAGTAAAAGGAACAGTCAGAGTAAGCTCTGGGTATGGCAGAGATCGCTCAGTTCTCACTCTGACAGACCAGCCCATCACCAAGAAGAGATAGTTATGAAATATAGATATTCTTTCGGGTAGTATAAAATCCGTTAGTGTAGTAGAGACAATATTTGAGATCAATAGAACTTTTGTAGAGTTATAGATGTAATAGCACATATTCAAATTTATTGATAGCATTAGGAACTAGGTCTATAGAGGAGTAGATACCTTAAGACAAATACAGATCTTTAGAGCATTAGATAAGCTTAAAGCAATACATAATGTGTTGGTGGAGGTCCCATAGTATAAATACTAACCACTAAAGTAGTACATATATTTTATAACACCAGATATCCATATTAAACATTATATTGATTTGAGCAGTAGATATTCTGAAGAGCAGCATGTTTTGCTTAGTGAATTATATAAGCAGTAACTATATATTAGAGGAATGGCGATTATTTAATCTATGTTAGCAAGATTGGAATTGTTGTGTACAAAACGCATTTTATGTCATGTTCTAAAGTGTAATGGTTCTAATATATATATATATATATATATATATATATATATATATATATATATATATATATATGTATATATACATATATATATATATATATATATATATATATATATATATATATATATACAGCTTCTTTTTCTATGTGTATGAAAGGGACAACAGGTAGACTACCTGTAACGAGTGTCTCCTCCAAAGCCAAAAGAGTGATAGAGAGCCAAATTCAAGGGACGTTGGGGTCAAGATACCTGGACACACGAAGCTTAAAGCAGTCAAAGTCATAGGATGAAGGAATTATTGATTGAGGGAGAGAGTTCCAGGGTCCACTTGTTGAGGAGAAGAGTAACAGAATATTTTTTTAATTCTTGGGTTAGAGAGCTGGTTAGAATAGGGGTGGGATTGTGTTGAAAGGCAGGTGCCTTCCACTCGCTATAAGGGAGGGGATATGCACTGAGAAAGCTTTGAATAACTCTGATTGTTGTAATAGCGATAGAATAGTGAAAGAGATGGAGTATTGTGGCATGTAGAAAGAGATTGTAGGGAATTAGTAAGAGGTGATGAGTTGATTAGACAGAATGCTTTGGACTCTACCCTTATGAGAAGTGCGGTGTGGGGGGAACCTCTCCACACATGCGAAAAATACTCAATGCATGGGCTCAATGTACCCCAGTACAGAGTAAGAAGCCGTACAGGGTAGGAACCCATGGAGTCGGTTGAGTACACACAATCTCTGGGAAGCCGCTTTAACAAGAGTGGTGATATGTTCTTTCCATGAAAGGTTGGAGTAAAAAGAGACACCAAGGATATTGAGAGAATATGAGGGGTGGTTTTGTGTATTGTTGGAGAGTATGGGATAGTCGTATGGAAGATTGTGATGGGTGATGGGTAGATAGATGGAGAAATAGCATTAACAGTAATAAGGTTTTCTCTGCCCCAATCAGATATTATTGAAAGATCAGAGGATAGGCACGCTATGACCTCATCATGTGAGGGACTTTGAGGAAGGAGGTTATGGAAAACAAGTTGAATAGTGTAAGGTAGAGTCATCAGCATATGAGTGGATAGGACTAGAGATACAGTTGAGAATATCATTAATGAAAATATGAAATAAGACTGACAATAGGACAGAATCCTTAGCAACACCAGAGTTAATAGGGTGAGGAAGTGAACGTTGGCCATCCACAACCGTAGCTATGGAACGTCCAGCAAAGGGAATTTGATATAAAGGTACATATAGAGGGACTGAAGCCAAAAGAAGGTAGTTTGGAAATAAGTGATTTGTGCCAGACTCTATCAAAAGCTTTCGATATGTCTAGCGCAAAAGTAAGTCTCACCAAAGTCCCGAAAGGAGGATGACCAAGAGTTAGTAAAGTAGAAAGCATATCACCAGTTGAGCAGCCTTTTTGGAAGTCATGCTGGACTAGAGCAGTTACTCCAATTAGTCATATCCATGACCACCATGGAAATCGGCCAAACATCCTTGACTAATTTCTAACCTCTAATCTTTCCGCTTACACTGTAAAAACCTTTTTCTTTGTTGGGCTCCACCAAACACATCCTTATCTCTGTTACCTGCCGGCAGCGTTTCTGGCACTTTGGCACTGCCGACTGTGATGCTTTGTAGCATTACTCCTTTCATTTCCCGTGTAATTAATTTTGCTTCCGTGGCCGGGGACCTCGAAGCATGTTGAACGCAATACTGAGGTAATCATCTCAGGCATGGAGGCATACATTCCATTTTCTTTCTCTCAGACTACTACAAAAATAATCTAGGTTTACTCACACTAGTTCTACTACTGTCTGTAATAAGGAGGAAGCATTCAAACAGTAATGTCGCCTTCACTCACAAATCTCGTACTCTCTATGTTTCTGCTCGGAGCCAAGCCAAATCTATTCTTCAACTCACCAAAAACTCTTTCATCAATAGTTATATGGTCTGAACTTTCCAACTCTAGCTCTTCCCAAGTTTTCTGGCATCTAGCCAAAAATCTCTTTAACAGTTATACTTCCTCGTTTTATCCTCTTCTTTTCCACTCTGACAGCACCACCATCACTTCTTCCTCTGACAAAGCTGAACTCTTCGCTCAAACATTCGTTAAAAATTCCCCCTTGGACGATTCCGGTGTTATTCCTCCCTCTCTCCTACTTCTGCCTACTATCCTTATCTCTTCTAAGGATTCACTCTCTGCCCTCTCTGGGAAGAAGGACTAAGTACTAAGAAGGAGTACGGACCTGACGTAAGACACACTTACAGTACCTCCCCCCGCCCTTTGAATACGTAGCTACATATGATACCCTGTTAATATACACAATGTTATCACGAATATCCTTTCAATATACATCACTAATGAATCAGTTTAAAAGCTACATTTCTATAATCAAATTACCTTCAGAGAACTGTATTCTCGATCACTACTTATCAAAGACACTCATAAATTATTATCTGTTGAATACCTTACCATATAATAATTATGGTTTCCTGTTAATGTAGATGATAGTCTCACGGATATGTTATAAATATACACTTCTAATGCATATACAATTTAAGGATGTTTTTAATAATTCACATATCCAAAGTATTATGCAACACGTAAACCACAATACACATAAGTTAATCAATCCAAAACCATTAACAGGTATTGTTCTGAAGGTGTTACCAATAATATACGATAACGTAATATTGTACCATAACGTACCGCAATATTCGTTGTTAATATGATCATAAACTGTATGTCTCAAACACCAGATTATATTGTTGCCCTACTTCACTATACCTGTTTATGAATATATTATCACAGGCAAATGTTTACTTAGTTCAGATTCCTATTAATGTGCTTTTAGTGACCATGTAATGGTTGTATTTACCTTTACACCTCCAATATACTCTGCACCCATGTCTTACACTAGAAACACTGCACCAACTTCAAAGAGGAGATTATATTGCTTAAGGAATCTATACCATAATTTATGTTGAGTGGTACTTGAAAAGTAGACAGAATGGATAAAAAACACCATCTGAGGAAGAGCACTTTATTGACAACGTTTAGCAGATGACCTGATGAAGCTATCTGCGAAACGTTGTCAATAAATGCTCTTCCTCAGATGGTGTTTTTTATCCACCATAATTTATCTTCTGATAGTAGGTGTTTTTTAATACTCTCTGGCTTCACAATTTCTGTAGCCTGCACTAATGGTTTGACCAATCAGAGAGCTCGGCAACTGACGCTGTATCATTGTTGTTAACTGACCTTCCCAAGGGTACTGTCCTAGAAATTCCTCTCCGCACAATAATAATAATAATAATAATAATAATAATAATAATAATAAAAATAAAAGTAAAACAAAGAATAGGTATCTTAACATAGCATCCAAGTGAATAAACTGGATATTTGCACCAAAGTAAAAATTATAAATGGTATGAGATATCTTGTACCGACAAGTGTTGTAAAGGTTAGTCAGTAAAATAAAGTATGTGTTGGTAAGTTGTATACTATCCATATAATTATCAATAATTGAAACACATCAGTATAAAATAAGAAAATACCAGTAAGTGGCCCCATTATAAATCTAGAACATGCCAAGAGGAAGTGTGAGAGTGAAAATGGTAATCAGAAATTCAACAATTGAATAGAATAAGAAACTTAAACACAAAATATTAATATTCATTATGTAGATCAACCGATACACTATTATATTTGGTACATTGAACTAACAGTAGACCAAGTACATAAATATGATTAATGTAAATATAAATTTACTGTTAAGTATACAAAAAAAAAAAAAAAAAAAATTGTGTGAAGTGTATTGATGCTAAATGCCAACTTATTTTAAGTATGGAGTTTCAAAATACATTATATTGCATACATATTAAATGGTACATTCATTAACATAATATATTTCCAGTGTAAGAAAAAAATATAATTGTCAATAAACTGTGATTCAATTTAACAGTTTATTGACAATCACCTCTTTTCTTATCCCACCTTCAGAGGCCACGAATCCACAGATTTATCATGTACTACGCATGACCCTCATTACTCTCCTGAAACCGAGGAAGCTGTTCTATAAAGCTAAGAAGAACATGGATATCATCATCACAACATCTATTCTATCTATTTACTCAGGCGCAATCCCCACTTTTCCGATTTTTTTCTTTTCTTTTTCCCTCTTTTCCTTTTTTTTTTGGGGGGGGGGAATGGCCGGCTTAAGACAGAGTAAGAATAGGGAAAACACAACACAAAACAACGAACACACAGACAAAACACAAATTCACACCACATACCTTCTAATTTAATTCTCAGAGTTCCTGTTGAACGCATCAAGACGTTCCATGCTGACACGACATCCAGTTATTTCTTTGTAACTGCCCGAACATATATCAATTTAAGCGTTTCCTTCAGAGCTTGTGAAAACTATGGGTAAAATTATGTGGACGTCCGTAAGTTAGCCGTTGTCACACGAGCGATTTTTCCGTAAATTTTCCATGAGCAAGTTTTTTCTCGTTATATTTCGGGACTTGTTTGCACTGATATCGGTAACTAGACTGAAGGTAGAGTATGTTAGGCGGTTGAATTCTGATAGTGTAATTTTTGAAGCTGCCAGGCCATAATTGCCCGTAAAAATTGCTCGAAAATGGACTCGTGTGACTCCGGTTTATGAGTAGCTGAAATCCTTTCACTTCATAATTGACTTTGGGGCATTATGATGTTATGAGGTTTGAATACCACTCGTAAAGAATATATATTTCCGAGACGATAATCTTTACTCTCTCAGAATATATATTTCCGAGACGATAATCTTTACTCTCACAGAATATATATTTCCGAGACGATAATCTTTACTCTCACAGAATATATATTTCCGAGATGATAATCTTTACTCTCACAGAATATATATTTCCGAGACGATAATCTTTACTCTCACAGAATAATATATTTCCGAGACGATAATCTTTACTCTCACAGAATATATATTTCCGAGACGATAATCTTTGCTCTCACAGAATATATATTTCCGAGATGATAATCTTTACTCTCACAGAATATATATTTCCGAGACGATAATCTTTACTCTCACAGAATATATATTTCCGAGACGATAATCTTTACTCTCACAGAATAATATATTTCCGAGATGATAATCTTTACTCTCACAGCGATAATCTTTACTCTCACAGAATATATATTTCTGAGACGATAATCTTTACTCTCACAGAATCAAATCCCCTCACTAATCCTTCTACAAAGGGAATTTGGGAATTCTGATAGGAAAATATTTTCTTTTTTATTGTTTTATTTTTTTTATTTTTTTGGCAAAGAGGAATAATAATTGTAAATAATAACAACATTAGCATAAAAGGGTTTAACGCAAACACAGTACGTTTTATTTTCATTTGAGAGGGGATGGGCCGGGTTTCTGGACCACTTTCCCCCTCATGTTTAGCCCCATTAGTTTTCAGATGTTAAGATGTTTGCCCAATTAGTTAGTCGATTTTAAGACCTTTCACCCCATTTCTTCGTCAATATTTCGTGCTATTTAGGTGTCGATGTTTTCCCTGGCGAACGATAGTGAGCCTGTATTCCATCCTACGAGGACAGGTCGAAGAGTTCTGCGACAGAGTCCCAAATAGACGAAAAAGATTTTGCATCCCAGGAGCTGGACTGGACGACATTGTGGAAGCCTTCGAAGATACCGCAAAGGATGCAAATGAAAATACCCTTTTTGTCATCCATGCTGGTTCAAATGATGTCATGCGCACCAGATCCGAGGAGTTGATGGAAAAATATCGCAAGATGATCCAGCACTACAAAAACAAGTCAAGGAATATCATCATCTCAGGCATTCTCCCCAAGATCGACGCACCTGACAAATTCTACGACAAGGCCTTCAGCACAAATAGCCGACTAAAATATTTGTGTCTGAGGGAAGAAGTTGAATTCATCAACCTCTGGGACAACTTCTACAACCAGCCTACTCTGTTCCGCAAGGATGGTACTCACCTAAACCCTGTGGGTTCAGCATGCATGGGTTGTCTCCTACGCGAAGCAGTCCGCAGCCATGGATCAAAAAACGCCATCCGAGAAGAAGCAGCAGTGACATAAATCATCCAACGCCAAGTAAAAAAACAGAAGCAACCAAGGACCACCAGCGATAAGGACCGTAGACAGCGAGGACCGAGGACAGCCATGAACATAAATGTAGATCCGACAAGAACCAAAAATATTATTAAAGAGCGTTCTGTGAGTTCTAAAATAACAAATTTAAAGGTTTTCTATGCAAACGCTCGTAGCATACGCAATAAATTTTCAGATTTAGAGGAGCTAATGTTTACAGAAAATTATGATGTGATTGGCATAACAGAATCTTGGCTCAATACAGAAGATAGAGACTTTTTAGCAGAGTATTCACTTCCCGGTTATTTAATGTTTGAGAAAAGCCGAATAAATCGAAATGGAGGTGGCATTTTACTTTATATCAAAGAAAGTCTTAACCCTACCGTCTTGTCAAAACCTCAAATTGTGAACGTCGACACATCTTTTGTGCTAATAAAGAATAATAAAGGTACAAAAATAATACTTGCGTTAATATACAGACCTCCAGCTCAATCAGTGCAAACTGACCGAGAAATTTACGAACAAATTGCAGATGTAAGTAACTCACAAGATACCGTAAATTTTGGCGACTTTAATTTACCTGTGACCAAGTGGGGCGATACTCTTACTTCACACTCCGGACATGACTTGTATACGAACTTGCAAGAGAGTTCGCTTTATCAATTTGTTCGAACGCCGACCCGTGGTAATAACGTTCTTGACATTGTACTTGCAACAAAAGAAAAATTGATAGAGTATTTGAATGTTGGTGATGAATTCAGTAACAGCGACCATCGTACGATAACTTTCACTTTAAAGTTTACAAGTAACGAACCAAATAGTAGTATCGAAAAAGTCCCTAATTTCAAGAAAGCAAACTTCGATAAACTTAGAGCTATGTTTAAAGAAACTGACTGGAGCTTTTTGATTAACAATAACGACATAAATACATCTTGGAAGTTTTTCGAAACCACTTACCTAAAAGCAGTGCAAGACTGCATACCATCGAAAATACGGCGTCCAGGCCATAATAATAAGCCCAAATGGTGGAATAAAGATATTTCAAACTGCCTGCTTGCTAAAAAAATTGCTAATGATAGATTAAAATCCTCACAAAATGACGAAGAACGGGTGAAATTTGTAGAGCTACGACGCAAAGCCAAAAAGTTAATAAGCAAAGTAAAAAGACCTTAGAGTTACATATTGCGAATCAAAGTAAAACAAACCCGAAAGAATTCCTAGTTATATCAGAAAGAAAAAAGTAGTTACTTCAACTGTTGGACCGTTAGTCGATGAAAATGGAGAATACACCAAAGACGAAGTACAAATGAGTAATGCCCTCAATACCTTCTTTGCATCAGTTTTTACAACAGAAGACCTCAGTGATATCCCTACACCATCGCCGATTCAGATTGATAATTCAGATGTTCTAAGCAATATCACTGTTACAGAGAGAGAAGTATTGAATTGTTTATATGAACTCAAGGACCTGATACAATCTCGCCTAGAGTTCTAAAGGAAGCTAAGGATGAGCTCTCCAAACCACTGATATTACTATTCAATAAATCCTTGCAGTCTGGAACTATGCCTGATCAGTGGAAGCTACCCAACGTAACACCGATATTAAAAAAAGGCAGCAAATCCCTACCCAGTAACTATCGTCCAATTAGCTTAACCTCAGTTGTATGTAAAATGCTAGAAACGGTCATACGAGACAGACTCGTAAATCACTTAGAGGAAAATAACATACTTAAAGATACTCAACATGGCTTTCGTAAAAAACGTTCCTGTTTAACAAACCTCTTAGACTTCTTCCACGATATCCTCAGCCTCTACGATGAGAGTAAAGCTGTAGATAATATATACCTTGATTTTCAAAAGGCCTTTGACAAAGTTCCCCACAAACGTTTACTGCTAAAACTAAAAGCGCATGGAATACAAGACAGTGTGTTGAAATGGATAGAAAATTGGCTCAGCAACATAAAGCAAAGAGTAGTCATAAACGGTAAGGCATCTAAATGAACCAATGTAAGTAGCGGGGTACCCCAGGGATCGGTACTAGGACCAATTCTCTTTCTAATTTATATCAACGACATAGATGAGGGTCTCACCTGTACAATTTCAAAATTTGCTGACGATACAAAAATTGCAAATAGCGTACTGTCAAAAGAACAAGTTGACGATATGCAACACAATCTAGATAAATTGTCATGTTGGGCCCAAATTTGGCAAATGAGTTTCAATGCGGATAAATGTAAAATGTAAAGTACTACATATCGGATACCTAAATGAGAAAGCAAACTATTCGATGAATGGCACTCAGCTTAAGAATGTAAACAGAGAAACCGATCTGGGAGTAACAATATCGAGTAACCTAAAACCGAGTCAACAATGTTCAGAAGTTGTTAAGAAGGCAAACAAAATAATTGGCTTTATAGGCAGGTCATTTGAGCATAAATCCAAAGAAGTTATCCTAACCCTTTACAATTCCTTAGTCCGCCCTCTTCTGGAATACTGCGTTCAATCCTGGTGCCCTTATTACCAAAAAGATATAAACAAGCTAGAACGAGTTCAACATAGAGTTACCAAAATGATACCTAGCCTAAAGAACAAACCACACGAAGAGCGTCTTAGAGAATTGAATCTATTTCCTTTAACCCAGCGCAGATTAAGAGGTGACTTAATTCAAGTGTTCAAAATCATCAAAGGCATCGACAATATGAACTGAAGTAAGTACTTCACTATCGACCAATCTAATTACACGCGGGGAAACGGTTGCAAAATTATTGGTAAATCTGTTAACTAAACGGTTGCAAAATTATTGGTAAATCTTTTAACTCGCACGAATCTAAGAATTTCTTCTTCAATCGAGTTGTCAACTTGGTGAATGGGCTTCCCCGAAACGTTATAGACTGCATCACCGTTGATTCATTTAAACTCCGCCTAGAAAAATATCTCGCATCAAACCCGCAAGTGACTGCGTTTGTAAATTAATAACTTTATTTTATCCCCCCCCTCAGTTACTAACCCATCTGTCCTCTACTAACTTCCTAATCCTGCCACGGACATTAGTTCCAGGGCAGTAATTCCCTTTCCAATGTTCCCTTAGCCACTCTAAACCACTGTTTGGACACTTGATCCTCAGTGTTTTGGAGGACAAGCAACCTAGAAGGGTCACTAGATATGTTGTTGCTTGATTTCCTTTGTACTCCTTTGTACTCCTTTGTAATGTTGGAAGAACCGGCCTTCGGCCGGGAAATTTTTCTACCGAAAAAATTAAAAATTAATCTAGAAGGGGGATATAATGGATGTTTTTTTAGATTTGATGGAACTCTAGGGAGGAAACTAGAAAAATAATGCATACATGCAATCGCCCAAAAAGTGAACCATCTCCCTTTAATGCAACTATTGTAGAGTGCTAGCTAAGTTTTCAGAGTGCTTTTCATATTTACATTTTGCACGCATTTGTATCCCGTGTTGAGCCACTAAAATATAAATATTGGTGAAATATAATGGGGAGGAAAAAATAGCTGCATGAACAATATAGTCCCTCAGACTTCTCGGAGAGATCTGTTAATTGATTTAGTTATTTCAATTCCTTCTTGTATGGTTCAATTTTCAGTCTGGAAATAATCTTAGTTACCATCCACTGTACTCTCTTCAGTTATTTTATTTTATTATATTTTATGTATTCATTAATTTAATTTATTTATTTTATTTATTTATTTATTTGTCTTCAAAATCCATATGTAAAAAGGAGACCAAACCTGAACACAATATTCTAAATGAGAATGAATCATAAAGTTATTTTTGTTTTTCGGCAATATAATCAGGTCATCCAGTGACACGAAATATTATTTTTTTTTTAATTTTGTTATTAGCATAATATATTCTTGGGTGGGTTTTATTTCTATTGATATTGTTACTTCTAGATGAAAGACAACATATATTTGTAATATACGAATGGTGACAGATTTTGGTCTAGGAAGTTACATGGACTAGGTCAAAGAAAAAAGGTTTAGGCAATGTTGAGTATATAATCTAATAAAAAAATAGGGCAAGTGATTCCAGAGAGAGGGCCGTTCTAATGGATATCAGACAGCTGAGAACACAGAAAGGGTTCAGTGAAGATGATGAATGAGGAAGGCCGGCCAGAGAAAACTAAAGGTAAACCTTTAAACAGCTGAGTTTACTGAGAGAGAGAGAGAGAGAGAGAGAGAGAGAGAGAGAGAGAGAGAGAGAGAGAGGTAGATAGAGAGAGAGAGAGAGAGAGATGCATAAGAACTTGTCAATATATATACAGGTTATTATACAAGCAGAATATTGATGAATTGGATAGGTTACTTAAACAAAAGAAGCCAACGAAGTCTCCCAGTATAAAAAAAGCACGAAGATTAAAGGAATAATGTGATGTGGAAGGTGGAGGGAAGGGGAGATGGAAGAAGGAAGAGAGGTGATGATGGCCAGGGGTGGAATGTTTAAATGACCTCCTTTATCATGCCAGTTTTTACCACTCCAGGCTCTTGGCTTGAATAACTTCTCAGTCATATTTTTTACCCTCTATCTATATGTGTTTTGCGAACTTCTCTGATACTTGTAATTTATGCCAACATTAGTGCCAGGGATTATAGTCCATTAATTCTAGGTTGGGCAGAAATCGTAACCACTAGCTTATTTAACTTAAAAAGAACTCGAGTAATCGAGCTAATAATTCTACGAAATAGGAAAACTTGGCTAGCGAATATGTGTGGACATTGGCAGCTCATTTGCTCTAGCCCTTTTTGAGTTACAGAGGTTAGATGTTACGATTCATGCCCAACCCATAATGAATGGACTATAGGGTATTTGTTTTACCTTTGACCGTACATACAGGCATCCATGATTGCAGATACAAAATCATGCAAGCGAGAGGATATTAAGCTTGATGAAGCACAGATTAAGAGGGGATGTGTTTTGGGTGTTTTAAATGATCAAGGGCCTTGACAATAATTATGACAGTAAGTGTTTCACATCAGTGTATTCAAATTACAATACACTAGAGCCAATAGTTATAAAATCCACTAGGGCCAATAGTTATAAAATCATCAGGGAAAACTCTTCACACTATCCAAAAATGCCCCATTCATTAATAGTGCACTTAAGCCGGTATCACACGAGTTTTTTTTAGTCAACATTGGATAATCAAAACAATTCTGGCAACATTTCTGGAGTATTGTTCACTGGTATCCGAAACTAGACTGATGATAGATGAATTGACGTAACCGAGATATTGAAAATGTTGACCTCACAAGCTGCCAGACCAGTGTTGAGCGTAAATGTTTGAGGGAAAAAGCGCTCGTGTGATACCGGCTTTATTCCCCTCAGATACAGTACTTATGTGTTATCATCCCCAAGGTCCTTAGTAAGGTTTAGCAGATGTTTTGCTCCTGGTTTTTCTTTGTAATCAGTTGTAAAACATAAGCCCTCTTTATGTCAAAACTGTACACAAGAACGTAATATGTCACTCAAACAAATAGTTCAATAATGTCTACGATAAAGAACCTTGGCAAGACTGGTTAACAAATGCTTGTCACACCAATCGACGGAAAATAACAAATAAAATATGGATTTGTTATTTGATCGTCTAGGATTTGGAATACCCCCTTGAAGCTTCAACAGTAATTAAATCACTTTGATTGCCCTAGCCAACGTAGTAGCCTTCAAAGCTTATTTCGGCTTACTGGGAATTGACCACTTGCGAGTTTCGTTCTATAAGGAAGTTGGAGCTGTAGACATCAATATTTAACAGAATGACCAGCTAAAATACGGTCGTAGTACATTCATATATACATAAAACCCAATTCAACATACCATTTATCCATCAAAAACTTTAATTATTTTTGCAATTCTGTTTACTATCAATGTCTACAGCCCCAACTTCCTTATAGCCTGAAACTCGCAAGTGGTCAATTCCTGGTGGTTTACTGGGTCTGTTTTCCAGATACCAATACGTAGCTGGCAATCCACATAGAAATATTTTGAAGTCCCCAAAGGATCACTACTAAGCCTTATGTTATGAATTATCCACATTAAGGGGAGAAAGACCTTTTTTTTTAATTAATTCATGTATTCCTTTATTTCTTAGTTTTCTCTTTAGACCTCCATCAAGCTCAGAAAAACACCCCCTAGAGATAAATTTGTACATTTTTCGGTAGAAAAATGTCCCAGCCAAAGGCCGCTTCCTCTTAAAAGTTCAGGCTCGCTATCGCTCGCCAGAAAATAAGCGACACCTAAATGGCACGAAAGGTCTTAAAATTGACAACGAAATTGGGCGAAAGGTCTTAAAATCGACAAACTAATGGGCCAAACGTCTTATAATCTCAAAACAATTGGGACTTAACACGAGGGAGAAAGGGGACCAGAAAAACGAGCCATCTCCCCTTAACCTCAACAGTCCATCAGCCTCACCTTAACAGCATATACTACAAGATTTTGCATCATCCTCTGCATATACACATGACTGCTACACTTAATGTGATGATTGTGAATATGATATAATGGATAAAATAATCCACTGGATTATATTTCAAACTTAAGTGTTCACGAATATTTTCTTCTGATTAACTATAAATAATGGTAATCTGACATTTACCTGATGATGCTACAGGACTGAAAGGACAAATGTCATTCCAAAAATATACAAAATTAAACAATATCAGCATTCTAGAAGTCTTTGCTTTACAGCATCTGAAATTTGAATGCCATGTCACGGAGTTGGAACACAAAACATTAAAAGGTTATTAGGTAGAGAAAACAAATACATGACCTGCATACCGATGGATAAAGAGCCAGGAAATAATTGACACCTAAATGGCACGAAAGGTCTTAAAATCGCTAAACTAATGGGCCGAACGTCTTATAATCTCAAAACTAGTCTTGAGCCTACCCTCACCTTTCTTGACAAGGTGCAAGGCCAAGCTTAGCATATTATTGACAAGAGGTGGTCAGAAAGGTAAATACCTGTTAATTAAGTGCCTTGAAAGGACCTAAAACATCAGAAGAGTGTGGCATCTTTCCCTGTGGCACACATAGCACATTTACTACTTGTACGAAATTTGTCGGGGCTGAGCATTCCCTTCGGACAGCAAGAGATCGATATTGGCCAGTGACAAACAGGTAGAATTACTTTGGTCAACTCCTCGTACTCCATGGCCCTCTTGCGCACTGGGGTCCCCTTCATAGTGTGGGGCTTCGAGGTCCTCTTCCCGCACTGACCAGTCCCCAGCCCTGAATGGCAGAGCCTACACCCTCTTATCCCTGATGTATGAGTCAGGGTCCCTGGGCTCCCTAGAAGAGTTCGGGTACATCTCCTCCTCCACTCTTCCCCTATAGATTAGGGTTGTCTATGGTGTTAGGCGGTCCCCCTGTAATAGGGGTGTCTCTGGTGATAGCTGTCCCCCTGGTATCTGAAAGGGGTGTGGTTCCCTTATAATAGGGGTGTCTCTGGTGATAGCTGTCCCTCTGGTATCTGAAAGGGGTGTGGTCCCCCTGTATTAGAGGTGTCTCTGGTGATAGCTGTCCCCCTGGTATCTGAAAGGGGCGTGGTCCCCCTGTAATAGGGGTGTCTCTGGTGATAGCTGTCCCCCTGGTATCTGAAAGGGGCGTGGTCCCCCTGTAATAGGGGTGTCTCTGGTGATAGCTGTCCCCCTGGTATCTGAAAGGGGTGTTTCCGGGTGGATGGCACTCGATAGCCTTGGCAGGCAACCTCTCTAGGGGAAAAAATCCTACACAAATTACCGATGGGCGACACGCTAATCGAGGCCACTTACAGGTGACGATTTTTTTAATATACAAAAACATCCGTCACGCATCTCCGCATTTACACCACAACAAAAGCAAGTGTAATAAACTTAGTATCTACTGCCATCAATGATAAGAGTCGCACCACGCAGTAGTTAGAGCTGGTAGTCAGCTGCTAGTGCAATACTAGGTAGTGGACGACTTCATGGTGTTTGGTGCTTGATAAACTTAAATTATCTAGTAGGAAGAAGAGTATTGCTTCTGAATGAAAATCAGAGTACCAGAAATAAATAACAATGGAGCTGTCGCGGTTTCGATTAGGTGATAGCCACGTATAGAAAGATGCATTATTTACTGGTTGCTCTATTATTCGATATCTAGGAGTACGGCAAGGTAACATTGAGCAAAGAAGCATCAAAAGTTGCAACGTGTACTATATATTTATGCTCAAATGGAAGATCAAGCTCCCTCCAACTCGATGCATCACGGTTTTCAGCCTCGAAGGAAATAATAAATTCTATATCCATGAGGTGAGTCATGGTTATAAACAATGGGTATATACTAACATATCAGAAAGCCTCAATATCTCGCGAAATATTGTTATCCGGCTTACTCTCTCTTTCTCTCACACACACACACATTTGCTCTCCCGACTTCCCTTCCTTATACTTAGCCATTCATTTTCTTTATCATATCCACACCTTTTTCACACACATACACACACACATATTTGTTCTACCTACTCCCATTCCTTACACTACGCCATTCCCTCCCTCTTCCATATCCACACCCTCTCTCCCTCTTATACACACACACACACACGCATAACCTTTCTCTCTACTCCCATTGCTTACACTACGCCATTCCCTCCCTCTGCCATATCCACACCCTCTCTCTCCCTTTCTCTGACTCCGCGGCAGGTGAATTATAACGTCATTACTCATATACCAGGAGTGGCTTCTGACGAGACGAGAGAAACGGAGAGAAAGAGAATAATATATTACAATATGCTATTTTTGTATCCCAAGGATTCAATGAATAAACTATATTCCACACAACTAAAACAATATTCAATGTACATGATAGATTGGTTGATTGATTAATCGATATAAAACATGGCGCCACAATAACTAGGTCAAATTGCCTTGTATTAGCTACATTAAATGCGCATACAATATAAGCTTAAGACTTTATGATGAATATCAAACATCAACACACAAAAAATAATAAATGCAATCATAACGATGGAAAGAGGCCAGCTTCCTTAACCCTTTCATAGCACCATCTACTTTCCGGTGCCGAGATAACAACCTCCGACGCCCAGACTAGGAGACTCAACAAGCAAGTGCCTGACAGTAAGGGGAACAAGACAGTCATCACAAATTGTTTATACATTAGGAACTCATGCATGAGCCTGGTATACGTCTAATGCAGAGGCGAGCCAGAGCATCTCTAACCTACAAGGCATGGTAGGGCAAACTCTTGGGTAGAGCACCTTGGTAACTTCTCTGACCTTGCTGTTAACGACACAAATACCACTGTGACTGCAAACAATCACAAACAGCAAACATCAGTGGGGTATGCAAATCAGCAGCAGGCAGAGGTTAATGTGCATGGGCAGGGCAAAAAGCAGCAGCCTTTGTCAATGCATTCACCCTAATGTTACCACTGACCACACCATGTGCAGGAACTTGGCAAAAATCCACCCTTTTCCCTTTCCAATGCATGAGAAACAACCACTCCAGAGTTGCTAATTCAATAGGATTAATAATAATAATAATAATAGTTCTTAAAGCTAGCGCATGCTAAGCTAGCTAAGGATAGCTCAATAAGGCCGATTAGGCGTATTTCCGTTGGGGTCCTGTACTACTACCCCATCCCTTTGCTCATGAGGGATGGTAACGACTCAGTGCTTGTGAAAAATCTTTAATGCGCCGAGCGTGGGCGCGAACCCGGGCCTTCTGGGTGGAAGTCCGAGACGCTAGTCACTACACCAAGCGAGCCACTATAAGCCGTTATAAGAATCCAGGGCTATAGATACCCCTTGTGAGTCACTTACCACCATAAATCAATAATCCTGATGAACAAAAATCTATTTCAGAGCTATAATGATAGCAGACAACTCAGCTGTAAATGGAGGCAGCCAAAGTAAGATTACCCCCACGGCTAAAATCGGGGAAGACAACCCCAAAACCATCAGTAGAGATGGGCACAGAACCATCATGATCGGAGGAATGCTCCTAAAACAAATGGAAAAGACACTGTGGAATAACAGATCCCTTCGTGTCTGTAAAATGCTAACAGAATCTCACCTCAGGCAAGATCTAGGGAGAAACACCTCCAGATCTGTATAGGAATTACAGGGATCATCAACATTCCAAACTTATCCATTATTCCCTGCACCCGATAGCCAAATGGACGAGATATGCGGGGATAGTGGCCATAATAATAAAAACATAAATGTCGCATCACACATGTACAAACAAAGAGCCTGGAAGGTGCCGTATCCAAAGACAGCAATGTGCAACTACAGACTGACGAAGTAAATCCAATGGAGGAATACCAGATTCTACCAATAAGATAGGAATTGGAAAGAACAGAAAACCCCAGTTGCAAGATAGACATCAGCATGATTGACAGCATCTTGGGTCTTAAACCTGTGATTGAGTGGCAGAGGTATAAACCTCACAGCTATAAGAGAGTTTGGAGGTGACACAAAATTGAATACAATTGAAGAAATGTCCTGCATTTAGCACCCCAAGAGGTATGCGAGAGGACCCGCAACAGATTCAGAGCCTTCATACACAACACATTTAGATGGACACGATGGGCTGGTCTATCAGAGTGAGACCTGAGCGATCTCTGCCTTACATAGCTTACTCTGACTATTCCTTTACTTATATATTTTCTAGATCTCAAGTGACGGCGTCTCTTCCGTGGATTGACCTCCCAATCTACCAAGATTGGAAGCTAAAGCGTCACATTATTCCTTTGCCCCTCAACTTTCTCTTCATAATTGCTGAGGGGCACAGGGCCCTGGGTGGGGCTTTGGTTTCCCGGGCGTTTATGCACCCTCTCAGCTCCCCGCCATGGAGTGGCTTCGGTCACCCAGGCTTTATTGTGGTCGGCAGGGAGGGTTCTGTGGGGGCGCTCGTTTATGGCCTTGGCCTTACTCGGGGCCTTGGGGCTGTTCGGCCAGGCAGCTTGGGGAACAACAACAACAACACCTTTAGATTCCTCAAGTGCAGAACCCAAGTCTAACGGGAGTCAAAGGTTAGACCCAGATATTTTGCCTCTGCCACACAGGTAAATCTCATGAGACAAAGCATTCAATCAGGATCTGGGTGAACCCCTCGAACCCTACAAAAGTGCATAGCAATTAGATGGGGAAAATTGGAAGCTTGTTTTAAACACCCCAGGCTGATAGCCTGTGTAGGGCAAGCTGTACGCACCTCTCAACAACAGACATGTATGAACCAGAAAACCAAATTGCTAAGTCATCAACATAAAGGGAGGAGGACACCCCAGCAGCCACAGATCGAAAATATCATTGTTAGCTACCACAAACAAGGAGACACTGAGGACACTCCCCAGTGGGACACCCTCCTCCTGCACAAGAGGTGCAGAATGGGTGGAACCTACATGAACCTGAAGCACATGATCAATCAAGAAGTCTCTAAGCAACATGGGCAGGCTTCTACATAAACAAAAGGCATGAAACTGCTAAAGGATGCCAGGGCGCCAGGCCATATCATAAGCCTCTTCTTAGAAATAAAACACAGCAATAGATGTTGCTTAGAGGCAAAAGCTTCACAGACTGAGGATTCCAGTTTGATAAGATTGTCAGAAGTACATCTTTGTTTGTGGACGCCACTCTGTGATAGAGAGAGAAACCCACCCTTCTTAAAAAAACACACAAGTCCATTGTTTCAAACAGGTTGCAAATACATAATGTTAAACAAGTAGGCAGAATACCGAGAGGGCGGCGGCACATAGATCACAGAGACAAAAGTCAAAATGATATGAATCTCAACTGCGAGAGTGAATATCCAGACCTAGCCTCTCCTGGGTTCTGAGATCATAATATGTATGGCTTAATAGAATCCTTCGTGAGACTTCATAGAATTGTGCTGCCAGGGCAAAAGGTATTACCTCAGGTGCAGACACTAGAGTTCCCCCAGCTCGCAACACAGGTGGGAAGGTCAAAATCTTACCCAAGATCTTCCTCACCTTTTTCCACACCATAGGCATAGGAGTTGAGGAAGTAATAGTCGAAACATAAGGCTTCCAAGAGATTTGTTGTGGATTTTTCATGACCCACCGATATCGGGCACATGCTTTCTGAAATTGCATTTTCAGAAAAACAACACCATGATTTGTATGATAACGACGAGATGAAGCCTGGGGGAGGATCAGGAGAAGTAACCGAAAGATTGCCAGTGTCATCAACCAATAAGGGTCAGTTAGTCGCCATTACACAAGTTTTCACTGCAGCTGGTCCCATCCCCACCATGAAGCCACAATGTAGGAACACTAAAATAGTGCCAGGATCCAGCCAGAGTATATGCTGAATCATTATTGTGCTTCTGTCCTGCAAGGTCGGCACAACACCTAACCCTGCAGTTCGGCGTAAAGAGGCTACATACGTCACCTCAGTGTTATGAGAGTATGTAGTAGCCACCCAAAATCTCCCTCCAACAAAACCAAATAGCCATAGCAAAACTCAAATACATGCCAGGTCATCAACAGTAAGACAGGGCAGAGAAATACAACATCACTAGAAGGCTCCACTCTTACCAGTGACGAAAAAACAACACTTGGTTACGAGGTCGATAAAAGCTGAACACTAAAAAAGGTAGGAAGCCCACTAAATAGATAAGACCTAAGACCACCGTCCATGCTTCAAGCCCCGCCACCGCGTGCAAGGTGGCTCCCCATCGGCCGATATCATGTACGTGAAAATATTAGCATCTAATTTAGCGTTGTGTCATATGCTTACAATATATAAATATGTATATACTGTGTATAAATATATATATATATATATATATATATATATATATATATATATATATATATATATATATATATATATATATATATATATATATATGCTCCTAAGTGAATTACAGCTAAAGGCTTAGCTAAATAGAACAAGGGAATAAACGGAAGGAGAGAGGAGGAAGAGCAAGATTTATTAGGAATAAATTTATGAGCAGGAGGAGGAGGAGGAGGAGGTGTGGGGGAAATGTTTAATGGGAGGATCGTGACACTTCTCTCCTATAATTTCTCATCCCATTTTTCGTGACCTCACATTCATCACTTCCTGCCCTCTTGGCTCTTCTTCAGTTGCGTCACTCCTTTAGTTGATAATCTCCTCATTTATCTTTCTATTCTCATATTATACAATATGTGTGTGAATTTGTGTTTTGTGTTTGTGTGTTCGTTGTTTTCAGTTGTGTTTTGTGTTGTCCCTCTTCTTGCTCTGTCTTAAGTCGGCCCCCCAAAAAAAATAAAAAAAAATAAAATAATAATAATAATAATAATATAATAAAATAAAATAAAATAACAATAGGAAAACAAAAGTGGGGATTGGGCCTGAGTAAATAGATATATTCTATTATTATTTGAATTCCACATTGTATATCCAATTTTGCATTCATTAGTTTCATTGAGTTTATTAAATAGGTTTATTTGTAAGTTAATTGGTGTGTTGGTGATAATATGAATTTATATTGTAGTCGATATTTGTCTCATATATCTTTCTATTCCCTCTTAATATTTTTCTTCCACATCATATTTCCAGTTACGCATTTATTTTTATTCTAGTGTGTATTATGAAGATAAATCGCATCCATACAAAATGCTTAATCAATTTCTGTTATATGATGCTTTATCAACCCTGCATAAGTAGGATTGCATCGCACACACAAATCTTCCCTGTATGCTGTTCAGGACCAGCAAGCCATTCTATACAGTATGTGTTTTTTTTTTTTTTTTTTTTTTTTTTTTTTTTTTTCAATAAACTAATCTTACACATCTAATGGGAATTTCATCTCATCTCTCAGGCACATCTGCTTGGTAAATGGAAAGTCAGCCAAGAGATAATTATAATTGATATTACTCAGAGGTTAAGGATAAGAACAAAGATGCTTTTTGTGTGTTAATGTTTTAGGTATTTACTTAAGGGGGAGCTAGTCGATTTTTCTGGACCTCCTTCTCCCTCATGTTTAGCATGTTTGCTTTGAGATTTTAAGATGTTTGTTCCATTATTTGGTCGATTTTAAGACTTTTAACCCCATTTCTTTGTTGATATTGTGACTTTTCGTGGCATTTAGGTGTCGATTTTTGTCCTGGCTAGAGATAGCGACCCTGTAATTTTTTAAGGAACCGGCCTTTGGCCGGGAAATTTTTCTACCGAAAGATTTACAAATTTATCTTAAAAGGAGATCTAGGAGGTGCTATTTTAAGTTTGATGGAGGTCTAGCGACAAAACTAAAAAAATAAATAATTAAACTAATAAATACATGGACCAAAAAACAAGCACTATCCCCTTTAACGTCACCAGATTACATAACATGGAAAAGAAAATTACCAGTTTTCAGAAAGATATTCCAAAGCGGGTTGCCATGTATCACGTAATAACACTATTTTTTTTCAAGAGAGCCAAAAGTTCAGGACATATTCAGAGTGAGAGCCGCATAAGCCATAAGGCAAATAAGCCACAAGGATAAGCAGACAAACAAAATATATATCGGAACTAAATTACATATTTTTGTGGGTTTCCATAGCCACAGATTTATAGAACAAGACTAATAATTATCTCTCTCTCTCTCTTTTGCGAGCCGCCAATTAGGTCATTGCGAGCCGCCACTGGCTCACGAGCCGCGCAATGAAGACCACTGTCATACATGATACATCCAGCATTAGGATAATAACCCATTCAATTACAAATTTATGAATCCACATTCAACAGTATATATACACGGATGTTTTACTTTCAGGCCGACCGAACTTGGTATAGGAATCACATTTAACCCCTTCATTACCGAGGATATATTTTGTGTTATTCCAGCTATGTTTAGACGATTTTATGCAGCTTAGGAGGAAACCGTGGTAGTTACAATGGATAATCGAGATTATTTGAAGCCTTTTAATTGTTACACGTCCTCCCTAAGCTAGATAAAATCGTCGAAAAATATCCAGATTATAATGACAAGGACAATTCGGTACTAATTAAGGGGTTAATTTATTTTGGCCAACATCGAAGACAACTAATGTGTTTTTATTCGCACAAAATATATATATGCGTACTTATACTGTAAACTTATTTGTGCCCCGACCAGGATTCGAGCCTAAACATCAGAGTTAACGTCTCAGCTAGCGTATTCACTTCACCATGACGCCATAAAACATTAAACCCTTCTGTACCGACGACGTCTTTTTAATTATATTCTAGTTATATCTAGGCGTTTTTATGAAGCTTAAGAAGGATCTGTGGTAGTAAAAAGGGTTAAGTGAGATAGTGCAAAGCCTATTAAATGCTGGAGACCCCGTTTAAGGGGAGATATCCACTTGAGGGATTTTTTTCTTGACCCCTTTCTCCCTCATGTTTAGCCCCATTGCTTTTGATATTTTAAAATGTTTGCCCCATTAGTTTAGCGATTTTAAGAACTTTCACCCCATATTAAGACCTTTCGTGCCATTTAGGTGTCGATTTTATCCTGGCGAGCGATAGCGAGCCTGTAATTTAAGAGGAACCGGCCTTCAGCCGGGAAATTTTTCTACCGAAAAATGTACAAATTTATCTTGAAAGGGACTCAAGGGGATGTAATTTTAAGGTTGATGGAGGTCTAGGGAACAAACTAAATACCTCCCCTTAAACTGAATATAATGGTCTAATAGTAGCCAGAATAAAGTTAAAAAGACGTTGCCGGTACAGAAGGGGTTAACTATAAATAAACAAAGAGGAAAGTCGAACTGTTGGGACCATATCAAATAAAGACGTTCGTGACTACACTAACATTAAGGGGAGTGTTACGACCTGGCACTCGGGTACACAAGGGCTCTCAATCAGGACTCTAATACGGCTCGCTGCCACAACGGAAACACACGATCCCAACCCCTGAGTACTGCCAGCCGAACAAAAAACACCAATACCCTCCAGAGTTCAATCTGCTATAACGGGGTATACAAGAACTCGGTACTAGTGTTCAACAACAGACTAATAAAGAGACAGGAATTCTCTAGTCTGGTCAACAATCAAACAAAGAAGTAAGAAACAACAACACCAAAGAATAGTGTTGGCCGAAGCCGAAGTAATCCACCCTTGACTAAGAACTTAAGAAGTCCTCCACCCTCTACTTCGGATCGGCACTATTACGTTACGTTAATTAATAGTCCTTAAGCATCGAGCAAGGAATCTTCTGAAAAAAGTTAGATGCTTCTCGGATGCTCGTAAGAAGTACGTATCGGATTTTGAACAGTAATTCAATAAGAAAAACACTGGCAATTAAATACTATTACAGGTTTAAATTGGCATAAGAATAATTAAAAGAATATGCAATAGTAAATGGCAAACATTAAAAAGAAGTACTCCGCAAATGCAACGGCAATAGCCTACTCGGATTGTGCTCGTGGGCCACTAATCACTAAAGTAGCCAAGCTTGCAACACATGAAATCAATAGTGCATAAACAATATCATACATAAGGAAAGCTTCAATACTATTCTGTATCTACTAATCGAGTAAAGTCTAGCTGGGGTACTGTGGGCAAAAGGTAGCAGTGACTGAGCAAAAACGGCTCGTAGCCTAGCGAAGTCCTCACAACTGTTTAAAGTATTACGTTAACACTAACAAGTGCACTTTGAGAAATCCAGATCCCTTGTATCTGGTTTTCTCCCGGCTCCTTGACAAAGTAAAAACAAGCTGTTAATAAAATACAGGGTGGTTAGGCTCTTGCCCTCACGCACTGTAAATTATTAACTCAACACAGTCAGCCGCGAAGACAACCTAGGCTTCACTGAACCGAAACGAGTATGCAGGTTTATCGCTTAACCACTGCATCAAACAACAACTCGTAACACAGAAAAGCCTTACCCCAGTCTAGCATTACCTAGACTAGCAGAAACCAGGAATAATAATAATAACACACAGGGAAATGCATAGACAAGTGCAACAAACATAAATCAATCCTATTCTAAGTTAACCCTTCCAAAATAGGCTATCTAATAGGCATGTATCTCATGAGAACTCAAGCGATAATACGTTGGCTGACTAGCTCTGCACCAACGGGACCATGGAAGTTAAAAAGGGTAGGGAAAAGAGGAGATAAGAATGTAAGGTAGTAGAGAAAGTTCACATCAGTCAGAAGAATATATATAGTTAGCAAGGGAAATGAGAAGTCGCTCTGCCTAATGAGTTCTGATCAAAAAATGGCTAGACTTCCCTTTTTATACTCGGCCCTCTAGTGAGCCCAACGTGAACTACTAAGGACCGCCCACTGACAATCATTACGTAATTTCTCTCTCCTCTGGGATAGACAAAGGCTTTCCTAGCACTGAGGGGAGGGGGGAGGGGGGGGGGAGTGCTAGTGAGTTAGGCCCACCTCCCGCATGGCGCACCCACTGACCCCCAACTGTGGCTGCCGCTTCTCCCATCATTACAAATAAGTTTTACACACAATACTTATAACTAATGATATAAAATAGAACTCGTTGACTCAGATGAAAACAAAATACATATTCATATTACTTATAGTACAACGGCTCACATGAACTAAGTTAGGAAACTCTACATAGACTACAGCCAAAGTTCCTGCCCTGACGATCCTAGCGAGAGTGGGGCATGACTAGGCGTTCTGTACAGCATGCTCACACTGGACATGCGTCACACCTCCCCCAAGATTTTACTTGCTCAACCCTGAGCTAAAATCTGACAAACACAGAACCCCATCAAGCCCCTCACACCCAGCGACCCAGCGACCGCATGGCACTAAAACAAAGCTGAGTTTATCACCAAAACGCATCTTATTATTAACCAAAAATTCACATTTTATAACTCCTCCCAACAATAGCAAAAAGACACAATATCATGCTCCCAGAGCGAGCTTACAGCAGCTCAGCCGTTTGATAGTTTGTGGACTACTCAAACTCTATAGGCTATGACAAACTTATACGATTACCTATATCAAAAGAAAGAGTTTTTTATATGATTTTTATATTTTAATATGTTTTTCCCGGCTGCACTATAAGGGCAGCCTATTTTCCTCCACTCAAACCCACACACCTGTGATAGCCTACGACTGATCATCCACCCTTGATAAACAATCCGCGATCACATTGTCACATCCAGCAATATGACGGATGTCCAGGTTATACTCCTGCAACATCAAAGACCACCTGGTCAGTCTCATATTGTGATTGTGAAATTGATTCAGGAATCTCAAAGGGTGATGATCAGTGTAGATAACCACGACTGGGCCATAGGCTGGAACATACACCTCGAAGTGCCTGAGCGACAGCACAATCGCCAGTAATTCCTTTTCTATTGTAGAATAGTTCTTTTGTGCAGCATTGAACTTCTTAGAAAAGAAACTTACTGGGTGTTCCACACCTTCATTGTCTGTCTGTAGCAAGACGGCACCAGCCCCTACACCACTAGCATCTGTTGCCAGCTGAAAAGGCCTGTTAAAGTCTGGGGCCCTGAGTATCGGGTGAGTACATAGCAAATGTTTCACCAAAGTGAAAGCCTTTTCACACTCAGGTGCCCACAAAAACTTTTTGTCTTTAGATAACAAATCTGTGAGAGGTGCCAACACCGTTGAGTAACCTTTTATGAAGCGTCTGTAGTAGCCTATCATACCCAAGAATCTCATAATCTGCTTCTTGGTTGTTGGGTGCGGAAATTTATTGATAGCCTGTACCTTGTTCTGAGGAGGGCACACCTGTCCCCTTCCCACTACAAACCCAAGGTACTGCACAGTGGCTTTTACGAAGTCACACTTTGCCAAATTTACTACCAGACCTGCTTCACTAAGTTTCCGGAACAAGGTCTCAAGGTGCTCACAATGGCTCTCAAAGTCGTCATCATAAATGATTACATCGTCCAAATATACGGTGCAATTTGGAATGTCCTTTACAATTTCATTCATCAGGTTCTGAAACGTTGCTGGTGCATTCTTAAGCCCGTAAGGCATAACATTGCACCGGTAGGTACTCCCGTCCACAACAAAACCACATACCTCTTTAGCACGCTCGGACAAAGGTACTTGCCAGTAACCTTTTACTAAATCTACTTTAGACAAAAAACGAGCATTACCAATTTTGTCAACACTATCATCAACCCGAGGAAGAGGATATGGGTTAGTTGGAGTCAAACCGTTTAACCTACGGAAATCAATACAAAAGCGTACCTTGCCATCTGGCTTAGGCTGCAGTGTTACAGGGGAAGTCCACTTAACTGTGCCTTTCTCTATCAACCCTCTACCGAGCATATACTCCAACTCATCCCTCAGAGCTGGTAGTTTTATGGGGGGCACACGGTACGGGATTGACTTAAAGGGTAGATGGTCCCCCACGTCAACATCATGCATAGCCTGAGTAGTGAGGCCTGGGTGTTCAGCAAATACAGTGGGGTATGAACCGAACAACTGACGGATAGCATCAAACTGCGGCTCAGGCAAATGAGCTATAGCCTCGTCAGCCCTTAGGCTCGAGTTCCCCGCCCACTGATCCGCTGAAACATGTTGATCCCAGCTATCCTCCTCTGAAGCTTGACTGTCCCCCTCTCCTTCTCCACCACGGCCGCAACAAGCCAACACAGGGACAGTGAGAGGCTCAGAGGGGCGCCTCACATACTCTTTAATAAGGTTCACGTGACATAACTGGTTCTTTTTCCTCCTGTCTGGAGTGGCAACAAGGTAATCTAAGTCTGAAATTTTTTCTACAATTTTATAAGGTCCAGTGTACTTCGCAGAGAGGGGGTTACCAACCAAAGGCAACAAAATTAATACCTCTTGTCCTACAGTGAACTTCCGGAGCCTCACTTTGCGATCATACCTGTCCTTCATCAAAGCTTGTGATTCTGTCAAATTTCTACCTGCCATCTCCAGACTCTTAAGCATGCGCTCACGGCTTTCAAGCACATACTTTAATAATGGACAAGGCTGCACAGTCCCCTCCCAAATTTCTTTCAGCATGTTAAGGGGGCCCCTGACACGGTGTCCAAAAATCAGCTCGTTTGGACTAAATCCCAGGCTCTCACCAGGTACCTCCCGAGCAGCAAACAGCACATAAGGCAATCCAAGATCCCAATCCATACCGTTGTCAGCACAATAACACCTGAGCATGCTTTTAAGTGTAGCATGCCACCGCTCAAGCACCCCTTGACTCTCAGGGTGATACGCTGACGATACTACTGCTCGTATCCCATGCTGTTGCATTGTTTGCTTGAACATGTTGGAGGTGAAATTAGATCCCTGATCAGACTGAATCTCCTCCGGGTACCCGTACCTTGAGAAGTACCACAACAAGTTACTGACTACCGTCTTAGCCATTCCATTTTTCATAGGGTATGCATCGGGGTATCTAGTGGCAACATCCATTATGGTTAACAAAAATTTATTTCCCGCCTTAGTGGGAGGGAGTGGACCAACCATGTCAACAATAATTTTACTAAAGGGTGGCCCAATCACAGGAATAGGGTGTAACGGAGCCTTAGGAATAACTTGGTTCGGTTTCCCGACACGTTGACAAATATCACAGGAGTTTATCCATGACTGCACATGAGACTTCATCCCCGGCCACCAAAACAATTTCCCCAAAGCCGCCACCGTTTTTCTCACCCCTAGATGTCCTGCCAGTGGTGTGTCATGCGCCAACCTCAGTAGGCTATCCCTGCACTCCCGTGGCACCACCAACTGGTCCACTACTCCGGACCCCTTTTGCCAACTACGTTTAGGGTCTTGAAAACGCCTATAAAGGATGCCTTCTAAATAAAAAAAATCTCCTGGCTGTGCATCACCGTCCTCGTCGAGCTCTACAGCTCCATTAGCACACGTTTGGAGCTCAGGGTCCTCTAGTTGCAACCGACTTATATCTGAGGGTGCCAAGCGATCTAACTGCTCCCGGAGCAATGCATGACCTTCCCCGATACTGGGCTGCTCCCTCTGTCTCTCTCGATGTACATAACGTTGCTGTCGTGGAGACTCGTCATGCCCAGCCTCGTCACTCTCGATGACAGGCCCAGGGGCTACTCCAGAATTAAGTAATGGTGCTAATACTGAATCACCCAGGAGAGCCGCCGAGTCAAAACTCTTAAAACCAACTCCAGCTTTAGCCTCCTCCTGTTGATCGTTCCTCCGCTGGTCTGAAGGCGGAGGACTAGGCTGTGACACTTTAGCTGCCCGAGCTCGGGTGACAACACACGCCATGGGTTGTGTCTGGCACCGCTCGACCCACTCTTGCTCTTCCCTACTCACGTCGGCCGGCCTCTCGGCAACGACTAAGGGTAGAACCTCGGAAGCGGGCATTGCAAAGTCGTTGCCGAGAAGAAGGTCGACGCCCTCCACTGGCAGTTTCTCCACAATCCCGACATCCAATTCACGTGCCACACCATCCACCTCCAACTCCAACCGCACCAGCGGGTATGACCGAGTTGCATTAATACCCTGCACCACTACCACCCGAGCCGCGTTTATAGGGTAGCCAGTCAAGTTTTTCATCAGAGTCTGGGAAGCACCTGTATCACGCAAGACCTCTACTCCATGCTTGCGCCCCGCCCACATCACGCAACCCCGCCCTCTATGGTCGCAAAAAACATCCTGAGCAGGGTTCGAGCCTCCCAGGTGCTTCTGCATTGGCTGTGCCTCAGCCTCTGACGAACTGCCCCAGGCAAACTCAGATGACTTCGGAGACACACCAATGTTGCAGGCCAAAGACACAGCTGCTGTAGGTGGTTTGCTAGGACAGACTCTTGCAAAGTGCCCCTTTTTATGACAATGATAACACTCCACCTCCCCTTTGGGCTTCCCTTGGTACTGGGAAGGGCCCGGCCCCTTCTTAAATGGGACGGTGCTAGTCTTGTGGTCAGTCTTGGTATCATGGCTCTTGTACTTGTTTGCATAAGGTATATCACTAACTCGGGGGGGTGGGGCGTCACGCCCCTTGTTACCTGCCTCCCTACGCTGGGCAGACCCGCACCCACGAATTAGTGATAGCCGGAGGTCAGCCATCTCAGCTGCCTCCTGTAGAGTTTTTGGGTTCTTTTCTTTAATAGTTAAAGTCATTTCTGCACCAGTACACTTATAAAACTGCTCGAGCAGAAACAGCTCAGTCAACTGTTCGGCCGTCTCAGCTTTCTCAGAACGTGTCCAGTTTTTAAGTGCATCTTTTAAGTCCCGGGCATGTTCAAGAAAGGTCACCTCCCTAGTCTTTGTAACACCCCGAAACTTCAATCGATATGTTTCCGGTTGCAACTCGTATGCCCGTAGGACAGCTCTCTTCAATTCTGGGTAGTCAATGCAAGACTCTAAAGGCAGTGCATCATAAGCCTTCAGACCCTTACCCGTAAGTCTTGAGGAGACTAGAGCTGCCCACTTCTCTTCAGGCCAATTATGCTCCCTACATTTCTTCTCAAAACGATTAAAAAATTCTGTGACTTCAGTTTCACTAAATACCGGCACCAATTTGACTAATTGGGCCAAGGACTGTTCTCTTACTTGGCCCTCACGGCCCATCCAAGTCCCTGTCGACTCTGCACGAGACTTATCTAAATCTAATTTAGCACAATATTTCTCCGAGTCGTACTTAAGCTCAGCCTCATGCCTCCTAACCTCAATCTCATGCCTCCTCGTCTCATCCTCCTGCCTCCTGGTCTCATTTTCATGCCTCCTGGTCTCATCCTCCTGCTTCCTAGCCTCAATCTTAGCAAGCTCAAGTCTAAATACCATATCTGGAGACAGACAGGAAGAGGGAGCTGCCACTACTGAAGGAGGGGGGGCAAAAACTGGGGAACCACCATGTGCACCACCCGAGGGCACTCCAATCTGCCAATTCTCATCCCTCTGTGGGAGAGTGCTAACCTCCGGTAACTGAGTGGACGGCACTGTGGGAGTCGAGTGAGAGGGGATCTGGGGAGGAACCCCCCCAAACGCCCTCTCCTCCGAAACCCCATGTCGCCCACGCAACACCCAGGAAATCAGCTCCCCCTTGGACATCCCTACTACATTGGAAATTCCCTAAACCTTGGCTATCAGGTGCAAGCCACAAACATCCACCCCAGTCAGCCTCTCCTCCGTCACGTGGTACCGCTTACTCACAAAAACTCTAGCATCCTCCTCACTGGTTACTAACGGCACACCTTCAAATGGCATCTCTCGCTCATCGTCAGTGCTAATGCACGACATACTGAAGTCCACAAAAAAATTCTCGAGACAAAAGTGTTTAACTTCCTATGCAAGCACTAATTACTAAATTAACTGGAGTCTCTTAAATGCTTTACTAATTGCCATACAAAAACAAATATTCTTCAATATGCACGCTAAAATACAAACAAACAAATGTTGTACAACTCTGCAAAAATTTATACTGTTCACAAAATCCTAAGCAAGGTCGCCATTTGTTACGACCTGGCACTCGGGTACACAAGGGCTCTCAATCAGGACTCTAATACGGCTCGCTGCCACAACGGAAACACACGATCCCAACCCCTGAGTACTGCCAGCCGAACAAAAAACACCAATACCCTCCAGAGTTCAATCTGCTATAACGGGGTATACAAGAACTCGGTACTAGTGTTCAACAACAGACTAATAAAGAGACAGGAATTCTCTAGTCTGGTCAACAATCAAACAAAGAAGTAAGAAACAACAACACCAAAGAATAGTGTTGGCCGAAGCCGAAGTAATCCACCCTTGACTAAGAACTTAAGAAGTCCTCCACCCTCTACTTCGGATCGGCACTATTACGTTACGTTAATTAATAGTCCTTAAGCATCGAGCAAGGAATCTTCTGAAAAAAGTTAGATGCTTCTCGGATGCTCGTAAGAAGTACGTATCGGATTTTGAACAGTAATTCAATAAGAAAAACACTGGCAATTAAATACTATTACAGGTTTAAATTGGCATAAGAATAATTAAAAGAATATGCAATAGTAAATGGCAAACATTAAAAAGAAGTACTCCGCAAATGCAACGGCAATAGCCTACTCGGATTGTGCTCGTGGGCCACTAATCACTAAAGTAGCCAAGCTTGCAACACATGAAATCAATAGTGCATAAACAATATCATACATAAGGAAAGCTTCAATACTATTCTGTATCTACTAATCGAGTAAAGTCTAGCTGGGGTACTGTGGGCAAAAGGTAGCAGTGACTGAGCAAAAACGGCTCGTAGCCTAGCGAAGTCCTCACAACTGTTTAAAGTATTACGTTAACACTAACAAGTGCACTTTGAGAAATCCAGATCCCTTGTATCTGGTTTTCTCCCGGCTCCTTGACAAAGTAAAAACAAGCTGTTAATAAAATACAGGGTGGTTAGGCTCTTGCCCTCACGCACTGTAAATTATTAACTCAACACAGTCAGCCGCGAAGACAACCTAGGCTTCACTGAACCGAAACGAGTATGCAGGTTTATCGCTTAACCACTGCATCAAACAACAACTCGTAACACAGAAAAGCCTTACCCCAGTCTAGCATTACCTAGACTAGCAGAAACCAGGAATAATAATAATAACACACAGGGAAATGCATAGACAAGTGCAACAAACATAAATCAATCCTATTCTAAGTTAACCCTTCCAAAATAGGCTATCTAATAGGCATGTATCTCATGAGAACTCAAGCGATAATACGTTGGCTGACTAGCTCTGCACCAACGGGACCATGGAAGTTAAAAAGGGTAGGGAAAAGAGGAGATAAGAATGTAAGGTAGTAGAGAAAGTTCACATCAGTCAGAAGAATATATATAGTTAGCAAGGGAAATGAGAAGTCGCTCTGCCTAATGAGTTCTGATCAAAAAATGGCTAGACTTCCCTTTTTATACTCGGCCCTCTAGTGAGCCCAACGTGAACTACTAAGGACCGCCCACTGACAATCATTACGTAATTTCTCTCTCTCCTCTGGGATAGACAAAGGCTTTCCTAGCACTGAGGGGAGGGGGGAGGGGGGGGGAGTGCTAGTGAGTTAGGCCCACCTCCCGCATGGCGCACCCACTGACCCCCAACTGTGGCTGCCGCTTCTCCCATCATTACAAATAAGTTTTACACACAATACTTATAACTAATGATATAAAATAGAACTCGTTGACTCAGATGAAAACAAAATACATATTCATATTACTTATAGTACAACGGCTCACATGAACTAAGTTAGGAAACTCTACATAGACTACAGCCAAAGTTCCTGCCCTGACGATCCTAGCGAGAGTGGGGCATGACTAGGCGTTCTGTACAGCATGCTCACACTGGACATGCGTCACAGGAGGAAGACCGTTTTTCTGGGCCCCCTTCTCCCTAATGTTTAGCCCTACTAGTTTTGAGATTATAAGACGTTCGGCCCATTAGTTTGGAGATTTTAACACCTTCCTGCCCATTTCGTTGTCAATTTTAAGACCTTTCATGCCATTTAGGTGTCGATTATTTCCTGGCGAGCGATAGCGAGCCTGCAATTTTAAGAGGCACCGGCCTTCGGCCGGGAAATTTTTCTACCGAACAATGTACAAATTTATCTTGAAGGGGGGTCTAGGGGGTGTCTTTTTAAGCTTGACGGAGGTCTAGGGTGGAAACTAAAAAAATATATGAATAAATAAAGTAATAGACCAAACAACCGGCCAGTCTCCCCATTAACTATAATTTGTACAGAATCTGGATATGCATGAGAAACTGTTCCAATCCATCACGCATTTGCAGCCCCATATTCCAAGGTACAGTTGCGCTAATAAGTCATGTCCCAGCTGTCATTACGTTTGGCTTGTTCTGTGCTGTATTAATGTCTGTCAGATGTTGAATAGGGTGGGTAGGTGTAGGAACGTGTTTGTATATTTCACCAGATATGATGAAATGAAGCTTAGATATTGCCGACACCCATTATTGATCAAAACATACTTGGTGCCGAGACATCACTTATTAGCGTGACTGTACATACACAGTAAAATAGCAATGCTTTTGGACGTTGGTTTCAATATATTTGTTTTCACGCCGACCATAAAGTCGAAGAATTTGAGAGCTTTTTGCCTATCTCTTCTTTCCTTCCACTTCCACTGGCAGCTAGCCTCCCAGGCAGGAATAATGACTTCCGTGCATCTTGTATGTCTTTAGAATACTGAGTAGCTCACTCTTGCTCTCACTCACGCTCTTGCTCTCACTCACTCAAACCATTAGGTAAGTGTGACTTCCCTTTCAGACTAATGTCTTTCTATACTCTATAATATTGTATCTTGTGGACATTTCCTGACCCATAAGGTTACACTACATCCTATCTTTCGGTCCGGCATTGTAGTCGGAGGGAGCGGAGGGTGGGGAAAGAGCCTTTTAATTTGCTGTCTGCTACTATACAATATACTGTCCCTATATTAAGGCCGAACCACCTTGTAGTGACCGCAAGGGCTGTGTGGTCTGATTATCTATGTAACTGTGTAACTGTGTAACTCTCTCTCTCTCTCTCTCTCTCTCTCTCTCTCTCTCTCTCTCTCTCTCTCTCTCTCTCTCTCTCTCTCTCTCTCTCTCTCTCTCTCTCTATTAGGACCTGTGTGACATCAGAGATAAGACAAGAGACCATTAGACAACAAGAACCCCGAGAGAGTTACAGTGTGTCCTTCTATTACATTCACACCTCACTCTATTACCCTCACATCTCACTCTAACTATTACCCTCATACCTCACTCTAACTATTACCCTCACATCTCACTCTAACTATTACCCTCACATCTCACTCTAACTATTAAGCCTCACATCTCACTCTAACTATTACCCTCACATCTCACATTAACTGTTACCCTCACATCTCACTCTAACTATTACCCTCACATCTCACTCTAACTATTACCCTCACATCTCACTCTAACTATTACCCTCACATCTCACTCTAACTATTACCCTCACATCTCACTCTAACTATTACCCCCACATCTCACTCTAACTATTACCCTCATACCTCACTCTAACAATTAACCTCACATCTCACTCTAACTATTACCCTCACATCTCACTGTAACTATTACCCTCACATCTCACTCTAACTATTACCCTCACATCTCACTCTAACTATTACCCTCATACCTCACTCTAACTATTACCCTCACATCTCACGCTAACTATTACCCTCACATCTCACTCTAACTATTAAGCCTCACATCTCACTCTAACTATTACCCTCACATCTCACACTAACTGTTACCCTCACATCTCACTCTAACTATTACCCTCACATCTCACACTAACTGTTACCCTCACATCTCACTCTAACTATTACCCTCACATCTCACTCTAACTATTACCCCCACATCTCACTCTAACTATTACCCTCATACCTCACTCTAACAATTAACCTCACATCTCACTCTAACTATTACCCTCACATCTCACTGTAACTATTACCCTCACATCTCACTCTAACTATTACCCTCACATCTCACTCTAACTATTACCCTCATACCTCACTCTAACTATTACCCTCACATCTCACGCTAACTATTACCCTCACATCTCACTCTAACTATTAAGCCTCACATCTCACTCTAACTATTACCCTCACATCTCACACTAACTGTTACCCTCACATCTCACTCTAACTATTACCCTCACATCTCACTCTAACTATTACCCTCACATCTCACTCTAACTATTACCCTCACATCTCACTCTAACTATTACCCCCACATCTCACTCTAACTATTACCCTCATACCTCACTCTAACTATTACCCTCACATCTCACTCTAACTATTACCCTCACATCTCACTCTAACTATTACCCTCACATCTCACTCTAACTATTACCCTCACATCTCACTCTAACTATTACCCTCATACCTCACTCTAACTATTACCCTCACATCTCACTCTAACTATTACCCTCACATCTCACTCTAACTATTACCCTCATACCTCACTCTAACTATTACCCTCACATCTCACTCTAACTATTACCCTCACATCTCACTCTAACTATTACCCCCACATCTCACTCTAACTATTACCCTCACATCTCACTCTAATTATTACCCTCACATCTCACTCTAACTGTTACCCTCACATCTCACTCTAACAATTACCCTCATACCTCACTCTAACTATTACCCTCATACCTCACTCTAACTATTACCCTCACATCTCACTCTAACTATTACCCTCACATCTCACTCTAACTATTACCCTCACATCTCACTTTAACTATTACCCTCACACCTCACTCTAACTATTACCCTCATACCTCACTCTAACTATTACCCTCAAATCTCACTCTAACTATTAGCCTCACATCTCACACTAACTATTACCCTCACATCTCACTCTAACTATTACCCTCACATCTCACTCTAACTATTACCCTCACATTTCACACTAACTATTACCCTCACATCTCACTCTAACTATTAGCCTCACATTTCACACTAACTATTACCCTCACATCTCACTCTAACTATTACCCTCACATCTCACTCTATTACCGTCACATCTCACTCTAACTATTAACCTCACATCTCACTATAACTATTACCCTCACATCTCACTATAACTATTACCCCCTCATCTCACTCTAACTATTACCCTCACATCTCACTCTAACTATTACCCTCACATCTCACTCTAACTATTACCCTCACATCTCACTCTAACTATTAGGCTACCCTCACATCTCACTCTAACTATTAGGCTACCCTCACATCTCACTCTAACTATTACCCTCATATCTCACTCTAACTATTAGGCTACCCTCACATCTCACTCTAACTATTACCCTCACATCTCACTTCATTGCCCTCACATCTCACTCTAGCTGACTGTAGACTCCAATCGATTTATATAATTTGTCTTTTATTAGCATGTGTAGTAATTCACTGACACTAAATATTCCTAGAGAGAGACACACACACACACACACACTCTCTCTCTCTCTCTCTTTTATATGCCCCTAAATTATCTTTACAGGTAAGCCATCCCCGTCTCTTCGATATGCAGGGCTAATAATGTTTCCCCTACCTGCTTGACTGACCTATCGACGTTCATCTATTCTTTAGAAGATTCATGTACTTCAAAGTTTGATCAAATGAAGAATACTCCGAGTCATCTTTTTGTCTTTAGTGTTGATCGAAAAAGAAAATTATGATTCCTTAAATTATTATATAAAGTACACAATCTTAAGTCAAGTCCTTCGTTCATTCGGTTGAACACTAACACTTACTAGGAATAGTCTGCCGCGTAATGTAATATATTCATATTAGCTTTGTACTTTGATTTATGATTATATAAGTAATAGCATAGAGATCGAAAAAGACAAAAATCCCTGTCGGATTGAAATATATGTTACAGGTCATAATCTTAGATCTACAAAGTGATTTATTGAAGGGGAGATGGGCCGGTTTTCTGGGTCCTCCTTTATCTCATTTTGAGCCCCATTGTATTTCAGATTTTGAAGATATTTGCCCCATTAGTTTGTCGATTTTAAGACCTTTCGCCCCATTTCTTTGTCAATATTAAGACTTTTTGTTCTATTTAGGTGTCGATTTTTTTCCTGGCGAATGATAGTAACCTGTAATTTATGAGAACCGGCCTTCGGCCGGAAAAATGTTCTACCGAAAAATTTACAAATTAATCTAGAAGGGGGATCTAATGGATGTTTTTTTTAAGTATGATGTAGGTCTAGGGAGGAAACTAAACAAAATAATAAATAAATGAAAACATCGACCAAATAACGAACCATCTCCCCTTAAGCCTCTAAAGTTTGTCATTATTAGCTACCAGATCAGTTTTAGGGATACATGTTGAGGGAAAAAAACGTTCATTTGATACCGACTTTACTCTCCGCTGCATCCCTTCCATATAACACTAGCAATAGATGAAGCTGCCATATTTAAGGTGGAGAGGTATGTTCATTGGTCGATATATTCATGTGTTTTTCATGTCTTTACTTTCCTCACTAGACCTCCATCAAGCTTAGGAGAGGCTGAAGCTTTGACCCCCAAGTCAGCCTGTATAAGAGATTGTGTTATTCTGGCATTATACCATGTTATTACCAATGGAAATACTAAGACTCGCTGAAAAAATCAGCTCTCTATGTGCGCGCGCGAGCGCAGAATTTCATTGCACTATTGTAAAATCATCTAGTCACTCAAAATTGTTCAAATTTCCAGCAATTTTTGCATGGCATATCCTACAAGCATCCCCTACAACGTGCCGTTTAAATTAACCCCTATTGAATAATAGAAGGTGCTGAAAAAAATATATTATATAATTATTTTTGGGTTACAGCTGATTTGACTCCAAAATGGTCAAAACTCTGATATTTTCGGCAAAACGGCAATTATTTAAATGGACAGGCGTTCCTATATACCCCTATGTATTGTATTTAGAAGGGGAATGCATTTGAGCAATACATAAAAATATAGTGGCACTCGTAAGTGCCAAAAAATGATCGCAATCCACTGAAATTCACAGATTTTCATCAGTCAAAATTTTTTTTTGGGCAGATAAAATAGTTAGTCCTCCTTAGCTTCCGTTTTCTACCATAGCGCGCACATAGAAGATCGAGTTTTATGACCAACTAAACAAAATTTTCGTCAGGGGTAGGCTAGACAGAATTTATAAGACAATTTCTTACCAAAATCCATGATATTAGGGGCCCCCCCAAGGGGGCCCTAAGGATGTCATATGGGTGTTTATGCCCTCATATGATCATTTCGATTGCTTACAGAAGCCCTTTAGACTACAGACACAACAACAAAATTTGGGTGGCTGAAAGATTTTGTTTTAGTTTTTCGGGGGTCGAGGTCGAACCTCCGGCCCAGGGGGTTATGGATGCAATATGTTTCCCTCCTATGCTATTCTCCTATGTTGAAAGAAGCATTATAGAACAAGAACAATAAAAAATCGAAATTTTTATTTCTGGGCTCAGCGGAGGGTTCAGCCTCCCCTTATTAAGGGGAGACTGGCCGTTTGTTTGGTCTATTAGTTCATTTATTCATATATTTTTTTAGTTTCCTCCCTAGACCTCCATCAAGCTTAGAAAAACACCCCCTTGACCCCCCTTCAAGATAAATTTGTACATGTTTCGGTAGAAAAATTTCCCTGCCGAAGGCCAGTTCCTCTTAAAATTGCAGGCTCGCTATCGCTTGCCAGGAAATAATCGACACCTAAATGGTACGAAAGGTCTTAAAATTGACAACGAAATGAGGCGAAAGGTGTTAAAATCGCCAAACTAATGGGCCAAACGTTTTATAATCTCAAAACTAGTGGGGCAAAACATTAGGGAGAAGGGGGTCCAGAAAAACATTGTGCCTCTCCTTAACAAAACATCTCCCCCTTCTAGATAAATGCATTTTTTGGTAGAAAAATTTCCTGGCCGAATGCGGTACCCCCGAAATTACAGGCTCGTTCCCGATCACCAGGAAAATATCGACACCTAAATAGCACGAAAGGTCTTAATATCGACACAGAAGTGGGGTTAAAGGTCTTAAAATCGCCAAACAAATGAGCCAAGCTTCTTAAAATCTGAAAAATAATGGTGCTAAGCTTGAGCAAGAAGGGGGGCCAGAAAAAACAACCTTTCCCTTTAAATTAATGCTCTTCATAACTAAAACTCTAATTATCTTCCATTAATTTAGATTATGTAACGATGAGATTTAGCAATCATTTGTATATTCTATTGCACCCAAAAAGTAGTTTCGATCATATGTATGATCTATCAGTTCTTTTCAGCTAAACACAGATGATTACTCGTCAGTTTACCTATCGAGAAGTCAGGGTTTGAAAGGCAATCTTCAGTGTATATATATATATATATATATATATATATATATATATATATATATATATATATATATATATTTATAAATATATATACCACCTCCTCTACCCTTCATCACTCCTCTACCTCACACTCCATATAACGTAACAAGCAGGTATACATTCTAACGGGGTAGGTGTTATTAATTCGTATGTGTCTTAATTTCTTCATCATTATTTTAGTTTCCTGCCTAGGCCTCCATCAAGCTTCAAAAACACCCCCTAGATCCACCTTTGAGATAAATTTGTAAATTTTTCAGTAGAAACATGTCCTAACCGAAGTCCGATTCTTCTTAAAATTAGAGGCTTGCTATCGCTCGCAAGGGAAAAAAAATCGACACTTAAACGGCACAAATGGCCCTAATATTGACAACCAAAACTGGGGTGAAAGATGTGAACATTGCCAAACTAATGCATGGAACATCTTCAAATCTCAAAACTAATGGGGAGAGGGGAGTCCAGGAAAACTAATGGGGAGAGGGGAGTCCAGGAAAACTAATGGGGAGAGGGGAGTCCAGGAAACTAATGGGGAGGGGGGAGTCCAGGAAACTAATGGGGAGGGGGGAGTCCAGGAAAACTAATGGGGAGAGGGGAGTCCAGGAAAACTAATGGGGAGAGGGGAGTCCAGGAAAACTAAAGGGGAGAGGGGAGTCCAGGAAAAACTAATGGGGAGAGGGGAGTCCAGGAAAACTAATGGGGAGAGGGGAGTCCAGGAAAAACTAATGGGGAGGGGGAGTCCAGGAAAACTAATGGGGAGGGGGGAGTCCAGGAAAAACTAATGGGGAGAGGGAGTCCAGGAAAACTAATGGGGAGAGGGGAGTCCAGGAAAAACTAATGGGGGGGGGGAGTCCAGGAAAAACTAATGGGGAGGGGGGGAGTCCCAGGAAAAACTAATGGGGAGGGGGGGGGGGAAGTCAAGGAAAACTAATGGGGAGGGGGGAGTCCAGGAAAACTAATGGGGGAGGGAGTCCAGGAAAACTAATGGGGAGAGGGGAGTCCAGGAAAACTAATGGGGAGAGGGGAGTCCAGGAAAACTAATGGGGAGAGGGGAGTCCAGGAAAACTAATGGGGAGGGGGGAGTCCAGGAAAAACAACTACCTCTCACCTGCTTTTTCTTAACTTTCTCTCCTTTTCTCTCTTTCTCTGGCTTGTATCTATTTGGCTCCATTCAGCCAACTGTTTAAGACGTTTATCCCCATCCAGGTGTCGATTTCTTCTGGCGAGCTATAGCGAGCCAGCATTGTATGGAAAAATCTGGTTTCGCCGGAGAAATTTTGCTATCGAAAAATGTACACATTTAGCTTGCTGTCAAAACAAAAATATATATATGCTGGCTCACTACTGCTCGCCAGGAAAATATTGACACCTGGATGGGCGTAAATGTCTTAAAATAGTAGGCTGAATGGGGCCGATTGGATACAAGCCAAAGAGAGAGGGAGAGAAAGGGAAAAAAAGCGAGGTTGGCCCCCTTAGGAGTACAAATATGAACATATCTTATAATACCACATAGATTTGGCATTAATTAACTACCGAACAAACTCAGTGTAACATTAAAAGACATTTAGCCCAATTCAGGTGTTGATTATTTTGGGGGTGAGCGATAGTGGGAAAACCGGTATTTGCCCTGGACATATTTATCTACCGAAAAATGTATACACTTGGTCTTGAAGGGGGTCTGATAGGGATTGTTTAGCTTAAAGAGGGTATTAGCATTTGTTTTTTGTTTTTACGGTAAAGGGTAAATTATAATATAAATTGCTCGAAAAATGGCAAAAACAACATAATAAACACCTACACGTCAAATGAGCTAGTGTTAAATGGCACCCTGTCCCTTTATGACGCTAGGCACACAACTAATTATGAGTTGGACAGCCCTCCTGTTTACTGTAGGGTGTGTACGGTATATAGTGCTTAGTAGGCTGCCTGGGGCCCTTCTCAACCCTTCACCCTCTCCCTATTGTCTTTCTCTTTCACTTACTTCACCCCTTCTCTCACTCACTCACTCACTCTCTCTCTCCCTCTCTCAACATTTCTACCAAAAATGGATGTACAGTTGGTCAAAGTTCCAGCTGACCCACCCTCGCTCTGGGGCTCGCAGAATTATTTGGCAATACTGGTGTAGGATGGAGGTGTGTCCTACAAAGATTGGGATTGGTAGATCTGATTTCGGCTATAGCATTGTTAGGGCATATACTAAACAAGGGAAAGTAAGCCTATCTCAAATAAAAATGCATACATCGCTATGTATGATCCCGAACATTCACCCAAAATTCGTAGATTTGCTTAAATATTCAAGTTATTATATCCACTGATTGGTAACGCATATATAACTTGCTGGCTGCCACAACATACTTTACTCGATTTTATAAGAATACATATTTCTGTTTTATTGGTGGCTGCTTAATGAAGGAACATTTAGTCTTCACTACGTGAACATTACATAGTCTAATTTGCAGTATTATACAGGACAGACACAGGTAACACATTAATGGCAAGTGGTATCCCTGCACCACAACAGCAGTATTGCCAGCTAATTCTGGGAGTCCCAGAGCGAGGGTGGGTCAGCTGGAACTTTGACCAACTGTACATAAGAATCATACAATAGTATGGATATATGAAAAATGGTTCATTTCGGATATTCATGGTAATTCATTTTTTTTCTACGTAAGTGAGGGAGACAAAAGGCAGAACTGCCTGTAGCGAGTGCCTCCCCCAGAATAGAAAGGGTGACAGGGCCAAAATAATTCCATTTGCGTTGATATCCTTAGACATTTCACGCACCATTAATTTGCCTGTGGAATTATGGGGAGGTGGTTTTGTCTTTCCTTTTTGTTAATAGCTTGAAGGGGACCTAGAGAGGCGGTTATATAATTTAGGGTGTAAAATAAGAAATAACATTGCTCGAAAATGGCAAAACAAAAATCTGAAAATGATCACTAGTAATTACAAATGAGAGAATAGCCCCCAAGACGTTGGCTGCGATAGTGTTAAACAGGGAAGGAAGAGTGGGTGAAACAAAAAGAAAGTAGAAATGAAAAATATATGTTTGTTTGTGTGTGTCTGTGTCTGTTATATTTATCATTGATTATTTGTTTCTTTATCCTCTTCCTCCCACCACCCTACTTTCCAACTATCCATAATCTCGTTACTCACAACTTCCCACCGAGTTTGATCCTATTGCCTCCCAAGACCAAGACGAGGGGGAACTGAATGAGATCGGCTAATAGAAGAACATAGGATCTGAGTACAAAGGAGTACAAAGGAAGTCAAGCAACAACAGATCTAGTGACCCCTTGAGGTTTCTTGCCCTCTAAATCACTGCTGTTCAAAGTGTCCAACAGTGGTTCAGAGTGGGTAAGGGACAATTGGAAAGGGAAGCACTGCCTTAAGATCAATGTCCTTGCCAGGGTTAGGAGATGTTAGTAGTAAAAAAATTGGGTTAATAACATAACACGATGTATCTGAGAAAGAGGTCATTCATTTACAAATGCAATCAGTTGTGGGTTTAAGGCGAAGTGCTTGTCTAGGGATGTTTAGAAGAATCAACGATGCTGCAATCTATAACATCTCGAGGAAGCCCATTGCACAAGTTAACAACTCGATTGAAGAAGACATTCTTAGACTTGTGCGAGTTAAAAGATTTACCAATAATTTTGCAACCATTTCCCCGTGTGTAGTATGATTGGTCGATCGTAAAGTACTTATTACAGTTCATATCGCCGATGCTTTTGATGATTTTGAAGACTTGAATTAGGTCACCTCCTAATCTGCGCTGGGTTAAAGGAAATATACTTAATTCTCTAAGACGCTCCTCGTATGGTTTGTTTCTTAGATTAGGTATCATTTGGTAACTCTACGCTGAACTCGTTCAAGTTTATTGATAGCTTTTTTATAGTAGGGGCACCAGAATTGAACGCAATATTCCAGAAGAGGACGACCTAGGGAATTGTAAAGTGTGAAGATTACATCTTTGGATTGATGTTCGAATGACCTAAAGTAACTATAAAGCCTATTATTATATTTGCCTTCTTAACAACTTCTGAACATTGTTGACTGGGTTTTAGGTTACTCGATACTGTTACTCCCAAATCAGTTTCTCTGTCCACACTCTTAAGCTGAGTGCCATTCATTGAATAGTATGCTTTCTCATTTCGGGTCCCGATATGGAGTACTTTACATTTATCCGCATTAAAACAAATTTACCAAATTTGGTCCCATCTTGACAGCTTATCTATGTTATTTTGCATAATTATCTTCTACATGTTCGTTTGAGAGTACAATATTTTCAATTTTCGTATCATCTGCAAACTTTGAGATTGTACAGGTGAAGCCCTCATCTATGTCATTTATAAACACTAGGAAGAGAACTAGCGCTAGAATCAATCCCTGGGGTACCCCGCTAGTTACAGTGGTACATGTTGATGCTTTAACGTTTATGACTACCCTTTGCTTTCTTCCGCTGAGCCAATTTTTCAGTGACCATACATTGAGAAGAGAAGAGAAAACTGACTGTGTTTTAAGGGGAGATGGGTCGTTTTTCTAGATCCCCTTCTCCCTAGTGCCCCATTAATTTTAAAATGTTAAGTTGTTTGCCTCATTAGTTTGTCGATTTTATAACTCTCCGCTCCATTTCCTTGTCCATATAAGACTTTTCGTCGTATTTAGGTGTCGATTTTTTCCCTGGGGAACGCTAGTGAGCCTGTAATTTAGGAAGAATCGGCATTTGGCCGGGAAATTTTTCTACCGAAAAATATACAAATCAATCTAGAAGGGGGTTCTAATGGATATGTGTTTAAGTTTGATGGAGGTCTAGGGAGGAAACTAGAACAATTCATTTATAAATACAAAAATCGACCAAAAAGTGAACATCCCCCTTAAATTGCAAGTTCGCTACCGCTCGCCTAGAAAAGATCGCCACCTAAATTGGGTGATGTATCATATAGTGGCCAAACTAATGAGGTGGAGCGTCACTTAACCCCTTCAGCACCATGACGTCTTTTTACCCTTGATGCTGGCTAAGATGTGATTGTATGCAGTTTAAGAAGGACCTATGTTATTTAGGGTGTTTATTGAGATCGTATATTTACCCCTTTGAGTCCTACAGGTAGATTATAAGCTAAAGATCGTCCAATGGTAACCATAATGTGATGAACATTTCATCATCGTGCTGAATGGGTTAAGAAGAACCTACGTTATTAACCCACTGAGCCCCAGGCAATATAATATAAATTACACTCCAGGACCGGCAGATTATTAAAACACAAAAATCCAGAAAACATCTGGAAGGGGTTAGAAATGAAGGAAAAAACACAAACAAAACGATCCCCTAGGTCCTTAAGGGGTCCTACGGTGCGCACGAAAGTCGTAATTAACATGGGGAAATGGGTAGGCAAGAACATGCAAAAACACGTTTTTGCATGTTCACGCTCACGCCCACGCAGCTGGCCTTTAAGGATTTTCAACCATCGACATTGTTGCGTACATACAAATTGAGATCGTATTTACCCATTGGAGTCCTACAGGTAGATCATAAACTAAAGAAAATCGTCTAATGGTAACCAGAATATGATATAAAAAAACGTCATGGCGGTGAAGGTGATTAAACAAAAATCCAAACAAGGAGGGTTGGTAAAGACCCGCCTCGCACCATAATCTCGTTACTCACAACTTCCCACCAACTTTGATCCCATTGCCTCCCAAGAACAGACGAGGGGGTCCAACAGGAGATCGGCTGATAAACAGAACATACGATCTGGATAGAGACCTTAATTTATTTATTTATTTATTTATTTCCATGTGAGTGAAGGAGACAAAAGGCAGAACTGCCTGTAGCGAGTGCCTCCCCCAGAGTTGAAAAAGTGACAGGGCCAAAATTAAGGAACGTTCGAGCCAAAATGCCTGGACACACGGAGTTTGAAGCAATATAAGTCATAGTAAGAGGGAAAGACTGATTCTGGGAGAGTGTTCAAGAGCTCAGCAGTTGAATAGAAGAAAGTCTGAGAATAACGTTTCACTCTTGGGTTGGAGAGTTGCACAGAGTAGGGGTGGGATTGTGTTGCAAGACGGGTACTACGTATCCGGCAACCTGTCTAGGGGAGTAAACGTGATACAAATCCGTACTGCTTACCTAAAGGTAAGGCAGGTTAGTGGATGAACTAGCCTGATATCACTGTAAAAAAATAGTGCTAATAAGATACATAAAGGGCCTCGAGGTCGGACGGGTCCTAAATTGAGTGATCAATCTGTTAAGTCCTTCAGTAAACTGGCATGGGTTGTCCCTCTTACTGTGTATGGCCTTCTGTGTATGGTCATCCTCATTAAGGGGAGTAATTAAGGCTTCCGGCAATAGATAGCTAGATAGATAGACTTCCGTTACTCAGAATGACAAGCGATTTTTTTTTTTTTTTTTTTTTTTTAGTTATATGGTTAGATAATAATTTTCTGAAGATTTGTATACCACTGTCGCCTCTCTGCTTAATAGGGTCTAATAGTTACGGCGTTTTCAAAGTCGGCAAACTTTAGGCGCGATTTACTCCGTTTTCTTATTTACGGCCCTTAATATGTTCTGCGAATGAGTGCCTCATTTATGCCTTTATGTTTATAGGAACACTTTATGTAGCAATAATGACGTGTCTTACTAAATAAGCCAGTATCAAGTTAAATGTTAGAAGTTTCAAAATGGCGACATGGGAACATTTTGGTCCGACTCTCTAAATGGAAGAAGACCGAACGATTCAACCCTTTCAAGATACGAGGACGCGTTGCTTACGTTTACTCTGGCTATTAGTAGAAAATTTTAGTCAGCTTAGGAAGGGACTATAGGTGTCAGAGGATTTTGTTTTAGATATATTTAACCCCTATGATCCCTATAGGTCTTTCTAAACCAGTGAAATCATCCAATGTAAGCCAGAATAAAGTAAAAAAAAGGCGTTCTCGGATACTGAGAAGGTTAAGGGGGTAGTATTTGTTTTTGGTCTATATATTTATCTATTTATTTTTTGTTTTTAGTTTCCTCGCTGGACCTCCATCAAGCTTACAACAAAATAAAACTTAGACCCCCTTTCAAGATATGTTTGTAAATATTTCGGTAGGAAAATTCCCGGCCGAAGGCCGGTTCCTTCTAAAAATACAGGCTCGCTATCGCTCGACAGGAACAAATCGACACCTTAATGGCACGAAAGGTCTTAATATTGACAAAGAAATAGGTGAATGATCTCAATATCACCAAACTAACGGAACGAACGTCATAAAATCTCAAAACTAATGGGGTTAAACACGAGGGAGAAGAGGGTCCAGAAAAACCATATACCTCCCCTTAAGGCTCCACACCCACCTTCCCCCTTCTATTATTCCTGGCCGACCTGGATAGAACCTTCCAATTTCCCCGCCACTGATTCTCCTTTGATAGATTTATATGTTTGTTTTACACCAACCAACTTCACCTCTAAACTCAATTAATGAAATCAACAAATACATGTGGCACTCTGAGGACTTGAACCCAGGATACTCACATCGAAATTCCGCGCACTATGCATTACGCTATCACGACAGGCTGATGTAAGCCCTTCTATTACGTGTGTCCAATGTTGTGTTAACCCCTACTGTACCGGCGACGTCCTCTTAATGTTGTGTTAACCCCTACTGTACCGGTGACGTCCTCTTCATTTTATTTCCTCTATATTTAGACGATTTTGTGCAGTTTAAGAAGAATCTGTGGTGGTAAAAAGGGTTACGTGAGACAGTTCGAAGCCTGTTAATTGCTGGAGACCCTTTTTAAGCTTTAGTTAAATCATCTAATAGTGTCCAGAATATGATGAACATTATTTCACCCGTACTGAAGGGGTTAATCCACCTAACTTAATTCAGATAACCTTAACCTAGACTAATCGTAGCCTGAATTTAAAGGCGTCTGGTGGTTGCACAAATATAACATCAAAACTCGTAATCTGATTAAAGGGGTTAATAATCTGTTTATCCATCCGACAAACATTTGTTTAATTCAGGATTATTCTTGAATTATAGGGACTCCAGTGTCTTTAGCCCTTCAACGAAAATGAAAAGATTAATCTTTCATTCGATCAGCCAGTTTGTTAGTCACTCTCAAAGATATTTCAAAAGCTTAGAAATCACCACAACTATCGTTAAATTTTCTCTAATGATAATTATGTTCTGATTAAGATGCAATGAAACCTTGGCTCACTTAAACATTCTATGATCCGACCTCATCTTACCAACAGCAATAGACTGATAATTTAAGAAGTTTATGTGACTGTTAAATTAAATAAACTGTGCTACTTTATACAATCAAATATCATTAATCAAGTGTAGTGATGATTAAGGGGACCCACCTCGCTCTTTTTTCTCTTTCTCTCCCTCTCTCTTTGGCTTGTTTCCATTCGGCCCCATTCAGCCTACTGTTTTAAGACGTTTACCTCCATCCAGGTGTCAATATTTTCCTGGCGAGCGGTAGCGAGCCAGCATATGTATATTTGTATTTTACAGCAAGCTAAATTTTTAAACATTTTGATAGAAAAATGTCTCCGGCGAAGACGGATTTCTCCATACAATGTTGGCTCGCTATCGATCGCCAGAAAGAAATCAACACCTGGTTGGGGATAAACGCCTTAAAACAGTTGGCTGAATGGGGCCAAATGGATACAAGTCAGAGAAAGAGAGAAAAGGAGAGAACGATAAAAACAAGTCGGTGACCCCCTTTAAAATAATTCGGTGCCCCTTCCGAGTGAGGCTGCTGTGGAGTGAGGCTGCTGTGGAGTGAGGCTGCTGTGGAGTGAGGCTGCTGTGGAGTAGATAATATTATGTACTAAATAGATCACTTTTGCCAAGGCACTATACTCTGTTTCATTTCATCTGATGGTAAATTGAATCCCTTAGCAGCTAATTAATCGATACTTAATGGAAACAAATATGAAACCAAAACGTCTCTGCATCATATTAAGACCAAGTTTATATAATTAGCACCATATTTCACTACAAACTATTCTAAAATAACTGATAAATCTTGATGGGAACTTTTCAAATTTACCGCCAGTTGAAAAGAAACAGACTATAGGTGATACGGTAAACTGGCCTATTTCTCCCTGTCAGATACCAGCTTCATGAATATAAGAGTCTCTGCGGGGCTCTGATAAACCGTAGATCATATTTGCGTGGGCGACGACGAAACTCTCCGGGATTATTTTATGGTCGGCGATGGTATGGGACACCGCCGCTTCTGGGAAACTGGTAAAGGCGATCGGCTGAATACTTGGTGTGTTGCCCGGGTGGTGAAGTTTGGGTCGGGAAGTTTGGTAGGAACGGTGTGGGGCTGCCTGATAACAACTTTGAGGGAGGGAGGAACAGAAGGGGTTGGCTTAATGACGGCCTAAAGTATCACCTCCAATAAAAGGCTGGCTCCAATGTTATCACACAATTTTGACCTGCTCTAGACATTCTTTCTTTTGTCTATTTGCATGACACGTTAGAGATAATTTAGATGTGTTGGAAAGAAGTATGGTGCGCTAGCTAAATGTAGTTCACTCATTATAAGTAGGGCAGCAATCATAAACTCCAACCTCTTTAACTAAAAACGTCAAGAAAATTGGGCTGTACATTTCCACACCTATACCCTGGCTGACTCTTCCCAAATGGTAAAACTATTAAGTTAATTACTCCTGTCGTGTTTTGAGTTAGTTATATAGGTTAGTGGCCAAACATCTAGCTTACTAATATACTGTAGGTTAGTGGCCAAACATCTAGCTTACTAATATAGGTTAGTGGCCAAACATCTAGCTTACTAATATAGGTTAGTGGCCAAACATCTAGCTTACTAATATAGGTTAGTGGCCAAACATCTAGCTTACTAATATAGGTTAGTGGCCAAACATCTAGCTTACTAATATAGGTTAGTGGCCAAACATCTAGCTTACTAATATAGGTTAGTGGCCAAACATCTAGCTTACTAATATAGGTTAGTGGCCAAACATCTAGCTTACTAATATAGGTTAGTGGCCAAACATCTAGCTTACTAATATAGGTTAGTGGCCAAACATCTAGCTTACTAATATAGGTTAGTGGCCAAACATCTAGCTTACTAATATAGGTTAGTGGCCAAACATCTAGCTTACTAATATAGGTTAGTGGCCAAACATCTAGCTTACTAATATAGGTTAGTGGCCAAACATCTAGCTTACTAATATAGGTTAGTGGCCAAACATCTAGCTTACTAATATAGGTTAGTGGCCAAACATCTAGCTTACTAATATAGGTTAGTGGCCAAACATCTAGCTTACTAATATAGGTTAGTGGCCAAACATCTAGCTTACTAATATAGGTTAGTGGCCAAACATCTAGCTTACTAATATAGGTTAGTGGCCAAACATCTAGCTTACTAATATTGGTTAGTGGCCAAACATCTAGCTTACTAATATAGGTTAGTGGCCAAACATCTAGCTTACTAATATAGGTTAGTGGCCAAACATCTAGCTTACTAATATAGGTTAGTGGCCAAACATCTAGCTTACTAATATAGGTTAGTGGCCAAACATCTAGCTTACTAATATAGGTTAGTGGCCAAACATCTAGCTTACTAATATAGGTTAGTGGCCAAACATCTAGCTTACTAATATAGGTTAGTGGCCAAACATCTAGCTTACTAATATAGGTTAGTGGCCAAACATCTAGCTTACTAATATAGGTTAGTGGCCAAACATCTAGCTTACTAATATAGGTTAGTGGCCAAACATCTAGCTTACTAATATAGGTTAGTGGCCAAACATCTAGCTTACTAATATAGGTTAGTGGCCAAACATCTAGCTTACTAATATAGGTTAGTGGCCAAACATCTAGCTTACTAATATAGGTTAGTGGCCAAACATCTAGCTTACTAATATAGGTTAGTGGCCAAACATCTAGCTTACTAATATAGGTTAGTGGCCAAACATCTAGCTTACTAATATAGGTTAGTGGCCAAACATCTAGCTTACTAATATAGGTTAGTGGCCAAACATCTAGCTTACTAATATAGGTTAGTGGCCAAACATCTAGCTTACTAATATAGGTTAGTGGCCAAACATCTAGCTTACTAATATTGGTTAGAGGCCAAACATCTAGCTTACTAATATAGGTTAGTGGCCAAACATCTAGCTTACTAATATAGGTTAGTGGCCAAACATCTAGCTTACTAATATAGGTTAGTGGCCAAACATCTAGCTTACTAATATAGGTTAGTGGCCAAACATCTAGCTTACTAATATAGGTTAGTGGCCAAACATCTAGCTTACTAATATAGGTTAGTGGCCAAACATCTAGCTTACTAATATAGGTTAGTGGCCAAACATCTAGCTTACTAATATAGGTTAGTGGCCAAACATCTAGCTTACTAATATAGGTTAGTGGCCAAACATCTAGCTTACTAATATAGGTTAGTGGCCAAACATCTAGCTTACTAATATAGGTTAGTGGCCAAACATCTAGCTTACTAATATAGGTTAGTGGCCAAACATCTAGCTTACTAATATAGGTTAGTGGCCAAACATCTAGCTTACTAATATAGGTTAGTGGCCAAACATCTAGCTTACTAATATAGGTTAGTGGCCAAACATCTAGCTTACTAATATAGGTTAGTGGCCAAACATCTAGCTTACTAATATAGGTTAGTGGCCAAACATCTAGCTTACTAATATAGGTTAGTGGCCAAACATCTAGCTTACTAATATAGGTTAGTGGCCAAACATCTAGCTTACTAATATAGGTTAGTGGCCAAACATCTAGCTTACTAATATAGGTTAGTGGCCAAACATCTAGCTTACTAATATAGGTTAGTGGCCAAACATCTAGCTTACTAATATAGGTTAGTGGCCAAACATCTAGCTTACTAATATAGGTTAGTGGCCAAACATCTAGCTTACTAATATAGGTTAGTGGCCAAACATCTAGCTTACTAATATAGGTTAGTGGCCAAACATCTAGCTTACTAATATAGGTTAGTGGCCAAACATCTAGCTTACTAATATAGGTTAGTGGCCAAACATCTAGCTTACTAATATAGGTTAGTGGCCAAACATCTAGCTTACTAATATAGGTTAGTGGCCAAACATCTAGCTTACTAATATAGGTTAGTGACCAAACATCTAGCTTACTAATATAGGTTAGTGGCCAAACATCTAGCTTACTAATAAATAATAGACGAAACACAAACTGTAGATATCCACTGAAGATTAGTTTCGACTAACACCATCGCCTGCCGTAAAAGGTTCTCGCCAAAGAGGAAGGCCTGCTTCATCCTCACCTAATTAGTTCTGGAAATCCATTTAATGCAGGAAAGGTGTTTGCTTAATTACGGTCTAAAGAATCACCTGGAATGAAAAGTTTGTTCTACATATTATATTTCATGAAAGGAATGCCTGCTTTAGCCTCTTCAGTACCGGTGACGTCTTTCTCATTTAATTTCAGCTACATTAAGACGATCTCATGATGCTTAGGAATGATAACTGGTAGCTAAAAAGATGTATTGAGATAGTCTGTAGCATTTTCATTGGTAGACATCCTTCATAAGCTGAATACAATCAGTTGATAGTTAAAAGAATATAATGAAAAAGTGTTCGCGGTATTGAATGGGTTAATGATGATAGACTTATTGACTGTATACAGTATATCCACTGTATATTAATTACTAACTAAAGTAACCCCTGGAAGGAAATGTCTGTCTTCAAAATCATTAATAAGCATGGCCTCCTTCATATGTCTGTAGATTAGCTTTAACCCTTTGAAGATTATGACGCATTTTTGACAGTTTATTCTGGCTATCATTAGACGAGTGTATACAATTTAGGAAGGATCTGTCGGCATTATAAGGGGAAAGACTATCCCAATTTCCCACCCTTCCTAATTGTAATAAAAGCGTATTATAATAGACAAAAAAGATATATATTTATTTGTCCATTTACTTATTTAGTTAGTATTGTCTTTAGTTTCGTCCCAAGACCTCCATCAATTGATTTAAACATAACCCCAAGACCCTCCTCGAGATAAATTTGTATATTTTTTGGTATAATAATGTCTAGGCCAAAGGTCGGTTCTTCCTAAATTACAGGCTCGCTATCGCTTATCAGGATGTAATAGACACCTAAATGGCAGTACATTTATTAAAATTGCCAAACTTTAAATTCGTAGATTTCATTCAAGAACAAAAGTCTCTATGGAAAATATCCTGGAACTTCAGTATGCAGATGAGTGTGCTCTTGTAGCTCACTCGCCATGATTGAAGCTGCAGCAAGTACTTACTCCAGAATGGGCCTGTCAGTTAACATCCAGAGTAAAGTACACCCTATGTGGTGGATTGTGTTCTTTCATTTCATAAATTTTATTTTAGTAAGTGTTGTTTCCACATAGCGATTTTGATATGTTGTTTTGACTTTATATTGTCTTTGTCCCAGTTTTGGTTTGACTTTGGTTGCAAGTTTTACATTTTAATCCAGAAAATACAAATAATTTATCAGTGGTCAGCTCAAATGACACCTGTGCAGACAGTGTTCAGATTAGACGGAGAGGAGATAGCACAAGTCCCTTCCTTCAAGTATCTGGGAAGCTTCCTGTCTGAAACGGCCAATATTGACGATGAGATACAACACCGACCGAGACAAGCTGCAGCATCTTTTGGCCGCCTACAAGATAGAGTTTTCCAAAACAATCACCTGACTCTTTGTACCAAAGTGGCTGTATATAACTCTGTGTGTATGACCACTTTGCTCTATGGTTGTGAGACATGGATGACATATAGACGCCATATACGCCATATACGATCCCTGGAGGCTTTCCACATCAGATGCCTCCAGAAGATTATGAGTATAACCTGGCAGGACTGTTCCTCATATAACAATACTTGAAAGAGCCAAACACACCAGCATTGAGACCCTTATCATCAAACAACAACTCAGACGGGTTTGGCATGTCATCCGTATGCCAGAGGAGAGACTGCCTCATAAAATACTGTATGGACAGCCGCAAGAAGGCCGCAGAACAGCTGGAGGACCAAAATTAAGATACAAAGGCAGTATAAAGAAAATGCTAAAAAGGTGCAATATACAACCAACTGAGCTTGAAAACTTGGCATCAGACAGACCACTATGGCGGTCATGCTGCCAGCAAGAAGCGAAGGAACTGGAACGTCAGAGGAAACATTGTACACCAGCAGGAGAAGAGGGCCCGGCGACATGTACGCCGGGAACAACCAGCACCTCCTCACCCAGACTACCAGTGCCCAGACTGTGGCAGGAGATGTGCATCACGGATATGACTCTACAGTCATCGGAGAACTCACACCAGATGAATGCAGGAAGGGAACGTCATCACCGGACTACGATGAACTACCATAAGCAAGTAAGTAAGCAATAAAAGTAATGTTGATGGCTGTTCATGATATTATTCGGGATATCTGTTTCTTCTTCTATAATATAATGGATGCATCTTAACTATTCAATTTGGCGATAGTTAAGGCTGATATAAGGATATTCACAATTTACTGATCTAAAACATTTTCTTCATTGATTGTATGGTGCATTTATCATTATTTCGACATCGTTGGTCATAATATGACCAATAAGTCATATAAGTCATAAGATAGTAGATATCATATTATGATATCTACTCTTGGGAAATTAAGAATAAATAAAAATAAAAATGTATATTATCGGCACACCAAATAATGATGACAGATACAATTGTTAATATTCTCATGAATTATGCAAGTCTTCGACAATTTTCGAACGGTTATTTACATATCTACCCTCTTTCTCTCTCACTCACTCTCTCTCTCTCTCTCTCTCTCTCTCTCTCTCTCTCTCTCTCTCTCTCTCTCTCTCTCCATTTTTGCCTTCCCATTTCTCCTCTAATATCTTTCCTATCTTATCTCTTATGTTCTCGTCTGCTTTCATGATGCCCCCTCCTTTCTTGCTGCCTCTTATCTCTCTTTATAGAAATGCCCTCTCTCTAGTTCTGTCTTTATATTCTTCTCTCTCTCTCTCTCTCTCTCTCTCTCTCTCTCTCTCTCTCCATTTTGCCTTCCCATTTCTCCTCTAATATCTCTCCTATCTTACGTTCTTGTCTGCTTTCATGATGCCCCCTCCTTTCTTGCTGCCTCTTCTCTCTCTCTCTCTCTCTCTCTCTCTCTCTCTCTCTCTCTCTCTCTCTCTCTCTCTCTCTCTCTCTCTCTCCTGCCATGCCTGTGTTCATTAGGGTAAACTGCAGAGCGGCGGTATCGACAGACATAAACATCCCCAAGGTCTGGCACCTTATTCCCCAAATTTCTCCAGAAATTTACACTTGCATAGCTTTTCATTTTCACGGACATTCCACCTAGGATACGTAAATTAATATAAGTAGGCTACCCCTTAGGTATCCTCACATCCTTACCTACAACAAGTACGATAACATATAAGTTAGGTTGGTTACGGTTGCTGAATAATCTAAGAAAATACAATAAACGAGGACATCCGGGGTTACACGTCTACAATAACCTTGATATACTTGGGGAATATGCAAGCCAGCATCCTTTCACAATTAACTGGTACGTCCGCGTTCCAACCAAGACGGGATTAACTTCACTTTATCTTGAAGATCTTTGTATTAGTAGTGTATTTTAGTTATCTATAGTACAAGTTTATATATATTTTTTACTCTAATGAAGTTCATGTTTCTCCACATACTAACAAACAGTTCATAAACAAGCCCAGGAGTCAAGAATGTAAGAGATTCATGCAGTTATAAGTACAGGAAGAATAATTACAGTATAGAACACATTTAAAGGGAGGCAGACCGTTTGTTTGGTCTATTAATGAATGTATTCATATATTTTTTTAGTTTCCTCCCTAGACCTCCATCAAGCTTAGAAGAAAAAAACCCTAGACCCCCCTTCAAGATAAATTTGTAAATTTTTCGGTAGAAATATGTCCCGGCCGAAGGCTGGTTCCTCTTAAAATTGCAGGCTCGCTATCGCTCGCCAGGAAATAATCGACACCTAAATGGCACGAAAGGTCTTAACATTGACAACGAAATGGGATGAAAGGTCGTAAAATCCCCAAACTAATGGAACCAACGTCTTAAAATCTCAAAACTAGTGGGGCTAAACATTAGGGAGAAGGGGGTCCAGAAAAACGGTCTGCCTCCCTGGTAAGAACATCTGCTAAATTAAAAATTGGATGGAGCTTTACATACAAATGAATTAGTTGCCTAGGGGACACGATTTTTCTATACGTATTGATAATAATAAGTTTGTCAAGTTTATATATAATGTACATATATTTAATGATACAGTCATAGCCCGCCTATGCAACGTGGACAGCTTGTGTGCAGTGTATGCAATGCATGTTTAACCCCTTCTATACCAGTGAAGTAGTTTTCATTATATTCTGGCTACTTTTAGACGATTTTATTCAGTTTAAAAAGGGCCTCCAGCAATGAACAGGCTTCCAACTATCACACTTAACCCTTATTACAGACCACAGATCATTCTTAAACTGCAAAAAATCGTCTAAATATAGCTAGAGGAAAATTGAAAAGACGTCGCCGGTAGAGAAGTGGTTGATGTTACTGTATTATTGTAGTGGCTGGCATTGTTCGTGTTGACTGTAACCAAAGTAATCACCTCCGTCTGCTGAATAGGTGCAACCATTCATACTGTAAGTATGACACTGGTCTATTGCACCTCTATTGTCAAACCATTGCAGAGAATGGTTGGAAGCTACGAGAATGAGGGATATATAGGCATATCGGTTTCCGGACATCTCAACCAGTAGACCATTTGAACTAGTAGCTCTCAACCAGTGCCAAATCAACCAAGACCAACCAAACTAGTGCCAAAATATAGTACTAGCCTAACCTATCCTAACCTAACCGTATTGATTGATTTGGTACTGGTTAAGAGCTACTGGTTGAAATGGTCTACTGGTTCAGTTGTCCGGTCACCAGGCATATCCATCGAGTGAGGGATCGATCCTAGGCCTCCTGCGTTCGAATTTAGAACACTACCTATGCTCCACACAGGAGGCAGCGAATTCCAACCAAAAAATAAGAATAATATATAGAAATCAAATTAAGTTAGGTAGAGTATGTAGCTTTATGTAAGAAAACAAGAGTTATAAATCTTAATAATAATCTACAGGGTGGTCCAGAAAAAACTGACACTTTAAAATAACTTATAATATCCAGGGAATTTTACATATTCTGGGTATTGTCAGGTGGCTTATGGAGTGATGCTGTAAGTGTACTTTGACAGCAAGATGGATGCCGAGGACTAGTGTTCAGTCTAGGAGAGGACCAATATAGTTATACTGTACTTTGCAACTAAATCAGTTGTCCACACACAGAGGCAATTTCGTTGTGCATTTCCAGGGAGGAAAACCCTACATCGCAACACCATTATCAGCTTGATACAAAAGTTCAAAGACACTGGTAGTGTGGGTAACACCAACAGGATCAACAGTGGTGCACTTATTACTGCCAGAATAGTAACACACTTGCAGGAAGTTAAGAGTTGTCTGAAACAGTCGCCAGAGTTCTTTGAATAAAAATACATAGTGACGTGAAACTATTTCCATATAATATGCATATTTTTCAGACACAAAGTCAGTAAACTGAGATGCTGAAGGGAGGTTAATTTCGGTTTTAAGGAGGAAGAGAGGGGTTGACAAGAATACTGTTATGTATCAACAGGATGGTGCGCCCCCTCTCTGTTCAAACCACACACTTGAGTACTTGAAACAATGGTTTCCAGGGAACTGGCGAATATTCAGGAGGACCCACAACCCATGGCCCCATATTCCCTCAATCTCAATCTTGCAGACTATTTTCTCTGGGGTTACGTGAAAGAGAGAGCCTGCCAGAACATCCCAGACTCAATTGGGAGACTGAAGGGAAACATCAATAGAGAAATAAGAATTCCAAGAGACATGCTGGAGAGAGTTGTCAAGAACTTCAATGTTAGAGTGGAAGCAGTTATTCATCAGCGAGGACCTTGGATTAAACATGTTAATAATTACTAGAAATATTAAGGAATATAATGGTTATCACAAAAATGTTTTTCTTTGTAAAAAAATATGGTAGTATCCTACCCATGACCGAAAAGTCTTTTAAAATCAGCGCTATTTATAAAAGTTATGGCAACACAAAAAGCATCAGGGTTTTTTTCCGGACCACCCTGTAGCATTGTCCTTTGTGCAACTGAAGCACACAAAGACAAAATCAGCAAAGGAGGTCAATTGTGAAAAATTATAAGAACATAAGAACATAAGAAAATGGGAGTCTGCAGAAAGCCGATTGGCCTAAGCAAGGCAGATCCCTGTCCCACACAACCCCAATTACAAAGCCCAATTATAGGCTGAACACTCTAATACCCTGAGGATCATCTTACCAAAACGGTTAGAGATTAACGCAGGATTACGGGGTCTGCAGAGCGCTGATTGGCCCAACCCTGCTGATCCCCCTTCACACCCAACCCTTCTCGTCCATATGCTTATCCAATTTTATCTTAAAGCTCCCAATCGTTTTTAATCCCACTATAGCACTTGGTAGTCCATTCCACCCATCTACAACTCTGTCACCAAACCAATATTTGCCTATATATTTTCTGAAACGAAATTTATCTAATTTGAAACCATTGGTACGAGTTCTTTAAGAACATAAGAACATAAGAAAATGGGAGTCTGCAAAAAGCCGATCGGCCCACACAAGGCAGATCCCTGTCACAACCAACCCCAATTACATAACAACATAAGGTCATAAGATCGCGGGAAACTGCATATGGCCATGCGACCCACATGAAGCAGCTCCCATTCACACCCAGCCCATATCACCCATATGGGAATCCAACTTATGCTTATAGCTTTCAACTGTTTCTGAGCTAATGACTGTTCTGGGCAGTGCATTCCACATGTTAACAACTCTATTTCCAAACCAGTGCTTTCCTATATCTTTCCTAAATCTAAACTTATCTAACTTGAAACCATTTGAGCGGGTTATGTCGCCGTTCTTTAGCTTTAATACCTCATCTATATCGCCCTTATTTAAACCTTTTATCCATTTAAATACCTCTATCATGTCTCCCCTACATCTTCGTCTCTCTAGTGAGTGCAGGCCTAAGACTTTCAACCTCTCCTCATACGATAAATTTCTAATATGTATCTTTTTGGTCATTCTTCTTTGGACTGCCTCTAAAGGGTCGATATCCATTATATAATAAGGGCACCAAAATTGAACAGCATAGTCTAAATGGGGTCTTACTAGAGCTAAGTATAGTTTTAAGAAAACTTCAGCAGTCCTGTTGCTAACACTCCTAGATATGAATCCTAGAATTCTATTTGCCCTATTCCTAACACTTATACACTGTTTTCTGGGTTTCAGATCATTACTAATGAGCACCCCCAGATCCTTCTCACACTCTGAGTTATCCAATTCTACATTGTCTAGTTTGTATTTAGCATCTAAATTACGCTTTCCAATCCTTAATACCTTACATTTGTCTATATTGAAACTCATCTGCCAATTTATGGACCACTCGTGCAAGTGATCGAGATCATTTTGAAGACATTCCCTGTCGCTAGCTGACTCTATTATCCTACCTATTTTAGTATCATCAGCAAATTTACTGATCCTACTTTCTTACTGATCTTTCTGATCTTACTTTCGCTATCACTGAGCTATAGTACATTTGTCATGTCCCCTTTGTTAATCCCACTAACCCACTTGACCACCTCTATCATGTCCCCTCTAACTCTGCGTCTCTCTAACGAATGTAAGCCTAATTTTTCAACCTTTCTTTATACGGAAGATTTCTAATATTATGGATCATTTTTGTCATTCTACGTTGTACTCTCTCCAATGAATCTATGTCCATTCTGTAATAAGGACACCAAAATTGAACAGCATAATCCATATGGGGTCTCACTAATGACAAGTAAAGTTTTAAGATAACATCAGCAGTTCTGTTACTCACACTCCTAGAGATGAACCCGAGAATCCTGTTTGCCTTGTTTCGAACGCTTATACACTGTTGTCTAGGCTTCAAATCATTGCTAACAAACACACCTAGATCTTTCTCACAATTCGAGTTTTCTAATTCCATATTAGCTAGTTTATATTTAACATTTGTATGCATCTTCCCTATCTTTAATACCTTGCATTTGTCAATGTTAAACTTCATCTGCCAATTTACTGACCATTCGTGTAAGGTATCTAGATCCCTTTGGAGGCACTCTATATCTCTATCTGAATCAATTGTTCTCCCCATTTTGGTATCGTGCAAATTTACTTATCCTACTAGTTATACCTAAATCAAGGTCATTTATGTATATAACAAACAACAGAGGACCTAATACAGATCCCTGGGGGACCTGATACAGATCCCTGTATGTCCAACCATCCTTCTGCTGAACCCAAAGCTCCTTGAACAGCTGGTGGAACTTATATGGCAAACGTTCATCTTTTTGTTTATGATACTGAATCGTTGTTTTTAATATTGTGATCGTTTGTGAAAACACACTAATCAGTATAACCGCCTAAACAGGAATCAGAGTTCGCACTTATGGCTACAGTATATGCCTATTTATTTTGGAAATTAATGTAACAGCTAGAAGATAGGACATTTAAAATTGTTCACTTTGGGGTCACGTGATGGTGAATTCAGAACGACTACCGGTAATTTTACTAATTATCTCGTTCTCCTACAAGTCCTTTCATATTAGTTTAATCTGGGAAACTATATTCCTAAAGCGGGCGTAGGTGATTGTTGGTGAAAATATACAAGTAAAAGATCTTTAAACATTCTAAACTATAAACAATTGAGAAAGCAACGGGAACATGAGGAAGCTACGAGGCCCATAATGTTTGAAATAAAAATCTATCAGCAGACAGAAACTAGATAACTGATTACTTGTTATAACCACATCATAATTATCACAATGCATCAATATATGGTGAGAAAGAGCGAGAAAGATATGTAACGATTATATTATAGACTAATACTGGTTATAAGAATAAATGGGCATAGCACGATATCAACTTTATTAGAATGTGTTTGAAAATTCAAAATTGGGTAATATCAATAAATTGAAATGTATTGTTATTCTATAAGATCCCTACAGTACAATAACTGTAAATGTTATATTGCAGCTCAACAGGTTCAGATCCCTACAGTACAATAACTGTAAATGTTATATTGCAGCTCAACAGGTTCAGATCCCTACAGTACAATAACTGTAAATGTTATATTGCAGCTCAACAGGTTCAGATCCCTACAGTACAATAACTGTATATGTTATATTGCAGCTCAACAGGTTCAGATCCCTACAGTACAATAACTGTAAATGTTATATTGCAGCTCAACAGGTTCAGATCCCTACAGTACAATAACTGTAAATGTTATATTGCAGCTCAACAGGTTCAGATCCCTACAGTACAATAACTGTAAATGTTATATTGCAGCTCAACAGGTTCAGATTTCCGTCTTAGTTGTAAGAGAGGCTAACTATTACACCCTTTTACAAATAGGTAGTTCAGGAATCGTGAACCCTAATCTCCGTAACTCAAAAAGGGTTCGAGCAAATTGGCTGTAAGCTTCCACACTTATTCCCTGGCTGACCCTTCCCTAATGGTAGAATTATTAGCTCGACTACTCTAGCCGTTTGTGAATTATAGAGGTTAATAGTCAAGAGATATGGCCTACTTACTGGACTGGTGTATACTGTAAACACACTTGACCCAGCATTCATATTCCTACAGAAAAGCATCCATCAATTTAAACAATCTATATCTATCTATCTTTATACTCAGGCCCAATCCCCACTTTTCCTCTGTTTTATATATATATTATGACAAAACAAATATATGTTCCATTCTTTTGGCCATGAGTCTATATAGCAAACACAGCAAGGGAATAATACAGGGAGAGAAAAACCAAGAGAGAGAGAGAGTGAGTGTTTACATCTTCCCCAACCCGAGCGGCCGAAGTTGGCTGCCGTCTGATCCTCATTATAACTTTGCTCATTACACACCGGAGCCGCACACACCAAAAGTTCCCACCCAGATTAACGCTAGTCGGCCCCAAACGGGAATTTATTTAGACAGTCCGGATCCTGTAGTGGAGGTTATCGCTAGGCTTCCAGAGTGTAATGGAGTTGTTACCTCAGAAGAAAGGTGTTTACAATGTTGGTAACCTACTATGGGTTTCAGAGGCCGTGTGGCATCGTTTTTCGGGAATAACTTATTAACAAACAGTTGGATCAGTATGATATTTTGACACAGCTTTTTTCACACCGTCCCCTAATTTTCGTCAATACAGTGTATTACCAAAAGTGTAGAAATAAGTAACTTTTCCCTGTGTCACGAGGTTAAAGTCACACATTAATGACTAAGAAACGGATAAGACTACCGTGGCTTACCTGTGAGAACCACCAAACCATTATTGCTCCTCCATCAAACACGGTAGTTATCAGCCACCACCCAACCCTACTATCACCTTTAAATTCAAGTTATCTGTCAATATCAAGTATACATATACACAAAATATGTTTGATGGAGGAGCAATAATAGCTTGGTAGTTCTCACAGGTAATCCACGGTAGCCTTGTCCGTTTCTTAGTCATTAATGTATGACTTTAACCTCATGACACAGGGACAAGTGGCTTATTTCTACACTTTTGGTAATACACTATATTGACGAAAATCAGGGGACGGTGTGAAAAAAGCTGTGTCAAAATATCATACTGATCCAATTGTTTGTTAATAAGTTATTCCAGAAAAACGGCCTCTAAAAACCCATAGTAACTAACATTTAATATCATTCTTAAGTACCTCTTTCACAAACAGATGGTGTACAATAGATTACGAAAGTTAAATTACTATGTGTGTGTTCCATTCGTACTGTACTTATTAAGTTTATGCTAGCCATTTTCTGGGGAGAAATGTACATTGTTGTTTTGTTTTGTTGTTTCGCTTGCAATCACCTATGTGGACGAAAATGTAATTGTTTTGAAAGTATTCTTGCTGCAGTAAGATCAGAGAATATGGAATGTGTTCGTTCGTTGGTAATATATATATATATATTATATATATAATATATATATATATATATATAAGAACATAAGAACATAAGAAAATGGGAGTCTGCAGAAAGCCGATTGGCCTAAGCAAGGCAGATCCCTGTCCCACACAACCCCAATTCAATTACAAAGCCCAATTATAGGCTTCACACTCTAATACCCTGAGGATCATCTTACCAAAACGGTTAGAGATTAACGCAGGATTATGGGGGTCTGCAGAGCGCTGATTGGCCCAACCCGGCTGATCCCCCTTCACACCCAACCCTTCTCGTCCATATGCTTATCCAATATTATCTTAAAGCTCCCTACAGTTTTAGATCCCACTATAGCACTTGGTAGTCCATTCCACCCATCTACAACTCTGTTACCAAACCAATACTTGCCTATATCTTTTCTGAAACGAAATTTATCTAATTTGAAACCATTGGTACGAGTTCTTTCGCTATCACTGAGCTTTAGTACATTTGTCATGTCCCCTTTGTTAATCCCACTAACCCATTTGAACACCTCTATCATATCCCCTCTAACTCTGCGTCTCTCTAACGAATGTAAACCTAATTTCTTCAACCTTTCTTCATACGAAAGATTTCTAATATTATGGATCATTTTTGTCATTCTACGCTGTACTCTCTCCAATGAATCTATGTCCATTCTGTAATAAGGACACCAAAATTGGACAACATAATCCATATGGGGTCTCACTAATGACAAGTAAAGTTTTAAGATAACATCAGCAGTTCTGTTACTCACACTCCTAGAGATGAACCCGAGAATCCTGTTTGCCTTATTACGAACGCTTATACACTGTTTTCTAGGCTTCAAATCATTGCTAACAAACACACCTAGATCTTTCTCGCAGTCTGAATTTTCTAATTCTAAATTAGCTAGTTTATATTTAACATTTGTTTGCATCTTCCCTATCTTTAATACCTTGCATTTGTCAATGTTAAACTTCATCTGCCAATTTACTGACCATTCATGTAAGGTATCTAGATCCCTTTGGAGGCACTCTATATCGCTATCTGAATCAATTGATCTCCCTATTTTAGTATCGTCTGCGAATTTACTTATCCTACTAGTTATACCTAAATCTAGGTCATTTATGTATATAAGAAACAACAGGGGACCTAATACCGATCCCTGGGGGACACCACTTTTGACTGCTCCCCATTCTGACTTGGTACCATTCATGCTGACTCTCTGCTTCCTACCAATTAGCCATGACCTAATCCATCCTAACAACGCCCCACCTATTCCATGTGCCTCAACCTTTCTCATCAATCTCTCATGAGGGACTCTGTCGAAAGCTTTACTGAAATCTAAATATATAATATCATATGACTTGTCATTATCTACTGCTTCATATACCTCTGAGAAAAAACTAAGCAAATTAGTAAGGCAAGACCGTCCCTGAGTGAATCCGTGCTGAGAAGAATTTATTAAGTTAAATGTTTCTAAGTGGTTTCTCATTTTCCTAGCAATAATTGACTCTAGTAGCTTTCCTATGATTGAAGTGAGACTAATGGGACGGTAATTGGATGCTATTGATTTATCACCTTTTTTGAAGATAGGAACTACATTTGCAAGCTTCCAAGCTTCTGGAACTATACCTGTTTCTAATGACTTGTTAAATAGAAATGTTAATGGGTAACTTAACTCATCTCTGCATTATTTTAATACTCTAGCATATACCTCATCAGGACCAGGCGATTTATGAGGTTTCAGTCTGTCAATTTCCTTAAGCACATAATTTCTACTTATAGTAACCGTACTTAACCTATTATCTATACTATCGCTGTATACCTTACGGACTTCTGGAAACTGTGCCAAATTTTCATTAGTGAAAACGGAAAGAAATTGACTATTTAATGTACTGCACATTTCTAAATCATTTTCTGTTATTTCTCCTATCGAAGTTTTAAGGGGACCAATTACATCTCTAACCTTGGATTTATATAGTTGGTAAAAAGCTTTAGGATTATTTTTTGAGTCATTGGCAACCTTAATTTCATAATTTCTTTTTTCTTTACTAATATCCTTTTTTACCTGTCGTGATAGATTCTGATAGTAAGCAAGTAGGTGAATTTTGCCTTTTTTAATGTTTCTATATATTCCTCTCTTTTTTCCTAGAAGATCTAATAGTCTATTATTCATCCATTTGGGTTGGTTCTGTGTTGATCTAAATTTTCATATATATATATATATACTGTATATATATATAGTAAAACTCGCTAGGAAAATAGAAACAATGGAACACCAAGCTTTCGTCTATTCTCTCAAGACATCTTCAGGGTAATACAAGAAAACAGGGGGAGAGTGAGGCTTAAATACTCGTCCTAAATCATCTGAGAGTTGCTAACTAGCATATAAATACAAAAAGTGTTGCCAGCCTACTGCCTGTTGCCATATTTTTAGGAACATACTTATTTTATATACAACATATATGTACATATATACATTGAAATATGCCTAACAATACAATCTAATCATATATACAATTTGATACACATCAATGAACTTGCAGATCCCTTTCAAACTGTTATCGTAACTTATGTAAATATGAAGAAATACATATACCTGTAGAAATACATATAATTACATATACATACACATATACATGCATACTGTATACACGCATACATTACATACATACCAATAAACATTACATATATAAGAACACAAGAAAAATGGGAGTCTGTAGAAAGCCGATTGGTCACACAAGGCAGATCCTTCCCACACCCAACCCTAATTATAAGGCCGAATTATAGGCCCAACTCACTAATACTATGGACCCTGGGGACTGACCTTCCCAAAATGGTCAGATCAACATAAGGATAAAAGGAGTCTGTAGAAAGCCAAATAGCCCACACCTGGCAGATCACCCTCACAACTAAACAGTATATAAATTATACGTAAACACACATATATACACACACCTACATACACACCCACATACTACTGTATACATACATAAACATACATACAGTATATACAATAATTATTATAAAATAAAAAACAAAACAAAGAAAATACATAGTGATCATACCTCATGTGATCATAATACTATGTGTATAGTATTAATAAGATACCTAACTATCTAATACTATGATAAAAGGGTCAGATGTCAAACTACAAGCTGTTTCAAACAGAAATATTGAGAGTGTAAATGAGAGGTTAAATGGAACAATTTTAGCGTCAGGCGAAAGCGATAAGGATATTCAGTCTCATGCTAAAAATGATGACTATAATGCAAATGATAGTAGTGATGGTGCAACGGAAGATGGAAATGTCGCTAAAAACAAAGGTAAATTAGGTATAAAGAAAAGAAGTAAATTGAGAGTATATTACACAAACTGTAGGAGTCTATGTAACAAAATGAACGAACTTAGAGCCCTTGTTAGCAAAGAAAATATAGACATAATAGCGCTAACTGAAACGTGGATTAATACAGAAACCAGGCATTTTTTAGCAGAATTTGATATACCAGGATATAGTTTGTTTAAATATGACCGAACAAGTAAGAGGGGTGGCGGTATAGCAGTGTTTGTCAGGAGTACATTAAAAAGCTGTATTAAATCAGGTATTAGACTAAATAACGATAATGAAAGTGTTTGGGTAGAGGTTAACGAAGGTAGTGAGACCATAGTTATTGGAGTTATGTATAGACCGCCAAATATGAGTAGAAATGACGGAACGTCATTATGGGAGGAAATTAAAATGGCATCAAGGTTTAGCAATGTGTGCATTATGGGGGATTTTAATTTTCCGAATATAGATTGGCAGCATCAAATAGGAGACTCTGATTCTGAGGAGTTTATAGAGGTAGTACAAGATAGTTTTTTATTTCAATTCATAGATACGCCGACTAGAGGTAATAATATTATCGATTTAGTTTTCAGTAACAATGAACATATGGTAAATAATGTAGAGATAGGGGACCACCTAGGAAATAGTGACCACAATTCTGTGTATTTTAATATACAATGGAAAGGTAATACCAGAGAGAATACAACATTAATACCTGACTTTAGAAAAGCCAATTATGGTGGGTTAAGAAGAGCCCTATTAGCGGGCCCTATGGTCAAAAAATTAAGTCGATCCAGGTGTCCAAATGAGTGTACCCCTTCTCAGGCACCTGTTATCTTAAGTCAGGAAGAGACGTCAACCTTGGTAGATACATACGATAATTTTATCAAGTCAGTATTCAATGCACAAAATAAATACATCCCCAAAAGAAAATTTAGATCAACACAGAACCAACCCAAATGGATGAATAATAGACTATTAGATCTTCTAGGACATAAGAGAGGAATATATAGAAAAATTAGAAAAGGCGAAATTCACCTACTTGCTTACTATCAGAATCTATCAAGACAGGTAAAAAAGTATATTAGGAAAGAAAACAGAAATTATGAAATTAAGGTTGCCAATGACTCAAACAATAATCCTAAAGCTTTTTACCAACTATATAAATCCAAGGTTAGAGATGTAATTGGTCCCCTTAAAACTTCGATAGGAGAAATGACAGAAAATTATTTAGAAATGTGCAGTACATTAAATAGTCAATTTCTTTCCGTTTTCACTAATGCAAATTTGGCACAGTTTCCAGAAGTCCGTAAGGTATATAGCGATAGTATAGAAAATAGGTTAAGTACGGTTATTATAAGTAGAAATGATGTGCTTAAGGAAATTGACAGACTGAAACCTCATAAATCGCCTGGTCCTGATGAGGTATATGCTAGAGTATTAAAAGAATGTAGGGATGAGTTAAGTTACCCATTAACATTTTTATTTAACATGTCATTGGAGACAGGTATAGTTCCAGAAGCTTGGAAGCTTGCAAACGTAGTTCCGATCTTCAAAAAAGGTGACAAATCAATAGCATCCAATTACCGTCCCATTAGTCTTACATCAATCATAGGAAAGCTACTAGAGTCAATTATTGCTAGGAAAATTAGAAACCACTTAGATACATTTAATTTAATAAATTCTTCTCAGCATGGATTCACTCAGGGACGTTCTTGCCTTACTAATTTGCTTAGTTTTTTCTCAGAGGTATATGAAGCAGTAGATAATGACAAGTCATATGATATAATATATTTAGATTTCAGTAAAGCTATCGACAGAGTCCCCCATGAGAGATTGATGAGAAAGGTTGAGGCGCATGGAATAGGTGGGGCGTTGTTGGGATGGATTAGGTCATGGCTAATTGGTAGGAAGCAGAGAGTCAGCATAAATGGTACGAAGTCAGAATGGGGAGCAGTCAAATGTGGTGTCCCCCAGGGATCTGTATTAGGTCCTCTGTTGTTTGTTATATACATAAATGACCTTGATTTAGGTATAACTAGTAGGATAAATAAATTTGCAGACGATACCAAAATGGGGAGAACAATTGATTCAGATAGAGATATAGAGTGCCTCCAAAGGGATCTAGATACCTTGCACGAATGGTCAGTAAATTGGCAGATGAAGTTTAACATTGACAAATGCAAGGTATTAAAGATAGGGAAGATGCATACAAATGTTAAATATAAACTAGCTAATGTGGAATTAGAAAACTCGAATTGTGAGAAAGATCTAAGTGTGTTTGTTAGCAATGATTTGAAGCCTAGACAACAGTGTATAAGCGTTCGAAACAAGGCAAACAGGATTCTCGGGTTCATCTCAAGGAGTGTGAGTAACAGAACTGCTGATGTTATCTTAAAACTTTACTTGTCATTAGTGAGACCCCATATGGATTATGCTGTTCAATTTTGGTGTCCTTATTACAGAATGGACATAGATTCATTGGAGAGAGTACAACGTAGAATGACAACAATTATCCATAATATTAGAAATCTTCCGTATAAAGAAAGGTTGAAGAAATTAGGCTTACATTCGTTAGAGAGACGCAGAGTTAGAGGGGATATGATAGAGGTGTTCAAGTGGGTTAGTGGGATTAACAAAGGGGACATGACAAATGTACTAAAGCTCAGTGATAGCGAAAGAACTCGTACCAATGGTTTCAAATTAGATAAATTTCGTTTCAGAAAAGATATAGGCAAATATTGGTTTGGTAACAGAGTTGTAGATGGGTGGAATGGACTACCAAGTGCTATAGTGGGATTAAAAACGATAGGGAGCTTTAAGATAAAATTGGATAAGCATATGGACGAGAAGGGTTGGGTGTGAAGGGGGATCAGCAGGGTTGGGCAAATCAGCGCTCTGCAGACCCCCGTAATCCTGCGTTAATCTCTAACCGTTTTGGTAAGATGATCCTCAGGGTATTAGAGTGTTGAGCCTATAATTGGGCTTTGTAATTGGGGTTGTGTGGGACAGGGATCTGCCTTGCTTGGGCCAATCGGCTTTCTGCAGACTCCCATTTTCTTATGTTCTTATGTAATCTATGATCTGACGGTCTGGACATCTATTTCTAGCTCTTTTTATTTTATCATTTTCATTGAGGAGATGAGGCTAAGATGATCTACTGGTCAACCTGCTATTATGAAAGACTATTTGCCGAGTCCGCCTTGATCAGAGAATTTAGAAACACTATGAATCTAAATGATGGACTTTACAAAATAGATAACATCCTGCTAAATCTCCTCCATGAAAATGATAAAAAAAAAAAATTGTAAAATATGTAATGTTTATTGGTATGTATGTAATGTATGCGTGTATACAGTATGCATGTATATGTGTATGTATATGTAATTATATGTATTTCTACAGGTATATGTATTTCTTCATATTTACATAAGTTACGATAACAGTTTGTAAGGGATCTGCAAGTTCATTGATGTGTATCAAATTGTATATATGATTAGATTGTATTGTTAGGCATATTTCAATGTATATATGTACATATATGTTGTATATAAAATAAGTATGTTCCTAAAAATATGGCAACAGGCAGTAGCCTGGCAACACGTTTTGTATTTATATTCTAGTTAGCAACTCACAGATGATTTAGGACGGGTATTTAAGCCTCACTCTCCCCCTGTTTTCTTGTATTACCCTGAAGATGTCTTGAGAGAATAGACGAAAGCTTGTTGTTCCATTGTTTCAATTTTCCTAGCGAGTTTTACTACATAATTTGATCACACGTATTTGTGATTTTACCTCCATATATATATATTCTGACATACGGAGCCCTGTATGTTTATTTTAGAGTTAGAATTAAGAGTTGAAGGAGTGCCAAATTACCGAGGCGGCGAAGCAGACTAGCGAGCGTACCAGCGAGTGGGAAACCAGATCGTCCGCATACCAGCAAACAAGCCTTCACACCTGCGTGCATCATAGGGGACCCTGCAAACTACTTCGATGACCCGACGCTATGACGTATGATCGACGCCAGGAGACCCCATTGGACCACGCACCTGCTACGCAACTCGAGGAGCTGTGATTGAGGCGCGCACCATATCCCGCCTCCTGATTCGTTCCTACACCATCATTGTTTAGTATATAAGACCCGAGTAGTGGGCATTCAAATCAGTCTCATTTGGAGTTGGGGAAGGTGAACTTGCAGCTGGAGGAAGACGGGGTGAAGTATTATAATGGGTTTGTGACTGTCAGTCAGAGTATATAAGTGTGTGTTAAGTGTGTTCGGTGTAAACACTTACGTTATGTTGGTTAGTGAGATATGTGATTGGGAATTAACGTTAACGCTACTATTATGTACTTAACTATTTGATTGGGAATTAACGTTAATGCTACTATTATGTACTTAACTATTTGATTGGGAATTAACGTTAACGCTACTATTATGTACTTAACTATTTTAGTTGACTGACTTGTGGACTAAAGCACCTCTTTAAGTAATTCGGTTATGATGAAAGTAATACTATTGTTTTATATTAATACTTACGAGTTCTTTCATTTTCTTTTAATTAAGCTTACATTGCTTAACGGTGCTTAGTACGGTGATGCTATTGTCTCGTATTAGTAATATCGCCTTAGACTAACATGGCTGTTTTAATGTTACTTCTAGTGATTTTCTAAGCTGAAGAAAATTCTTTAAGCTTCAAAATATTATTTTGCTTTTCATATTATTTGAGTGATACCTGAATCGAATCTATGAAGCGATCCTGTAACTTAATTTACTCATAATCAAACCTCAATGTTACGTGGTTAAGAAATACATTTAACTAATTATTATATATATATCTAACTTTTTATGTGACTTTGATATTAATCCTGATGATAATAATAATATTATACTATTAACGTAAGACAAGAACCAAGAATAATTACATTAAATATAAATGAAAAGGACATATAAGAAAACTATCTATTCATTTCAAAAAGGGTAAGAGACAGAAATATTCTTACTTTAATATTTATCTTTCAAGACTTTTTATAGAATTAATAGTCCTTCTTTAGATATAACTTCTTCGGTTCATAACCATAGCCTACTAAGCTTTGGTTAAATAATAATTCTTTATAAATACTACATGACTTTAATTAGTTTCAGTATTTTTCATAATTAAAGAGTATCAGTCAATAAAGGATACTAAGTCCTAAGATCCAAAAGGAAAGGAAGCAACAACAGGAAATAATTTTATTAGATTTTACTTTTGTTTTGCCTTCAGCTGACTGATACCTTAATATATATATCTGTGCTATCTAGATTCATCAAGTTAACCACTTGAGGATCAAGATACGTAACAATATATATATATATATATATATATATATTATCAAGAAATGACATACAGATTCAGGCTAGTTATATGCTTACTGGTTCATAATAACCATGGTATCCAAATAATCCCTCCCATCCAATTTAACATATCTAATATCTGTCTAAGGTTTATAAGTATTAATCATTCCTGGAGTACATCAAATACAATGTCTTTGTATAACATGCTTTTACTAAGCTTACTAAATCGTCTCGTAAAATGTATAATACAAAAAAGGTATCCATGTATTAGAACGCTTAACTGTGATGCTTTTATTCTGGCACATAGACGACATTCATTGTTATGTGCATGAAGGAGACAAAAGTCAATGCTGCCTGTAGCAAGTGCCCCCCCCCCCCCACCAAGGTTGAAAGAGTGATAGAGAGCCAAACAAATCAAGGTATGTTAGAGTAAATTTAGGTGTGTTGGAAAAAGGAGTGGTGTGCTTGTTAAGTGTAGTGAAATTAATAGGAGGAGGAGGTGTTTGTGAGAGCTAGCTGGATTACTCTCTGTATAGGTGAGGCACAAATAGAAACAGTGAGGGAGGCCAGGCAAAAGAAACAGAATTTGCAGCAACTCCTTATCATATGCCTATGTGGCCTCTCCTGGGTACTGCCCTGCGCGATTGGTGCCTACAATCTCCCCACTGAATGAAAACATTTGGTTGTGATGGAAATGGAAAAGAAATGGTCCTCAAGTTTACAAGAATGATTACAAATATATTATGTCAATTACATCATTGCTTTAAACATTTGTAAAAGCGTGAATGTTACAATTACGTCTAGTTTTATTACATACAAACTAGAGAAAGCGAAAACTAATCATACAAATTTAATTCACAGTGTTGAAGTGTTATTTAATCATCTCTCAAGATGGAAAACCCAGCTATGATAAATGAAGCTGGGGTAATTTTAAACAAATTAATACTTTCCACGTTGATGATGATAATCCTCCATTATTCATTTAATTACAGGGGGCTAGGAATCCTCCTCCCCTTGAATAATTCTACTCAACGAGACAGAGAAACGGGCGAGGGAACGTGAAAGTAGTCCCGGACCCTGAGAATAGGAACTTTAAATGTTGTTTCTGTTCGGGCTCTGTCTCGTGTCGGCCACCCCCAGCAATGGGGTATGTGCCTTTGTATATAAATATACATAAATACAGACTTATTACACATTTTTCATTAATGAAGAACGGCAATAGTAGCATAAACAGTGTACCCAATCAATATGTTTATCTAAATTATATCTATCTATATATTGCCGGACGCCGTGGTCCCCGACGGGGTGGCCACGAACGAATCACCCCATGCAGCTCTGTCCCCAGTCCGTTGAACCCCCCCCCCCCTCCCATACAACACCGCTTTCGCGCAAATACTTTTTAACTCCATCCTTCCACCTCTCTCTCGGTTTACCTCCCTCTCTTTGTCCTTCCATCTCAGTCTCGTACACTCTCCTAGTCATCCTCTCGCTGCCCATACGATTCCGCATGGCTGAATCATTACAAGCTGTTCCTTTTTGCACTTTCCAGCACATCTACATCCACAACACACAGCTCTCGTACTTCCTCATTCGTCTGTCTATCCCTCCATGTAACTCTGCACACACTTCTCAAGTAGCTCATTTATCTTTATGCTACTTTTATATATAAACAAAAAACATCAAATAGGCGACTCTGACTCAAAGGAGTTTATTGAGATAATACAAGATAGTTTTTTATTTCAATTCATAGATACGGCGACTAGAGGTAATAATATTCTCGATTTAGTTTTCAGTAACAATGAACATATGATAAATAATGTAGAAATCGGGGACCACCTAGGAAATAGTGATCACAATTCTGTGTATTTTAATATACAATGGAGAGGTAATCCCAGAGAGAATACGACATTAATACCCGACTTTAGAAAAGCCAATTATGGTGGGTTAAGAAGAGCCCTATTAACGGATCCTATGGTCAAAAAGTTAAGTCTATCCAGGTGTCCAAATGCGTGTACCCCATACCCCTTATCCCTTACCCCTAGCTTAAGTCAGGAAGAGACATCAAATTTGTTAGATACATACGATAATTTTATCAAGTCAGTATTCAATGCGCAAAATAAATATATCCCCAAAAGAAAATTTAGATCAGCACAGAACCAACCCAAATGGATGAATAATAGACTATTAGGCCTTCTCGGAAAAAAGATAGGAATATATAGAAAAATTAAGAAAGGCAAAATTCACCTACTTGCTTACTATCACAATTTATCAAGACAGGTCAAAAAGGATATTAGGAAAGAGAAAAGAAATTATGAAATCAAGGTTGCAAATGACTCAAAAAATAATCCTAAAGCTTTTTACCAACTATATAAATCCAAGGTTAGAGATGTAATTGGTCCCCTTAAAACTTCGATAGGAGAAATTACAAAAAAATATTTAGAAATGTGCAGTACATTAAATAATCAATTTCTTTCCGTTTTCACAAATGAAAATTTGGCACAGTTTCCAGAAGTCCGTAAGGTATATAGCGATAGTATAGAAAATAGCTTAAGTGCGGTTACTATAAGTAGAAATGATGTGCTTAAGGAAATTGACAGACTGAAACCCCAGAAATCGCCTGGTCCGGATGAGGTATATACTAGAGTATTAAAAGAATGCAGAGATGAGTTAAGTTACCCATTAACATTTCTATTTAACAAGTCATTAGAAACCGGTTTAGTTCCAGAAGCTTGGAAGATTGCAAATGAAGTTCCGATCTTCAAAACAGGTGATAAATCAATAGCATCCAATTACCGTCCCATTAGTCTCACATCAATCATAGGAAAGCTACTAGAGTCAATTATTGCTAGTAAAATTAGAAACCACTTAGAAACATTTAATTTAATAAATTCTTCTCAGCATGGATTCACTCAGGGACGTTCTTGCCTTACAAATTTGCTTAGTATTTTCTCAGAGGTGTATGAAGCAGTAGATAATGACAAGTCATATGATTTAATATATTTAGATTTCAGTAAAGCTTTCGACAGAGTCCCTCATGAGAGATTGATGAGAAAAGTTGAGGCGCATGGAATAGGTGGGTCGTTGTTGGGATGGATTAGGTCATGGCTAATTGGTAGGAAGCAGAGAGTCAGCATAAATGGTACTAAGTCAGAGTGGGGATCAGTCAAGAGTGGTGTCCCCCAGGGATCTGTATTGGGTCCTCTGTTATTTATTATATACATAAATGACCTTGATTTAGGTATAACTAGTAGGATAAGTAAATTCGCAGACGATACCAAAATAGGGAGACCAATAGATTCAGATAGCGACATAGAGTGCCTCCAAAGGATCTAGATACCTTACACGAATGGTCAGTAAAATGGCAGATGAATGTTAACATTGACAAATGCAAGGTATTAAAGATAGGGAAGACGAATACTAATGCAAAATATAAACTAGCTAATGCTGAATTAGAAAACTCAGACTGCGAGAAAGATTTGGGTGTGTTTGTTAGCAACGATTTGAAACCTAGAAAACAGTGTATAAGCGTACGTAACAAGGCAAACAGATTCTAGGGTTCATCTCAAGGAGTGTGAGTAACAGAACTGCCGATGTTATCTTGAAACTTTACTTGTCATTAGTGAGACCTCATATGGATTATGCTGTCCAATTTTGGTTTCCTTATTACAGAATGGACATAGATTCGTTGGAGAGAGTACAGCGAAAAATGACAAAAATGATTCAATAATATTAGAAATCTACCATATGAAGAAAGGTTGAAAAAATTAGGCTTACATTCGTTAGAAAGACGCAGAGTTAGAGGGGATATGATAGAAGTGTTCCAAGTGGGTTAGTGGGACACATAAAGGAGACATGAAAAATGTACTGAAGCTCAGTGATAGCGAAAGAACTCGAACAAATGGTTTCAAATTAGATAAATTTCGCTTCAGAAAAGATATAGGCAAATATTGGTTTGGTAACGAGTTGTAGAAGGGTGGAATAGGCTACCGAGTGATATAGTGGGATCAAGAACGATAGGGAGCTTTAAGATAAAATTAGATAGGCATATGGACGAGATGGGTTGGGTGTGAGGGAGATCTACCAGGTGTGGGCCAATCGGCGCTCAGCAGACCCCCGTAATCTTTTGTTAATCTCTGACCGTTTTGGTGGGGTCAGTACTCAAGGTATTAGTGAGTTGGGCCTATAATTGGGCCTAGTAATTGGGGTTGGGTGTGACAGGGATCTGCCTTGTATGGGCCGATCGGCTTTTTGCAGACTCCCATTTACTTATGTTCTTATGTTCTTATAATAATTGAACCCTCAGCGAGATAGCTTCACCCATGCCAGCAGTGAGACAACCATTAATTAACACGCCCTATCTTTCTGAAGTAAAGGAAGATGTGAAGGGAAGAAAGGCACCTTGTATCTGGTATTTCTGGATAACTAATGCACATTGAGATCAAGGCAATGGTTCATTCGTTACCTACAATAATATCTGTGTTTGCCAGAAGGGTACAACTTTCGACTTTATTTCAGTTGACGGTAAATCGAAACCCATATCAGCTGATTTTGTATACTTAATGGACAAATATGATACCATTATGTCTCTGCATTATATTAAGGCCAAGTTTTCATAAATGACAACATATTTCACTACAAAGTCCTCATAGTAGCCGAGTAATCAAGATCGGACATGGCTAGTTACAGTTACCTGAACAAATGAAAACTAAACCCATACTGACTGAGAAGTTATATTGGTCATCCCAACCTGGAAAGGACTAGGATTTCTACAAGAATACAAAACCTATATTTGTGTCTTCAGTCTAAATTTACAGGCAGTCTGCTGGCTCACATTCTACTTACGCTAAACATTTTGTAAATTCGGAGATTCACACACAAGAAGTTAATAATTAAATTCATTCAACCACTCGAGGTCTTCTTAAAATGTCACCTTGGCTTTCAGCAGATACCGTTTGTGATATGTGTTGATCTCTATATGTCATATGATTCAGTATATCTTGAGACATTATGGCAGCTTTTGTTTCAGTGTGAGAGACCTACTTAGTTTATTCTAGTGCATTGGGGTTTGTAATGGAGGATTAATGTTAAGAAAGGAATGTTCCTTAAAATCATTTATTTGGTGTCCGAATGTTATGCCCAGTGTGGTGGACAGCCATTTTACGTCATGGGTATACTGTGGTGTAGACGGTAGCACGCTTGGACCCTAGTTCGATCTCGGTCATTTGGGACGTCTGAGGCAATTGTCTGCAGCATTCCCAGCACTAGTGAATTGCTTGTAGAAGAAAGAAATGGCGTCTAATAACACACCTAAGATCCTTTTTCTGTGTGAATTCAGCAATAAGATTACGGTATTTTCTATATCCTTTGCTCATCAACACTTGCATGAACTGACACAGATTATTTGGCCAAGACATAACATTGGACATTGGACAGCAACATTGGACAGCAATTACAAAATAATATATATTAATATTGCAGAAGATCCACTGATCATGTGTAAATTATTGCATATTCTACTACTTGTTCCTCAAGTGCAGGTACAAGGAAGAGGAACTGTAGTGTCGAAAGGTATATTTTACTATATAGGGCATCGCTTAGAGACAGATTATTCAACTGTATGTTGGTGATGGGCTGGTCTATCACTGGTGATGGGCTGGTCTATCAGAGTGAGAACTGAGCGATCTCTGCCATACACATAGCTTACTCTGACTGTTCCTTTTACTTTTATATTTTCTAGATCTCAAGTGACGGCGTCTCTTCCGTGGATTGACCTCCCAGTCTACCTAGATTGGAAGCCAAAGCGTCACATTTTTTCCTTTGCCCCTCAACTTTCTCTTCATAATTGCTGAGGGGCACAGGGCCCTGGGTGGGGCTTTGGTTTCCCGGGATTTACGCACCCTCCTCAGCTCCACGCCATGGAGAGTGGCTTCGGTCACCCAGGCTTTATTGTGGTCGGCAGTGAGGGTTCTGTGGGGGCGCACGGTTATGGCCTTGGCCTTGCTCGGGGCCTTGGGGCTGTTCGGCCAGGCAGCTTGGGGAACAACAACAACAACAACAACAACTGTATGTTAGGAGGAAGGTTTGATTCCATAATGAAAAGCAAACATTATGAAGAGATGATCCTTGAAGTTCTGAATGTATTCAAGAAGGTTTAACCATACCAACACGTCAATAAAATATTCCCCATTCTGTCAGTAACAGACAGCCCTGACGAGAATAACATGAGATGGAATGAGCTGTAGCTTTGGCATTGTCAGGCAATTCTCAAAACAGTGGAGTTAGAGGTGGAATTCAACTACGGCCTGTCATGTATTATGGCAACATTGATTGATTGATTAATAATTCCACTCACTGGTCAACCACAACTATAAATATAAATCCTTGTGATTAAATGTGTACCCAATAGAACAGAAAATAAGAATAAAATTACTGTATAACGGTTTAAAAATACTGTATGTAGGTATGATTAAGATCTATAAAGGTATTGTCTATCACATTGATACAGTGAGGTTCGAGCCTAGACCACTTACGAGTGTGGCATAAAGATTATTTACGGCAGTCCATTTGAGAACTCGAAACTCAGAAATGGAATTACATAACATCCGGCGGATAAGAAATATATTTAGGCACAAGCAGAAATAATTTATCATGAATCGATGCAAAGATAAACACACCCACGCATACACTCACACGTAAACACACGTACACATACACTCACGCGTAAACACACGTACACATACACTCACGCGTAAACACACGTACACATACACTCACGCGTAAACACACGTACACATACACACTCGCAAACTGAGTCACAAGCCAAAAACCCTTAATAAGCAATCATGGAGCTTCAGACATTGGCTTTATTTTCATTCAGGCAGAGAGGTTGCGAAGGGTAGGAGGAGCGGGTGGGACGACTAAGAGGAATGAAGAAAGCTGTATTAAGGGGAGACGGCCCATTAGTTTTTTTTTTTTTTAGACCTTTCGCCACTTTTCTGTTTCAATATTAAGAATGTTCGTGTCATTTCGGTGTCGATTATTTCCTGGCGAGCGATAGCGAGCCTTTATTTTAGGAGAAACCGGCCTTCGGACATTTTTTTACCGAAAAATGTACAAATATATATTGAAGGGGGATCCTAGGGTTGTTATTTTAAGTTGGAAGGAGATCTAGGGAGGAAACTTTATTTTCATTCTGGCAGAGAGGTTGGGAAGGGTAGGAGGAGAAGGGAGGAGCGGGTGGGTCGACAAAGAGAGATAGAAGGAATGAAGGAAGCTGCATTAAAGGGAGATGGACCGTTGTTCTGCTCCTTCTTCTCCCTCATGTTTAGCCCCATTAGTTTTCAGATTATAAGATTTTCGGCCCATTACTTTGGCTTTTTTTGTTAGACCTATCGCCACTTTTCTGTTTCAATATTAAGAATTTTCGTGTCATTTAGGTGTCGATTTTTTCATGGCGAGCGATAGCGAGCCTGTATTATAGGAGAAACCGGCCTTCGGCCGGGACATTTCTCTACCGAAAAATGTACAAATACTCCTTGAAGGGGGATCCTAGGGTTGTTATCTTAAGTTTGAAGGAGGTCTAGCGAGGAAACTAGAAACATCTTAATAAATAAAGGTCAATGTTTGTTTGTTTGTCAGTTAACCGACCTTTTTTACTAAACTCCACCCACAGTTTTGGTGCCAGGTGGGAGTGTGGGGCACCGTTGGAAAGCTCAGGCTTTGGAGATGGTTTTAGGCGAGTTTAGTGGAAATCAGAGACACTTTTGTTTAATAAAATTTTCGGCAAAACTTATGTAGTATACGGGAGCGAAAAAAAATGCGAAAAAATGGCCGTTTGGGGCAGAAGGAGGCCTCCGATCGAAAAGGTGTATGGAACGAAAGTTGTTCGCAGCTCCCCAAAATGAGGGTACGGATGAGGTCAGATCCAAAATCGGAGGTCATTTAGCGGCCAAAATCGAGTCGCCGTTTAATGAAGCTCAGGGAGGTCGAGGCCGGTGATTATGGTAGTAGTAGTATTGTGATGATTGTGGTAGTAGTGATTGATGATGGTGATTATCGTAGTAGAATTTAAACCCGGGCAACGCCGGGTACCCCTCCTAGTTATACATAAATGACAAAAATCGATCAAAAAATTAACCAACTCTCCTTAAGAGTGTCATAGTTTTATACATTGGGATGGAGTTTCATTTCCTTTCCTCGCGGTCTTTTCACTGAAGAATTGGAGTGTGATATCTGTCCATATTCTGACATACGGATCCCTGTATATTAATTTAAGAGTTAGAATTAGAGTTGAAGGAGTGTCAAACTACCGAGGCGGCGAAGCAGACCAGCGAGCGAACTAGCGAGTGGGAAACCAGCTCGTCCGCATACCAGCAAACAAGCCTTCACACCTGCGTGCGTCATAGGGGACCCTGCAAACTACTTCGATGACCCGACGCTATGACGTATGATCGACGCCAGGAGACCCCATTGGCCCACGCACCTACTATGCAACTCGAGGAGCTATGATAGGGGCGCGCACCATCACTCGCCTCCTGATTCGTTCCTTCACCATCATTGTTTAGTATATAAGACCCGAGTAGTGGGCATTCAAATCAGTCTCATTTAGAGTTGGGGAAGGTGAACTTGCAGCTGGAGGAAGACGGGGTGAAGTATTATAATGGGTTTGTGACTGTCAGTCAGAGTATATAAGTGTGTGTTAAGTGTGTTCCGTGTAAACACTTACGTTATGTTGGTTAGTGAGATATGTGATTGGGAATTAACGTTGAACGCTACTATTATGTACGTAACTATTTGATTGGGAATTAACGTTAACGCTATTATTATGTACTTAACTAATTATGTACTTAACTATTTTAGTTGACTAACTTGTGGACTAACGCAACTCTTTAAGTAATTGGGTTATGATGAAAGTAATACTATTATTTTATATTAATACTTACGAGTTCTTTCATTTTCTTTTAATTAAGCTTACATTGCTTAACGGTGCTTAGTACGGTGATGCTATTGTCTCATATTAGTAATATCGCCTTAGACTAACATGGCTGTGTTAATATTACTTCTAGTGATTTCCTAAGCTGAAGAAAATTCTTTTAGCTTCAAAATATTATTTTTGCTTTTCATATTATTTGAGTGAGACCTGAATCGAATCTATGAAGCGATCCTGTAACTTAATTTACTCATAATCAAACCTCAATGTTACGTGGTTAAGAAATACATTTAACTAATTATTAAATATATATCTAACTTTTTATGTGACTTTGATATAAATCCTGATGATAATAATAATATAATACTGTTAACGTAAGACAAGAACCAAGAATAATTACATTATATATAAATAAAAGGACATATAAGAAAACTATCTATTCATTTCAAAAGGGTAAGAGACAGAAATATTCTTACTTTAATATTTATCTTTCAAGACTTTTTATAGAATTAATAGTCCTTCTTTAGATATACTTCTTCGGTTCATAACCATAGCCTACTAAGCTTCGGTTAAATAATAATTCTATAAATACTACATGACTTTAATTAGTTTCAGTATTTTTCATAATTAAAGAGTATCAGTCAATAAAGGATACTAAGTCCTAAGATCCAAAAGGAAAGGAAGCAACAACAGGAAATAATTTTATTAGATTTTACTTTTGTTTTGCCTTCAGCTGACTGATACCTTAATATATATCTCTGTGCTATCTAGATTCATCAAGTTAACCACTTGAGGATCAAGATACGTAACAGAAGAGTGGCGACCTTGCCAGGATTCGTTTCATACAGTTTCACTCAGTTTCATTACTGTTTCACTACTTAAAAATCAAATATTAATCATGCCTCATCTAATTAATGATGAAGATGCTAGAGTTTTCATAGAATCAGAACCCACAGCCCCTGATATTGACTGTCTGTCAAAATCCGAACTGAAAGTGCTTGCCTCACATCTCCAATTAACTGTCTCAAACATGTCTAAAGTAGAGGTGGCTCAGACCATAAAAACCCACCTGTTCCCTGTAGAAGGCGGGGAGGGTGACGGAGCAGTTGGTGGGATCCCGAGTAAACCTAGCCAACTTGATGAACAATTGCCACCTGGTTTGACCGGTGATCAAATATTAGAACTAGCCAGAATAAAAGCAAATACCGACTTAGAACTAGCCAGAATAAATACCGAAGAAGCCAGCATAAAAGCCAGAGCAACTACCGAACAAGCCGGACTAAATATAGAACTAGCCAGAATAAATGCCGAACAAGCCAGAGAAAATATCGAAGAAGCCAGAATAAAGACCGAACAATATCAATATCAATATCAAACGGCTCAACTAAATGTCAATACAAATGCTCCCGTAATTGCTCCCCCTCTGGGATTGACTATGACTAGTGTCATTCCACCTTTCAATGAGGATAATGTGCAGGATTTCTTTGTTTTGTTTGAGGAAGTTGCTGGAGGTATGAAGTGGACAAGAGATCAATGGCCTTTTATGTTACAAACCGTTTTGACAGGGCAGGCTCGAGCCACGTATTTGTCAGAAGTAGCAGAGTTAGGCAGGATTATGACAATCTCAAAGAAGCTATCCTAAAAACCTATCAATTGCAGCCTGAGGCTTACAGGCAATCTTTCCGTAAAAACCAGAAGAAAGTAGAAGAAACCCATAAGGTATTTGCCAGGACCATGACTAAAACTTTCAATCATTGGGTCAAGAGTAAGAAAGTCACAAGCTACAACGATCTGAAGGAGTTGGTCCTGTTAGAAAATTTCCTATGGAAAATTGATTCTTCTGTATCCTATCATTTAAAGGGGAAAAAGGTAGATTGTCTTGCCGACGCCGCTGACATGGCTGACACATACGTGCTCAACAACAAATTTCGTGGAAAGAAGCCCTACGATAATTCTAGTTCTAATTTTAAGTATCCCAATCACAAATCTGACAGACCCAGTCACAAGCCTATAACGTCTTCCCCAGCTAGCCAAAATAGAATTGTTCCCCCAACTAAAAATGCAATGGTAACAGAGGTGGGGCCCAAATTAATAGTAATGCTCAAAGAGGGAACGTTCCCGTATCCCCTAAAGTATGTACTTTTTGTGGCAAGAGAGGCCACCTAGATCAGTGCTGGGCCAAGGAGAGAACCGAGAGATCGGGGCAGACAGTTGCCGCCGTATCTCAAACTCCATATGTTCCTTTAATGCAGGACTCCCGACAGAAGGAGTACCTAGCACCAAAAGTTCCTTTAATGCAGGACTTCCGACAGAAGGAGTACCTAGCACCAAAAGTTCCTTTAATACAGGACTCCCGACAGGAGTACCTAACAGCTAACGTAAATCATCTAGACAGGGGTGTAGTAGCATGTGTGGTGCAACCCACTAGGGTTAAGCCAATAATAATTTCACCATCAGTGCAGGACAGTTACCGTCCCTTTATTTCATCTGGCAACGTGAGATTAAATGGTTGCATGCATGAGGTAAAAATTCTGAGAGACACAGGTTCTACTAGCACCCTCATGGTGAATCCTTACACTGAGTGCCCACCTGGCGAACCAGTTGTAATGAGAGGTGCTGGAGGCCAATTTTATGCATACTTGGTAAAAGGCGAAATTGAATGTGAGTTACTACAGGTGAGGCCACCATAGCTTTGTGTAGGTCCCAAGATATCCCTGTGCCCGGGGTAACACTCCTTTTGGGGAATGATGTAGCAGGTGAGAAAGTCCGACCAGACCCCATTTTGTCACTTTCCCCTGTTAACGAGCCACTAACCGGTGAGCTCGAAAAGGAGATGCCAACTGTTTTCCCTGTGTGTGCTGTCACACGTTCAATGTCTCAAGTAGCAGTTCCCTCAGACAGAAATGTACCGAATGTAAGAGTTGATGAAAGGGATGATGAGAGTGTGAATGACGCTCCAACTGTGCCTGATGATGTGACTGAGGTGGATTAATCTGACACCTTTATGGCTCATCTTGACCCTAACGATGACCATGAAACCCCTCCAAATTGTCCTAGTGGCCTGGTAGAGCTACAGAGAGATGATAGTGAATGCAAGGAGTTAGCTGCCAGGTCCATGAGTGAAGAGGAATGTGAGAAGGAGGGTGGTGAATGTTTCTACCTCAAAGGAGGAGTATTGTGGCGTAGATGGAGACAGCCACACAGACCAATCGATGACGGGGCTTGAGACGTCCATCAAGTAGTAGTCCCCAAACCTTGTCGTAGAGATATCATGGAAATGGCACATTCTATACCATTGGCAGGACACCTAGGTGTGAGAAAAACTCTAGACAGAATCAGAGCCCACTTTTACTGGCCAGGAATGCGTGCAGATGTAGTGGAGATTTGTAGAGTGTGTCACACTTGCCAGATGACAGGAAAACCCAATCAGAAGGTGCCTGTACATCCTCTGGTGCCCTTGCCCGTTTTCGAGAATCCTTTTACTCGGGTGGTAGTGGACATTGTAGGCCCATTGCCTAAGACTTCCCAAGGTAACATTTATTTATTAACTATCATGGACATGGCATCTCGCTACCCAGAGGCTATACCCTTAAGGACTACCTCTGCTCCAACTGTCATCAAGGAACTGCTCAAATTCTTCACCAGAATGGGTTTCCCCCATGAGGTGCAAAGTGATCAAGGAACTAATTTTACCTCTAACATTTTTCAGCAGTCCCTGAAGGAGTTGGGTATCGAGCATGGTAAGTCTAGCACCTACCACCCAGAGAGTCAAGGGGTTCTCGAACGATATCATCAGACATTAAAAGGAATGTTACGTAAGTATTGTACAGACCGGAGTTGAGTGGGATAAGGGGGTACCTTTTCTTTTATTTGCTACTCGTGAGGTTCCAACTGAATCCCTGGGTTTTTCCCCTAATGAGCTAGTTTTCGGTCACCTGGTAAGAGGTCCTTTGCAGCTATTGCAGGATAGCCTAGTTGGCCAGGAGGGGAACCAAAACCTCAAGTATGTTTCAGACTTCAAAACCCGGCTGAGATCCTCATGTGAGTTTGCCGCTCAAAACTTGACAGTGGCTAAAAGCTCCATGAAGACCTGGTATGACAGAAAAGCCTGTGAGAGGGAGTTTCAGCCCGGTGATGAGGTATTGGTCCTGCTCCCCCTTTTTGGCCAACCTTTATCTGCCAAGTTCAGGGGCCCATATAAGATCATTCGGAGGGTGAGCATTACCGATTATCTAGTAACTACCCCAGACAGGAGAAAGCCCACGCAAGTATTCCATATAAATATGTTGAAACCCTACCATAGGTCCCCTGATTCCTCTCCTCCAGATTCTCCCACTGTGGCAGTGAGTGTCAGGACCTGTGGGCAGCCTGGTGCGGACGAAGTCTTCAGTTCTCTTACTGACCCGCAACAGACTGTTCCAGAGCCTGAAGGTATCCATGCAGACTTTGACTTGTCATGTAGCCTATCCAACTTTCAGTATAATTCAGTAGCTTGGGGGGAATTACCATCTAAACTTTGTCATCTTCCCTCTGATCAAGCGAACCAACTAATCTCTGTTTTATCTCAGTCTCCCAGTGTGTTCCGTGATACTCCAGGGCTCACTTCTTTGGCCTTGCACGACATCGACGTAGGGGATGTAACTCCCATTAAACTATCCCCCTACCTTGTCTCACCACAACGCAGGAGTATACTGCAGGTCGAGCTTGACTTCATGTTTTCAAACCAGCTGATCACAAGGGCCTTAACCCGTTGAGCCCCGGCTAGTTATAATATTTTGTTCACCCCAGTCCCAAGCCATTTTCACTTCTTTTTTTTGTTTGCTGAAATGGAAGACAAGGATGAGAAATGAAAAAAAAAAAAAAAATTACCTTTTGGGGGGGGGGGGGGGGGGAGCCTCAAAAAAATTGTTGAGCCAAAATGGAAGAGAATGTGAGAAATGATAAAAAAACTCACCTCGGTCATTTGGGGGCGGGGGGGGGGGGGTCGAAAGTTCGTCTCCCCTGCACCCCGCCCGGGAGCACTAGGTGAAAACTGAGTATGGCATTGTACGGCATACATCCTAAGGAGTGTCTCACATAAATCTCAAGCCTCTAGCTCCCATACGACCGGAGGAATGAAGGTTCAAAGTGGCGGTGAACTAAGGGTGTAAAGTATCCCCACTAAGCCCACCACCACCGGCTGCGCGGCTGTCTTGGCCCGCTCACACCTACCGGCCGGAACACACACTACGGTACCTCCCTCTATTCTCCCGCCATTTCCTACCTTACGAGACACGTAAATGATTTTAATATGCCGGACGCACGTGATGCGTCGCTGGGAGTTGGTGATAACAAACTGCCGACGCATCACGTGCGACGCTGGGTCTCAATGGGTTAAGCCAGTGGAGTAGTCCGGTCATACTTGTGCCAAAGCCAGACGAGAGCCATAGGTTATGTATGGACTATAGGCAAGTTAATGCTGTCACAAAGAACGATACCTACCCACTGCCACGGATCAAAGATTACATTTACCGGGTTGGCCTCATACAGCAGTTAGATAAACTTAATGAGAGGATTTTGGCAATTAACTCTCCCTTGTAACGAGGTAAATATCATGCTTTAGTAGTACGCTTTCAAGCCTTCAGCTGTGAGAAGCCTTGCAGTTCGAATAATGCTCCAGCTACGTTCCGGCTATGTTCTGATGTGGTACCTGGAGACGTTGCCTACTTTGGGTGATATCCTTATTATATCTTCATTATAATCTTTCTGTTGCCAATCTGGTGGTAAATCTATTTATGTATTATGTTTATTATTATGTACTATACTCCTTAAACTCTTTTCTAGGGGGGAGGTCTGACATACGGAGCCCTGTATGTTAATTTAAGAGTTAGAATTAGAGTTGAAGGAGTGTCAAACTACCCAGGCGGCGAAGCAGACCAGCGAGCGAACTAGCGAGTGGGAAACCAGCTCGTCCGCATACCAGCAAACAAGCCTTCACACCTGCGTGCGTCATAGGGGACCCTGCAAACTACTTCGATGACCCGACGCTATGACGTATGATCGACGCCAGGAGACCCCATTGGCCCACGCACCTGCTATGCAACTCGAGGAGCTATGATAGGGGCGCGCACCATCACTCGCCTCCTGATTCGTTCCTACACCATCATTGTTTAGTATATAAACACCCGAGTAGTGGGCATTCAAATCAGTCCTCATGGAGTTGGGAAGGTGAACTTGCAGCTGGAGGAACGGGGTGAAGTATTATAATGGTTTGGACTGTCAGTCAGATTATATAAGTGTGTGTTAAGTGTGTTCCGTTTAAACACTTATGTTGGTAGTGAGATATGTGAGGCATTACACGTATGATCGCTACTCTGGAGGTACACCCAGAACGTCGAAATTTCCCCTGCTATTGGTTTACCCCCTACCCCCTACTCCTAATACCCGTCGAAGGTAGGAACGGGGGTGGGCCCCTGCCCATCCCCCCTTACTTACTCCTACCCCATGCAGAAGGGGACGGGATGGTGCCCAGTCCGTCACCCCTCCGTCCTTCCCCTACCCTATAATGGAGAGATTAAACAAGGCAGGCCCCCTACTCAACACCACTACCCTACCAATCCCACACACCGGAGGGAAAACCGCCGATTACATCATTTTTTGTTGTCCCGAACACAGCAATTAACCTTGCAACGAGGCCGAGACCATGTCAGAATGTGGTAATCTATATATATTCTGATATATGCCAGAACACCATATGTTGCAATATAATTATCCTGATTTTACAGGAATTACGATCATTTACACTATCTGTACCTATCCGCATCTTTGACACACAACACTTATGATTTATGCGTAAAGTCAGTATTCTATCATGTTTGTATTTATAAATGTGAATTTCCAATACCATCACCCCTTCTAGTTGATTGTTACAAATAATTGTAATTCACCCGTGGCCAACCCTTCGGGGATCAACGGCGTCAGGCAATATTGATAGATCGATAGCATTCCACCCAACCGCGCAATATGCATTGCTATTTAATGGATTTGCACATTGAAATGGTATTCTGTAATTTTTGAATACCTCTGAAGAGGGAGTGATGGAACTTGACTAAAAAACATCTTGTATGTGATTTCTTAATTGATTGTAAGTGGTAGATTCATTCAATGCTTGATCCAGTGTTGAGGCTTTTTGGTGCATAATTCTGAGAATATATTAAACCTCTCTCTCTCTCTCTCTCTCCTCTCTCTCTCTCTCTCTCTCTCCTCTCTCAATTATATATATATATGATATAATTATATAATATTTCACATGTAACATTTTCTTCTGAAAAAGAAGACAAAGTGTTATTTCGAAGCATGCCGATGATCAAGTGCATACGTAATGGCAAATACGAAATAAAAGTTCAGTAATAGCTATTCCAACCCATCGCTATCCTACCTAAAATCGACAGTTATAATTTTATCAATATTACATAACATGGTAATGCGGTAAGGAAATAGACTTATCGAATTCCTACTATAGAATCTTTCTCTCTCTCTGAAAATGTTGTCTCGGTATTAAGGGATTCCCACAGATTGTTCATTTACTTGTTAATTTATTAATTGTATTGCTTTTACATTAGCACACATCTATTATTAACGGTAATCTTTAGGTGCAAGTTAATCAGAATCAATTAGACTTAATAGTGATAACTAGAATAGTTAGGGTCATAGGATTTATCCTGAATTACGTTGGCAGACCTGAACTGTAATAACTGTGGTGTTGCCAGTAGTAGCAGAAGAGTTGGTAAAAAAGCCTCTATATGAAGATCCATACTAATCTCAGCCTAATGTCAGGAACAGCAATCAGGGTTTAAAACGAGACTCCAAACTATGCAAGTATGTAGTTCGGGGGAGGAAAGGTGACTCGTTTAGCGGTGCGATCCCAGGAAAAGCAGCTTTAGAACACCAGTACTGAATTAGAGGACTCATATGGAGTATCAAAGTTTTTAACAACACGGTTATCCCAGCTACTCTAAATTATACCAATAACCCCTCATGAGGAGATATTGCAGTTACCCACAAATGTTTGCCTCGATGTTAATCCTAATTGTTCAATATATAGAATCTATATATATAATATAATATAATATATATCATCCGACGTGAGTATTGTCTACCATTTGCTTACTACTGCTTATTACAGTGAGTATTATATTATATCTGTTTTATATAATATTATATACTCATAGATCGTATATATAATCTAGGGTCTATATATACAGGGTATATATACTCTCTCTCTTATATATATTTATTTTCTGTATATATATCTAGTATATATATTATATATATGATATATATATATGTGTGATTTTACAGTATTGAAGTTATGCACGAAATAACATAAGTAGGCCTATGCAGTTTGCTATAAATATTTAGTAAACCCCAGTCCTTGATATTTTCCAATAGGTTTATACACAGAGACACCATAAAAATACAATAATTCAATTACTAGATTATACTGCTTTATACTACTACCAATAGCAAACATGGCATATTGTTAGGCTGTCAAATGTACAACGAGTAGCTATTGTATTATGGTGTATAATTTCCAAATGATAATACATGTATAACAAATAATATATTTAGCCCTCTGAGAATAGATGACACTCTTCTTTTCTGCTTTACTAGGCAGGGGACCGCGCGTGGGTGCCCCGTACTACCAAAACACACAACTATCCAATAATGCACCATCATCATCACTACTACCACAATCATCCCCCCACAATACTACTACTACCTAATCACCGGCCTCGACCTCCCTGTGCCTCCTAACGGCGACCTCGATTTCGGCCGCTCATGACCTCCCGATTTTTTATTCTGACCTCATCCTTACCCCCATTTTTTGGAGGCTGCGGACAACTTTCGTTCCATTCACCTTGTCGATCGGAGGCCTCCTCCTGCCCCAAACGGCAATTGTTTTCATTTTTTGTTTTCAATTTCGGCCTCGAAACGACTTCCGATCGTGGCCTCGCCCCCTCTATGACCTGACCCAGGTCAATTGACAGCCCACATTCAAAGTTTCAGCTCCCCAGGTCCACCACTGCGGCCGCCTATTAAGAATACACAGACAAACAGACACCCAACTGGATTAATACTATAGATTGCTATTATTAAGCCAGTTTAATTTCAGATTTGACATTAGTTTTCACCTTGGTCCTTCCTAAGCTGTAATTATTCGTCTAATTTAGCCAGGATACACAATCAAAATGCGTCAAAACCGGCCAGAGGGTAAGCTTTATGAAGAGACTGATACTACTACGTATAGTCCAACCTCCTTTCTGGCATTTGGGTGGCGTGTAAGATTGTGCGTGGGGGGGTGGGGGGGGGGGGGCGGTGAAGCGAGGTTTTTGTTCTCTTCATGGGTGGGGAGGGAAGGAAGTTGTGGCAGACAGGCAACACCCTGCCCCTTCTGCCTGGGTAGGAGTAGTACGGGGCGGCAGGACCCCCCGTGCTATCTTCTGGGTATAGGAGTAGTGGTAAACCCTAGCAGGGACTTCACTTCTGGTTAGTACTATTTGATTGGGCATTAACGGTAACTCTATTATTATTTACTTAACTATTGTTAGTTGACAACGTGTGCTTTTCATACGTAGTATTTGAGTGAGACCTGAATCGAATCTATGACGCGAGCCTGTACATTAATTTACTCATAATCAAACCTCAATGTTCCGTGGTTAAGAAATACCTTTAACTACTTATTAAATATCTAGCAAACTCTTTATGTGACTTTTGATATTAATCCTGAGGATAAATACTAATATAATACTGTTTACCCTAAGACAAATCCCAAGAATAATTACCTTATCTAGAAATAAAAGGACCTATAAGAAAACTATCTATTCATTTCAAAAAGGGTAAGAGACAGAAATGTTCTTACTTTAATATTTATCTTTCAAGACTTTTTATAGAATTAATATTCCTTCTTTAGATATAACTTCTTCGGTTCATAAGCCATAGCCTACTAAGCTTACTGGTAAATAATCCTTCTTTATAAATACTAACCTGACTTTAATTATGATCAGTATTTTTCATAATTAAAGCGGATCAGTCAATAACGTGATACTAAGTCCTAAAATCCACAAGGAAAGGAAGCAACAACAGGAAATAATTTTATTAATTTTTACTTTTTTGTTGGCCTTCAGCTGACTGATACCTTAATATATATCTCTGTGCTATCTATATTCATCAAGTTAACCACTTGAGGATCAAGAATACGTAACAATATTAATAACAAATATGGGAGCAGAATATTTTAAGAGTATATCTCTGCGATCTCATTAATGTATAAGTTTTTCGACCTAGTGGTTTTGCTGAATTCTATGGTCGGCATCGAAAGTTTGTAAATCAGTACGACTAACGTAATTACAAAATCGTTAGGTTGTCTGATACTACGCACAATATACTCCATTGAAGCTGTGGGAAGTGCTGGGGATGTGACTTTTACACATATGAACCTTACAATACAGTAATTTAACATTTCAATAACATCAGCGGAGATATAACAGTATATGGAGTTATTGAGTTCTGCAATGTTCAGCTATTTAAGATGGTTTAAAGGCAGCCAATCCTCATCTCATTAAATGGGTTATTAGTAGTCTGCGAAACAAATATATACTGAAAACAAAATTAAAGCAGCTGAAAAACCTTAACACAATGCTCTGAATATTGGAAAAGATGATCACTGAAACATGCGTCCAGGGCATGTCCTCATTATTAACAAAGTAACTCACTTATGCCAACCTAACTAATCCTATGGACTCTGCCCTCAAACTGACCAGATAATTGCTTGCTGGTATATTTTTCAGCCTTTTTACAAGAACGAAAATTAATGTAGATGGTTATCATGACATGTTATTGAATCTCTTTCACCTTGCCTCATCCTACTTCATATTGAATTTATCTTATAAATGATATATACATATAGTGAATTAAATTAAGATTAAGTCCTATCTGCATCATATATTCACCAGGTGGA